>JAHLJT010009355.1:111746183-112207990 GCA_031308135.1 Acheta domesticus
TCCCGGTCTTCACAGTGGAGAGAGCGGCTGTGTGCGAGCGCGGGGCTCTCAGCGCAATCCAGGCTGTTAATGAAGGCCTCGCGCCGCCGCCTCCGCAGCCGCACCCCCTCCCCCTCCCCCCGCCCCTCTCCCGACCAATCCTCTCGCGGTGCCAGCAGTGCGGCTCTGGTGGACGGCGCCCGGCCACACGACGCCCGCCAACGACGTCTTCTCTGCGATGCAGGAATTGGCCTTGTGGCGCATGTGGGAGACTACGCGCGTGCGCGTGCGTCTGAGTGTGTGAGTACGTGCGTGTGCGTCTAGAGCTTGTTATATCCCGGGAGCTGCTGATGTGCTTTTGCCCGCTAGAGCGAGACAGCCGGCTTCGACCTACATGACGGCTTGCATGTTTTGTCTCCTGTAGGTCATTCGCCCAGCACGACATTCAGCCGAAGAAGCTCCCGACTGGTGTCCCGACACGTGTCGTCGACATATGCGACTCTGACCGGGAGATCTTAAAGAGATCGGGTTTCGACGATTTCGAAACAGATAAAGAGATAGTACGAATTCGGCCGCTGTGGGGAGGAGAATTCTTGCTGTCGGCAGCTCTGATCGGTAGCTTTACGTGGTTTCTCCGTTCAAGACCAGGCGAATGCCGAAGCAATTTCTTAACAACCGGGCCACTAACCACGTGCGATCTTTCCTTTCTCTTCTTTGTGAGTATACTCTCACACACGTTCACTTTAAATGCACCACGCAACTGCACATGTACTGAGCACCTTGAGCTTGGAACTTAAGAGCTTGATGCGCCTGGGGCGGTATCCCGCTGGAAGAGATACCTGGAGAGGGAACCCTCCTCAAGACGACGAGTCGATTGATGCCGAATCTCACCATCCTGCGTGTGAGGAACATCGCTCCACCTCCCGGTATTCACGAACTAACGGGTCTAAATGACCATAGTAGTCTATTGACCCGGAAATATCAATCAAATGAACCAGCTACTGCAAGTAGCTAGTGTCGAAAATCCATCACTGCCACTTCTCAATCCCTAAGACCTCCCGACCAATGATGCTGCAGAGACAACTATGTTGCTGCTTAAGAACCACAACCAGCCAATGAAGTCGAGAATGTTGGTTGATTTTACAAGAAAAAATAGCGAAAACTCCGATGAAACACTATTTGCTATAATGTCCAAAACTCTGTCATTTACTGCTACAATTACAACGTGACCACGTGAACTACTTAGCTGTCCGGGAAACATTTATGTTTTTCTTTTTGTCTTGATTTCGCCCTGAAGAAGGTCGCAGAATGGCGGTCGAAACGTTGGCACCTATGTCTTAGATGCGGCGTCACCCTGACAGTAAGTATAGTGCGATTTTCGTAACTTTACCACTCGAGGCCCGTCTTCACCATGGAATATGTCACGGTATTTCGCGTGTTTCTCGTTCATGCCGCCAGATATCTCATGATCGTGACCAAGCAGTGCTTGCGATCCTTAGACTTCTAGCGGCACGACCGAGAAAGACGCGAAATGCCGTGTGATATTCCATCGTGGCCATAGGGGCTTGAGAGGAAAAGTTAGAAATATTGCATTACAGCTAAAGCGATTTTAAATTTTCCGCCCACTCAGGTCTCGCGATGCGCGGTCCTTGCGAGAAAGTTTACAGACTGCACTACTACAGTGCTATTTTTATAACTATCAAGGCCTGTCTTCACCATGGAATACGTTACGGTATTTCGCGTCTTTCTCATTCGTGCCGCTATATCACGACCGTATCAAGCAGTGCTTAGAGTCCCTAGATACAAAGAGTAGCGCATTCCATTGTTCCACCGATCCCGCCATTTTATATCCAGTTGCGAGGAGAATTAGAACTGTGGGGTATCCTGTATGTTGAGAACCATGAGTCTATCCGAAATCAATATTAATAATCTTGAACATCTCCATAACTTCGCCAATTGTTATAATTTTCCTTCAGATCCTGAATGCTGCCTGATGGGGCTGTCAGGAGAGATGATATTAAATGGCGGCGGTTGCCCGACTCTCTGTATCTAGGGACTCTAAGCATTGCTTGCTATCATGCGACATCTAGCGGCAAACTCGAGAAAAGACGCGAAATGCCGTATGATATTCCATCGTGGCCATAGGGGCTTGAGAGGCAGAGTTAGAAAAATCGCACTACAGCTACAGCGATGTTAAATTTCCCGCCCACTCAGGTCTCGCGACGTGCGTTCCCTGCGAGTATGTTTACAGACTGCACTACTGCAGGGCGGTTTTTATAACTCGAGTTTTTTAAAACTCGCAAGACCTTTCTTCACCATGGAATATTTCACGATATTTCGCGTCTTTTCTCTGCATATTGGTAGATATTGTTAGGTATTTCGCTAGATATTGCACGATCGCGACCTTATCAAGCAGCGCATGCTATCATGCGACGTCTAGCGGCACGACCGCGAAAGACGCGAAATGCCATGTGATATTGCATTGTGGCCACAGGGGCTTGAGAGGCAAAGTCAGAAACATCGCACTCTAAGGCCTCATTCACAATGCAAACTTAAACGTAACGTAATGCTGTAAACTTAGCCGCAAAATTTGCACGTAAAAACAAGCATTCACAATGACGAACGTAAGTTTCGCGTGAACCAATCAGAATTTATGTACTGAAACTTGATCGATTCGTCTCTAACATGGTGAAAAGATCTTTCCACCATGGTTTCTAGCTTTTTCTTCGAGATTCTTATCGATTTGTCTTTATATACATGCGAGTAGATGTTGTAGTAGTGCTCACATTTCCTTCATCTTATAAGCAAGGATTCTCATGAACCAATTCATGAGTAATTCGTCGGACATAACTAGTTTATTCGCCATCTCAGGTTAAAGTCACAATAAAAATTGTCCAAATTCTTACATTGAATTCACAACACGCATCAAAAGCATTCGTAAACTAGTTCTCTACATTACAATAACAATGACATAATCACAAAATACCTGAACACAATCTGAAATTGAACTTCCATGCTGCTCTCTGATTGGTCTTCGGTAGAAATCCGACGTAAACTTAACGTAAAAGCTTGGAGCTTGCGAACTCTTAAGTTTACGGTCTTAACTCTACGGTTACGTCAAGGCATTGTGAATGGTCTCGCTTAATAACACATTTCTAGGTTTTGCGGCTACGTTACGTTTACGATTAAGTTTGCATTGTGAATGAGGCCTAAAGGGAAGTGCGGCGAGTTGCAGACCGCGTCTGGCGTCGTGGTTCTTTACGAGGCGCTCGCGACGGGCGAGGGCGGAAGCGCGCGACGGGGAAGGAAGTGCGACACGGGCCTCGGCCGCCGCGCTAAGCGGGGCATAACTCTCGCGGCGACAGTATTGTCCAATTTGCGTCGCGGGGCCATCACTCCCGTCCGGCCATTACAATAAGTGAAGGCGCCGACCGCCCGGCCCGCCCCGGCAACGTGCCTCGCCTGGATATTTAAACTGGAAAATGGGCCGACTCGCAACGATATGCACGGCGAAGCGGTCCTTTCGAGAATCCTCCACACGCATTATCTCGTCACATTTTACGGCGGTGGAAATTACCTCAATTTCGCTTAGTAATTTTTCCCTCCTTTATAACACTACACTGGTGTTCTGGTTTAATAACTGCCGCGGTTTTCTTCTGGAATGGTTTTGGACGATTTACCCATGCATATTCGCATTATGTGAAATAGATAAAATTGTAATTTTCTATTTTTTTCTTAAAAAGTCTCGTTATGTCGAGATCTTCAGTGAAATTGATAAACATGAAAAAGTTAAAATTAAATGTAATGGTCATTAAAGGCACATATTATATACAAAATTGTATTCCATCACAATTACTTACCACATGCAAAGTATTAATTTAGAAGCTATTAAGAAAAAAGTCGTTGTCTTTAACGTTGAATAAATTGGTCCAAACTATTTATAGTCAATAAGTTTCAAGTTCTTAAAGAGAATGAAAAAGTTTAAGTACTTGTGAAGAACTTTTCTCAACACATTCCATAAGACCAATAGTTATTTTCTTATTCACACTTCCCACAGTCTCAAGAGATAGCGTGCCTACAATGCACTAGAAGAACGCCCTAGAGACAATCTAAAACACCTGTTGAGAGTCCATTCCTCGTCGGCCTGTTGCCGATCGCTTCGCTCCGGCCTTAACGCTAAGTGCTTGTAGTTTAAACGATAAGAACACAATGTTCTCGACGAAGCTTATTTTCTCTTGAAGTTACAAAGTGGACAGAAATAGAGGACCGAAAAGGCAGAAGGTGAGAATCATTTACGGACATTAAAGCAAACCACTTCCAAAACTATAAAGCAATGCCAACAGCATCGCGAGGTAGTCTTAATTACCCCTTGCCCCATCTTGAAATGGAAGGCTTGCTTTCCATAAATGCATTATCTTGATATATAAAAGACGAAATTCCATTGATTCAGGACGGATTCAGTGTGTGAAAAATGGGGAGACTATCCTCATCTTGTTCATCGACATCCATTAAACAACTAATATTTCCTGGCATTACGTATTCATGAAAAAAACAGTTAAATTTCCCTAAACTGTAGGTGATTGTGCTCTCCTACACACACTTTGAGTTTTCTAATATACATCTTAGACCTCTCAGGTTTTAAAAAAATTAAACACAATATTATTATTTAATTTCAAAAACCAGTTAAATATTTGCAACTGAGCTAAAGGTTTGCGCCGGATCTCGCCATCCAGCGGGGAAAAGATCACCGCCACAGAGGAAAAACAAGCACTATACTTACGGGAATAATGACCTCTGTTGTTGGCGCGTTCGGAATCACGAACAATCAATCAAAACATCGATATTTTAATCGACGAAGATTTTGTCTATCGACATCGAAAATCTTTTGTTGATGAATCGAAGGATCGATGTATCAATGTGTCGGTAAAGTGAAAGCGTAGGCTTTCGCGGTCGCAGTTAGTACTCACGTGGCTATCCGGGAGATGCCCGCGTCCAAGGCACAGGTGCCAACGTTTCGGCCGCGATGCTGCGACCTTCATCAGGGCATAGTAATGCGCACAGGACTGCACACGAGTTAATATACTTCTACGCCCTGATGAATGTCGCAGCATGTCGGGCGGAACGTTGGCACCTGTGCCTTGGACGCGGCATCTCCCGGATAGCCAAGTAGTAAGTACTATGGTCTGATTAAAACAAGTTGGTGATTGACAGTTGTCTTTCTGAAGCTGTTGCTTCCCACAATATGAGTACATGATTTGTTTACTTTTATAAGCATTTACTTGAAGTGTTTATTTTCGTGTCCCGGAAACGCGAGCTCAGTAGCACGCAACCTGTCACGTCGCTCCTTTCCATTCGCAACTCTCAATCACCAACTTATTTTAATCGGACCAAAACTCCGGCCGCGGAAGCCTACGCTCTCACTTTACCGACACATTGATACATCGATTCTTCGATTCATCAATGAAAGATTTTCGATGTCGATAGACAAAAAACACCGTTGAATAAAATATCGATGTTTTGATTGATTGTTCGTGATTCCGGGCGCGTCAACTACAGAGGTCATTAGTCCCGTAAGTGTAGTTGTTTTCTCTCGGTGGCGGTGATCTTTTCCCCGCTGGATGGCGAGATCCGGCGCTGACCTTTAGCTCAGTTGCAATGTGTCGGTAAATTCGCCCTCGCTACCCCTCCAGACACACCCTCCGCTTGCGCATGCGCTAATGGTGGCCGTGCGCGTGCCGCGCGCACTCACTCGTAGAACTCCTCGGAGGGCGTGCGCGCGTGTTCGGGGCGCGGGCGGAAGGCGGGGGCGGGGGCGGCGGGCGCGGCGCCGGGGGCGGCGCCCGCGCTCTCGTTGCGCTCGCCGCCCGCGCCGCCCGCGTCGCCGCCGGCGCCGCCGCCGCCGCCCACGACGACGCTGTCGCCCGGCCGCCAGCACTGCGGCGTGTTCCACGTGTGCCCGCACGACGCCCACGGCACGTCCGACTTGAACGCCGAGAAGAAGTAGTAGAGCGCGTACGCGATGATCACGTTGTAGTAGGTGGACATGAGGAAGGAGATGACGACGCTGGCCAGCCCCGCACCTGCAACATAGGGAATGACGGGTGTAGAGACCGTTCTCGGGAACGAGTGGAAGGGGGGACGAGTGTGGAGGCGTTCCCACGAGGGGGGCTGGCGCTCCGGACAGGGGTGCCCGCACCGTTTGACATTTGGCAGGCTGTACGCATTCCTGGGACGGCCGAGGGGCGGTTTCCTGGAATGTTTTTTTTTAAGCCAGTGGAGGGGGAGAGTTGGGGGAAGCGAGGTGTTGTCGAGGAGAGTATTCATTAAGAAAGACATGTAACGGGAAGGTTGCAGCTGTTGGACGCTTCCTCTCTGATTTAGGGTAATTAATGATTAATAAATTAATTAGTGAAGTACCAGTCTGTGTTTGCTTCATGGAGAGGAGAAACCCTAACACGGAGATATACGATGAGGCGCCCGCTTCCAACGCTTGTCAGTGGATTTGATTTGACACATTAACTGTAGTGCGAACTTTATTACTTTTCTCCTCAAGCCCCTATGGCCACGATGGAATATCACACAGCATTTTGTGTCTTTCTAGCTCACGCCCCTAGATGTTGCAAGATCGCAAACATTGCTTGATATGGTCACGCGATATCTAGCGGCACGACTGAGAAAGACGCGAAATATCGTGACAAATTCCATCGTGAAGACGGACCTTGAGAGGCACAGTTACAAAAATCGCACGATATTACCTGGAGAGCCACTGCTTTGATAATTCATACGATAAGTGTAGTGAATGTTATTCTGGGGAGGTTTCGGAGTTTCTCCCCATCTGGAACATGAGCTCCAGCACTGACCTACAAGTTTGCTGGCTGGGTTTTTCTCCCACTAGGGAACCTCCCCAGCGGTACATCCCTGAACCCAAACAAGTTCCAAGCTCCCGACTGCTCTCTCTAGATGTGTAGTAGGTGTGTAGTGCTTGTAAGTGTATGTGTGCAAGGCTAGAGAAGGTAATTGGGCACGAAGTTCGAAGATCCACTATGAACAAAATTACTTTAATGGGCTTGACTTTCCCTTTATCACTATACAACATGGAATTCAGAATACATAATTCGCGAAGGCGGCAAAGAAAAATTTGTCATCCCAAAAGCAACATTCGTTGCCCTTAGACAACCAGAAGTGAATACACAAACATGCGAAGATAGTTTCAAAAGCTATGGAAGCGTCTTATCATTACACACTTCAAGTATGAATAGTCTAGTAAGCTACGTCTGAAAACCTTTGCTAAACTGCATTGGACAACTCCGATTGATGGCGCCTGTAGATTGGTGGACAGCACACCTAAAAGTCAATATGATCCACGATAGATGCGAGTTATGTCCGATAGATGCAGGGACGTGACATAGTTAACGCCCTTGCCCTACGCGGCTTTCATTTCATTCCGAAACTTAAGCCGTTATGTCGAAAGCTCGTTGCTAGCGTGGAGTATACCGAACAACATCGCCGATGGAACATGGAGAAATCACATTAACGGATGGTTTTCAACGTCCGTTCGTTGTGAACAAAGATGTTTGAAACGCTTGAGAAACTAATTTGAAGAGTGTGAGTCACTGTAGGTGAATATTTGTGTTCATTAGACTATCACGCTGATGTATATTTCACTTCGTGTTTCTGTTTTCTCTCGGACTCAATTCAGTACTGGAATTGTCAAGAACACTCCCACTTGCCTTTAAACACATATGGAGGATTTCTATTTTTGCTAGCATGCTAAAGATACCACTGGCGATGGTCCAAGAGAGTATTTATTGTTTCTAGGAATGTCAACTACTATTATCATTCGTTACGTAAGTGTAGAGCATGTTGTATCCCAGGAAGCGGTGATGTTCTTGCTCCACTGGGACGTGAAATCCACTGCCGGACTACACACGATTTGCGCACTATCTGACACAGGTATCTTCCCCCAGTGAGGGACCACCCCAGCCGGGGAACCTGGAAGTGCACCTCTGCTCTTCCGACATGTGTGGTGGTGTACAAATGTAAGTGTGCATAAAAGAGATGAAGGTCGGTGCCCCGCTGGTGGAAAGCCTCGCTAGTCGACTTTAGGTCGGCGCAGAATCTCGCGATTCAGCTGAATAAGATCACCGCCATCTGTCGCGATAAAACACGCACTACACCTACTAACTAATGACCTTAGGATTGACGCGCCCGAAAACATGAAGCTATCAATCAATAAATAACTTAGCATAATCCCGGAAACATGCTCCGGCATTTGCCCGATATTGATCGAAGAATCCAAACCAAACTACCGATGAGAGCAACCGAAGCAGAATTCTCTATCATTCAGTGGTTGAGTTACCCCGTTACGTTGTTAGTATCGAAAATCCCCCACCGTCGCGACACGAATCCTAGACCTCCCGGTCAAGAGTGCTGCATAGGCAGCTGGGTTGTTACAGACCCATCGTCGCCAGTATGCAAAACAGAGCATTCAAAAGAGTCCACTGAGAGCGGTGGTTCAGGGTATCAACTGATATCACTGCAGTGCCTCTGACCGGGAGGTCCTAGGTTCAAGTCTCGACGGTGGCAGGATTTTCGACACTAGCTTGTCATCTAAGGTCGAATTCAGTCGCTGTCTGGAGGAGAATTCTAGCCGCCGCTGGCTGCTTTGATCGGTAGTTTTCCGTGGTTTCTCGGATCAACACCAGGCGAATGCCGGAGCAGTACCCTAACAAACGGGCCACGGACCGCGCGCTATCTTTCCCTCCTCTTCCTTGTCCTATCCTCATTCCTTACTTACGTACACTTTCACACGTGCCCTACATTACCACACATGCCCGGAGACCTGTCGGGAGCTTAAAACTTGTCCCATCTGGAGCGGTGCCCCTTTGGTGGGAGATACCGGGTTGAGGGGAAAACCGCGCTATCCGAGGGTAGGATCGGCGCCGGATCTCGCCATCCAGCAGGGGAAGATCACCGCTATTTCCCGAGTAAAACATGCACAACGCTTACGGGACTAAGGAGTTGGATGAAGGAATTGAGGAGTATGAAACGTGGAAACGGAGGAGTTGACGTGTACGAAATCACTAATAATCAATCAATGAAAGAGGCGAAGCAGAGGAGGAGTAGGGTCCGATTAAAATAAGTTGGTGATTGACAGTTGCCAACGGAAAGGAGCGACGTTGACAGCGTACAACTGAGCACGTGTTCCCGGGACACGAAAATACACACTTGAAATAAAAACTTATTAAAGTACCCAAATCGTATACTCATATTGTATGAAGCTACAGCTTCCGAAGCACTAAAAATCACCAACTTATTTTAATCGGACCATAGTGAGCCAGGACGAAAGAAAGGGGGGGCGGGGCGGTACCTTTGAAAATGAGGCAGAGCTGGCCCAGGGCGCACACACATTCTCAATCACTGAAAGAGGCGAAGCAGAGGAACAGGAGTGAGCCAGGACGAAAGAAATGGTGGGCGTTACCTTTGAAGATGGAGCAGAGCTGGCCAGGGCGCACACACATTCTCAATCAATGAAAGAGGCGAAGCAGAGGAGGAGTAGTGAGCCAGGACGAAAGAAATGGTGGGCGTTACCTTTGAAGATGGGGCAGAGCTGTCCCAGGGCGCCGATGGGCCCGCGGCGCGTGAACTGGCCGACGGCCAGCTCCATGTAGAGCAGCGGCACGCCGCACACCACCAGGATGAGCAGGTAGGGCACGAGGAAGACGCCGCCGCCCGACTTGTAGCAGAGGTACGGGAAGCGCCACACGTTGCCCAGGCCCACGCTGTAGCCGATGCACGCCAGCACGAACTGCGCCTTGTTGGCCCAGTGCTGGCGCCGCGGCGGCCGCCGCCGCCACGACGCGCCGTCGCCCGCCGCCGCGCCGCCGCACGCGCCGCCCCACGACGCCGACGACGACGACGAAGACGACAGCTCGTCGTCCGTCGGCCTGCGCACGCGCGCGCGCACGCCACGATTAGCGTCTTGAGGGGCCTCCGCGTCAATGGTGGATCCAAGGCGGCTTGGGATGCATGCCCCGCCCCCAACTAAAATGGCCTAGAGCAGTGTTGTCAAGGTCGATGCCACGAGCGGGAGTTCGTGGAACGAGTGCTACGACGAAATTGCCCCTCCACGCACTTCATTACCCCGCCACCAAAGACAATGCCATCCCTATTGTAAAACGGCGAGGTTATTAAGAGTTCCCTTTCCCGACGCTAGTGGCGCAGAGTAGCTAGTGGCATGCTACGGTGCCACGACGCATGCCACTGCCACCAGTAGAAGACCTTGACACCACTGGCCTAGAGAAAACGTTTATTTACCTTTTTCATTTGACAAAAATATTTAAATATTTATTTATGTTACAATTGTGTAATTTAATAACGTAAAATAGTAAATGTGTAATTAAAAAAATTATATTGTTTAGTATCATATATACACTGTAAAAACATACAGTATAATAAAGTATATGTTGATTATTTAACAAATAAATCAACGGTGCCCCCCCCAAAAAGATCGGCTGGATTCGCCCCTGCTCACCATCACCCTGCTATCTATGGTATTTAAATATTAAACTTATGAAGGGCTTGAGGCTGTAACAGGTTAAGCCACATCAGACACGGTAAATATTATAATATTGTTGGCAGTATAATGCCAACAATATTATTGGCATTCAGTTAGAAAACACATCGAAATCTTAAAAGGCGATGGGATAAGATAAAACCTTGTTTATTACACATGAATAACAAACCATTATGAGATCAGTGCGCCGATAAACAGCGCTCAGTGAGCAGTGAAATATCCCTGCCTAGTGCGATGTCCTCGACGATATACACTTACGCTCGTGCTACCGCGTTCATGAATAATGAAGCAAGTTACATCTGGTGGTATCTTTCAACCACTTGTAAGATTAACGTAATTATGAACTAATATAAAAGTATGCTTAAAACATAATCGTGGGTTTTCTGAGGCCCTAAACTTAGTCTGCTTATACATGAATGTCCCCTGCCCCCGACCGCCCAGCGGCTCGCCATCGCCTGCCTTCGCGCGGTGCTCAGAGTGCCAGGAAACGGCGCTGCCTCGTAGGGCGCTGGTGATGTCCTCGAAGGCTTCCGCACAAAAGCCGTTTCCTTGCCAGTTTGTGTATCAGCAGGAGCGAATTTTGGCCAAGGAAGTAGGGTCCTTATTTGAACAGGGGTAAGCTATACTCACTACTAAATCCGGGTATATTAAAGACAGATTCAAACCACCAGTATCCCCCCATGTAATCTAAAAACTGACAGTCTTCAACCTCCCTTCATTTATTTTAGCACAATGTTTACATTCTTCCGAGTAACTATAACCAGTTAACCACTGCTTGGATGCCCATTCCCCAAAAGCTAAAAACTGTGTACTGTATATTTAACCTCCTCGAAAGAACAAAGCCTGTCGAACGAGAAGAAATACATTTTAAAAGGTACGGGTAAATGGGAGGATATGAAATGATGTAGAAAACTAGTTTATATGACAGTTACTGAGGCAATATTGTCTGTACCTGAGTCGTGCTCTGGGAAGTTTCTCTGGGAGATCTTTACTCAGCAGCATTTTATACGCGATTCAATCTCCTGTCTCATAAACAAACATGTTTATTCAAGTCTCGGCATGAAGCTACACCATTGTAATTGTTTTCAAGACGGTAATTTACAGTGAAAAGCTCTTTTGTATTGCAACGTACCTTTGCAAATTTAACATCACTTCTTCAAATGTCTAAGAATGCATATTGAGTCCATTTAACTTGCGCTTAAATTGTTCTCTAGAAACTCAGAACAAACATCAGACAGAGAAATTGCGTTAATAAATACGGACATTTAACTGGTGTTACATGACACTCGAATTGGCTGTTGGAATACTTCTTGGTTGTTGGAATACTCTTCGGTCCTGTACGTTTGTCTCAACTTTTTTGTCCTTCATTCTTTTAGTTAATAACAAGATGACTTACATTCGCATTTTGTATTTGCGCTAATCAGTAAAGAACTTTAAGATAATCAATTCTGAACTTTCACCAAGCAGAATGTTTTCACGTTGGAAAGTCCCTTCCTTATGGCCACAAGTCCTACTCCTTGCCAAGAGCTGAAATACCGCTAGAATAGCATGGAATAGTGCCAAAGTACAGAAGACAAATTCCGAATGAATTAACAAAGGATTCGAAATCATATGTATTAAATCTCGTTTTTCCATTTTTTAAATGTAAAATTTCATAGTAGTTAATTCCTAAGTATAATTTTGTGGTCGCAAGAAACTACATTACTTCTAATACTTCTAAACAAAGTATCTCAAATTGCTGTTTTTAAATTTTTGAAATAGAGAAAATAATCATCAAAAGTTTCGCCTAATTCGAAAGACGAACATTAAGGTCTTTGGAAAAATTTGGAGAAACAAAGACCCACGAAATTTTTAAGGGGCATCACGAAGTTGTTCTAACCATGATTACGAGTGATTTTTGATCATAAAATGATTTCAAATCGTTTGTTATATCAAACAAGCACGATTAGTTGTCTGCAGGCAGCGTATGTCTTAAAAATAAATACCATCTTCTTCTGAGGACATTAACATCACGTGCAATGAATATGGATGAGGTTAGTCACACGAGTGCTCAGAATAATATCGCAAATACACACATGACTAAGTCCTGAAGGAAAACCTATCTAGAAATCTATCTAAATCGCAGTGCTTGCATTCCCAACCCCTAGTTTCACAAAAATATTCGAAAAATATAGAATGAAAGAGACCTGTATTGCGAAGGAAGTAATCATTGAGAAACACTGAGCCCCTTCAATTCGGCAGAGAAGAATAATCTAAAAGAGACAAACGATCATTGATTGAATCATTGGATTCAACAAAAAGCATCCTGGAACAAAAAGCAAGACAGATATTCGTCCATATTTAAAATCATTTCCTGAGAACAAATAGAGAAAAATGCGTGAATATTACTTTTGAGTCTTTGGATGGTAAACAAAACAAAAATTCCTATCAATTACTGTTATCTGTAGTACAGTAGAATCGCCTTTCTGTAGCTTCTTTCCTAGTCGTTTTTATTCATTATATGTAATTTGCATTTATAGATACGATGTACTCTTAATTCTTACGTGTTCGTGAGAATGTATCTCGGTGGGTCAGGACATTGGAAGAACTATGAAGAAGATCGCCGATCAGCAATGTTAGGGGTGCGAACGTGTTTTCTAATAATTACCGATTGAAACCTAGCAATCGTCGAACCCAATATTTTCGTTGTTATGGTCTTTAAATGTTTTGAACTCTTCTAGGACTGGAAGTCAAAATAGTCGCCCATCATTCGTCGAATCCACCACCTTGTGATCGTCACGATGAAACCACCGTGAAACATTATCGTGCGAGTGGGGTATCAAGCGTTTCACATTACAATATTTTAGCCACCTATCTTCCCCATTAAAAATTCTCGACCCAGTGACACCAATATAAGATGTTACAATCGTTCCAGTTACACGAGACGCCGCGAATCGACGAATAACGACCATTCAGATCCTGTGGATGGCGCAGCCTGAGTGACTGAATGGCAGTGACCTTAGACCCCTGACGTGAGGGGCCACTTCGGTTACTATATACGAGTCTCGCGACCAAATGATCCATTGTATTTTAATAGAACTTGTCACACGGCAAGGTTTCGAAGGCCCACGACCATCCGAAAACCGTCTGGGTCGCGCAACTTTGTGACTATATATGATATCAGGTATACACCTCTGTCTCCATCGACTGATGCCCCTCTAGCCTTACAACCCCGAGACACACAGCTTTTGATTGAATTTGAACACCGTACGTCGCCATTGAGCAGGTGACAAATAGATTCAAACAATTTGTGTTACGCAGTCTGAAGTATTCGTATGATATACAGTCGACTGCGGTCATAGTGAACTTCTGGAGACTAATATTTTTGGTTCATTATATCCGAGGTTCACTATATCCGATGACGTCAAAATTAAATAGGCTGTCTCCATAACGATTAATTTTATTAATATAGATATATGGTAAAATACATTAACAACACGAACTGAAAATTTCAATATATTTATTTGTCCTTAAAAGCCAATTATTTTCAATTGTTTACTTCGTACTTTTTCATTAGTAATATCTCTAGATCCTTCTTTCCAGATTTCGATGCTCTCTCCATATTTGATTCTGCATTTTCCTCTGTGTATAATAACTGTAATGTAGTCGTGACACCTTTCATTGCCTCTTGCACTGTTGGAACACCATCCCTACTCTTCCGAAGGCCCTTTTAATCGCCTAATGAGATAAGAGATCCAATTAATTTCCAGGACTTATTTCCTACGTTCACTATAGCCGAGGTTCAGGTTCACTATAACCGAATCTACTTACGCTTATGTATAATGTAAGTGAAACGGGGCCACTGACTTACGTTCACTATAACTGAGGGTTCACTATATCCGAGTTCACTATAACCGGAGTCGACTGTATATTTATAATGCTGTCAATGCCTAAGCTTTGTGATCACATCTGGAATGATTTGATGGATAGGTGATTATGATGACACGATTTAAGTGATTTGCCGTGAGTGAAATGAAAGGCAAAGGAAAGGACCGAAAGCGAAGAAAAGCCTACGCCATTCCGATTTATCCACCAACAATTCCACGTGGATCGACGGGGAACTTGAACTTCGTTACAAAGAACTGGAAGGCGAGAGATCTACCACTACATCGCGGATCATTATGTTCCGTGGAATACTGAGACAGAAGCGATCCCATCTGTCATTTCGGATTCTCGACCTTCTTGCTGATGTGTTAGCGCCAGATACAAGGAGTCGAAGATTACCACTTCCCTCAGTGATACCATCCTCTTAACGCAATAATATCGATAATTGTGGTGTCAACTTGGCGTGTACGGGTGCCTGCAGCTTTTCCAGGTTTTTAAGAGAGTAATTATTTAGGCGTTTTCAGGGGCTTCAAGTACTTTGGTCACTATTCCCGTGTGAGTAGTACATGTTGCAGTCGAGAATGTGAGAGTGTATTTTCCCTGCTGGAACGTGAGATCTGGCGCCGACCTACAACCAGCGCGAGTAGTTTCCTCGTTCTAGGTATCACAAAAAGCAGAAGCTCTGGTCTCCCGACGTGCGTGGTAATGTAAAGAACGCAAGTCTAAGAATGTGTGTGAGGAAAGAGAGTGGAGTGAGTAATGATGAGGAAGGGGCGATCGCGCTCGATCCGTGGCCCGTTGTTAGGGTACTGCTAACAGCATTCGCCTGGTAATGATTCGATAAACCACGGAAAACCACCGCTCAGAGCAGCCGGCTGCTAGAATTCTGCTCGAGACAGCGCTGAATCTGAAGCAGCCGTTTCGTGGCCCGTTTGTTAGGGTACTGCTCACACATACGCCTGGTATTGATAAGGATAAACCACGAAAAACCACCTATCAGAGGAGCCGGCCGCTAGAATTCTGCTCGAGACAGGGGCTGAATCCGAACCAGCCGTTTTCGTGGCTCGTTTGTTAGGGTACCGCTCAGACATACGCCCTGGTATTGATACGATAAACCACGCAAAACCACCGATCAGAGTAGCCGGTCGGTAGAATTCTCCTGCAGACAGCGGCTGAATCCGAACAAGCCGTATCGTGGCCCGTTTGTTGGCGTACCGCTCAGACATACACCTGGTATTGACACAAACCACCGATCAGAGCAGCGGGCCGCTAGAATTCTGCTCGAGACAGGGGTTGAATCCGAACCAGCCGTTTCGTGGCCCGTTTGTTAGGGTACCGCTCAGACATACGCCTGATACGATAAACCAGAATCAGAGCAGCCGGCCGCTAGAATTCTACTGGAGACAGCGGCTGAATCCGAACCAACTGTGTAGCAAGGGGGCCTTTCGGGCGGAGGTGCACGCTGTGCGAGGGGAGGCGAGGGGCGCGACTCACCCCAGCGAGCAGGCGCTGGCAGTCGTCGTCGTCGTCGGGGGGGCGCGCGGCCCAGCAGCTCCCGCAGCGGCAGCAGCTCCAGCTGCAGCGCCTCGCCCACCGTCATGGCGCCGCGCGCCGCCTCCGGCCACTGGCGACTGGCGCCCTCGCCCGCCCATCACGGCGCTCTTGGGCGTTGGTTAGCGCGCCGACGCGCACACCGGTGCTCGCTGCATGGCACCGCACGCGCTCGCCGCGCCTGACGCCCTCGTTTCGCGACACCCTCTTAACCAGCTCCCGGTGTTTCAAGGCGGACCTATCTTTTGATTGACGTAACGAACTCGCCGACGGCATGATCTCACTTATTAGAAATGTAACAAGTCATTTGGATTTTCTCTTCACGTTTACATTATTAAACTTCTTTAAGTTTGTCACGATTTTTTGAAAATTTACAACATTAATAACGGCAGTTGTTTTATTAATTTTCATGTAACTGGAAGAAAGGTTTATTTTGCTACGAAATTGTGATGTGGCCTGACTTTTTCGTTCGCGCCACGCTCATAACCAGCACCCGGTGTTTCACGGCGGACCTATCTTTTGATTGACGTAATGGACTCTCCTACGTCATGATCACGTATCTCATGTATTACAAATGTAGCAAGTCATTTGTCCGTTTTTTTTCACGTTTAGATTATTAAAACATTTTCATATTTGTGATGATTTTTTGAAAATTAAGAAACATTAACGACCGTGTATTATTAATTTTATGCATCTGGAAGAAAGGCTTATTTTGCAACGAAAGTGTGATTTGGCCTGACGTTTTCGTTCGCGTCACAGTCATAACCAGCTCCCGGAGTTTCATGGCGGACGCTCTCTTTTGATTGACGTAATGGACTCGCCTACAGATTCTAATCATTAATGTCACTTATTACAAAAGTAACAAGTCATTTGTCGTTTTTTCCCGTTTAGATAATTAAAACATTTTCATATTTGTCATGTTTTTTCGAAAATTTACAAACATTAATAACATTAACATATATTATTAATTTTCATGCACCTGGAAGGAAAGTTTATTTTGCAACGATTTATGATAGTATTTAAAAATTAATATTAACAGGAGGTAGAAAATGTCAACTCATCTAAGAAATGCTGGAAGAAGGTTCATTGGAGAAGAAAAAAAATTTTTTTTAAAGGAGTGAGAAAATGAAATTCGAAAAAAAAATACTGTTCAGACTTACTACACGGAAAAGCATAAAAGCTAATAATGCCTCAATAATCAAAGAATACCATTCAAGGTCTACTTTAGTGTGGAGGTGACCGCAGAATCTACTTAACGTCTGAGCAATTCCGGGGCGGTAATCTTTATAGAGAATTCCCGCAATTTTTAATATTTAATACAAATATTTCTTGTGGAATATTAATTGCTGAAAACAGTTGACCTTGGAGAAAGTTACTCCGTGATTTTAGGAGTCCTTTCTCCGCAAAGCGCCTTTTTCGAAAATAAATAAATTCATAAAAAAAACACATCGATATTGTTTTAAAGAGAAGAATTGTTGGAAGATTTTTTTCCCTTTGTGTTCGGTTATCTTCGGCAGTATTTCTGAAATCTCATTTTATATTTGGTTGTAATTAATCCATCATAATAACAAATAGAAAAAAAGACAGTAAGTGAATCAGTGAGTTACTGGTCACTTGGATCTTGCATTTGGTTTCCCTTGAAAAGAGCTTATTTTTCTATTCGAAACAGAAAATTCACTTCTCTACGTCTCTACTTCTGTACTTTCGGAGAGTGATTTTTATCCCTTTAAAATGTTTAGTGGCGTAAAAACACGCGAGGCTTATTTATTCATCCCTTACAACATATCCAAAATTCAGAAAAATCGGAGAAGGACTTATCGGAATATTTCCTTGTCGGTGTAAACTGGCAGTAGCAGCAGAGGTTTCTACCTGAGTGTCCACCGCACGCACGATAAAGCTTTCGCTGATTCGCTCGCTCGCCCAGTGGAAACGCTTCTTTGCGCAGGGAACCATTTCCTTTTCGAGAAGTCGGGATTATGTCGATTCTTTCGCTCGAAGGAAATAGAATTTTGGTGCAAATGACAAAGTGAATAATGATCCAAAATCAAATACTTTGAATTGAGAACTTAACAAAAATTAATGTTGTAGGTAACACGTTGTGTAGTTCAACTTTCATAAACCTACTTTAAAAATGTTTATTTTAAGCCTTCTATTTGTGAGACGGCCATTTCTGGGCATTTACCTGAGAGCAAAGAGGGTGTCGAAGCGACCGATAAATGCGACCATTCACGATTACGTCGCGCCGTTGGGTCGCAAGCTCTGAACGCCATCACGGTCCATCTGCCGGAGCTGCGTGTTTCCGACCAAGGGCGCATTCCAGACGACAGGGCCTGGGAGCACGAGCTGGGAGACGCTAGAGTGAGGGGAACGTCTTTGGGCGGGAGTCTACCGCGCTGTTCCATTAGTGCTGTGGCATGCTTACGGCATAGTAGGCAGTACCTGGAGGAACTCGTAGGTCAAATAATCGAACATCGAAGTAAATTGCGGTAGGGAGATCAAGGAAAGCTGCCTAATTATAATCAGGGCCTAAATACGAAAATTCAATCTTCACATATTATGACAAAATTCAAACATAATTAAATACAAAGATCCACAAATTGGAATCTCAATGAAAAATTAAGGATTCTGTCACGCACTAGGTATTCTAGAAACATTTAAACGTGCTACTCTCGAATAACATAATTTTGAACGCAAACAGCTGACGAATAAATTGCAATTTGTAAACCAAACTATAAGCTATAAAAAGTACAGTGCAAAATGGTAATATTAATACAATAATTCTATTAGAGCGCCCAGAAGAAAGGAAGTGATTCAGACATGAGTGTCCTCCGCCCCCGAACATAAACAGAATCTCTCCGTACAAGAGAAATAATGGAATAAATGAATAGTGGATAATTTGAATTACAATTCCATTCATTTTTATATCTTGAATAAAAAATTCGGGATCCAATGAATTCGGGGGCTGAGGCAAGTAGGCCCATTTCCCCCGCCCCCTCACTTCTGAGCGTCACTAAATATTGCTCAATTTGGATTACACCAGTGTGTTGAAAAGCGTTCCTACCTCGCATTTTCTAATTTATTTGGTTTTCTCTTCTCACACCTATTTTGTTTTTATCAACAATCCTTCAATATATCTATTAAATTTTGAGACATCGTAGCAAACGGATGTAAAGCTATGCGTGGCATTTAAATTTCCAAGAATCTCAAACAAGTTTTCCACCGCAAAAAATAATAATGCAAAACTCTCCGTGAAGTCGCGAGAATTCCGTGAAGGACGTCCTTAGCCCAAAACTTTTCGATCTATTGACACAAATATCCAAGAAATTACATGCTTTACTATTCTTAGCAGACTTTCTTGACAATCGAGCGTTATTATACACACTGAATGCAAGAGGTTTAGAGACTGTCATATTTCTCAACGTTTGGACGAAAATCTTTTCACCACCTTGGTCTTCCATAAATGTAAGTGTACCCTACAAAAACTAGTGATAGATAGTAAATATGTGGTGGGTGATTCTGACAATAAAGCTTCACACGTTCTTTCAGTAACGTCATCAATAATGAAACGAAGAGCTAGAATGGAACCAGAATTGGATAAGAGATGGCACAAATACCACAATACTGCGGAAAGAAGAAAGCAGAGAAATATTCATTCTCAATTTTTAAAATTTATTTTTTATTCAAAGACAAAATGCTTTGCATTATGTATGAAACAGAACTCACTTTTCCGAATTTTAAAATCTAGTTCCCGAAACCAATGAGAAGTCATCATTTAATGACTATTTATGTGCCGAGTCATGAAGGTCCTTCGCGAGAAGAAGTTGCTTCTATGCCAGGGGAATTTTCCGAGATGCAATGTAAGCAGAGACCACCCACAGGAACGATAACCTTTATTGGCGAAGTCCCATTGAGTCGTACCTGACGCCTTTCCGCAACCTTCAGCTAACGTCGCTCGTTATGTCACCCCCGCCTCTCGCCACCCAACCTAGCCCGGGACACCACAAGACGTCTTCTCTCGGATTACTCCACATCGCGCGCAAGAAGCCGAGCGAGAGATGGCGTGAGTCATCGGCATGCGGCCAAGTGGCGGCGGCCGAGGCGCGTCCTTGGGCGAGGGCGGGGGCGAGGGGCGGGGGCGAGGGGCGGGGCGGGGCACGAGCCACGGGCGGAGCGGCCTCCGCCGCGCGCTGCCGGCGAAACGGAACACAATGGCGCAGCCTTCGCCCCAATTCGGCCTTCCGGCGGCGGCGGGGGCGGCGCGGGCGCAGGATACCGCCCATCAAAGCGGGAAGCAGCCGATTGCTGCGATCGGCGCGGCGGAGGAGTGTGGGCGCGGGGGCGGGCGAGCGCGCTGGCGGCGGCGCGGCGGACCACCTGCCGGCGGCAGGCCCCGCGGCGCCGGCGCCCGCACGCCCCGCCCGCTCGCCAGCCGCCGGCTCCGAGACGCCTTCAAGACGGCGGCGGCGGCGGCCAGCCGCACTTGGGCGCAGATTATCCAATTGTCCGGCGCCGCCCACCGCGCGCCCACGCGCCGCCAGCCGCCCCCCCCCCCTGCCCGGCGCGCCAAGAGGCGCTGGCGCACGCGGGGCCCCACGCGCGCGCGTCCGGCGGCGCGCCGGCCACACTCACGAGGCGAGGTTGAGCAGGTCGCCGGGCGAGGTGGGCACGCGGCGCACGGTGAGGCGGCGGCCGTCGGTGGAGCCCATGCCGATGGACGCCAGCGAGCGCACCGACACGCGGCTGGCCGCGTCGGCGTCCGACTGCGCCAGCGACGGGCTGCGCCACGCCGCGCCCGCCGTCAGCGCGTCCTCCAGGCGCAGGGAGTGCAGCGACGCCATGGGCAGGCCGGCGGCGGCGGCGCGACTGAGCGCCAGCGGCGGCGGCTGCAGCCCCAGCGGCTGCGCGCCCACGGACAGCCGCTGCGCGCGCGCCGACGCCGCCCTCGGCCGCCCGCCGCCCCCGCCCTCGCCCTCCTCCTCCGCCCCGCCCCCGCCGCCGTCGCTCACCGCCGACAGCCGCTTGAGCGCGGCGTCGCCCGCCGGCACCAGCACCACGCGGTGGCGGCCGCCGGCGCCGGGCAGCAGCAGCCCGCCGGCCGACGGCGCCACCACCAGCGACACGCGCGCGCGGCGCGGCTCCGCGGGCGGCGGCGGCGCGGGGGGCGGCGGCGCGGGCGGCGGGAGCGGCGGCGCGTCCGCGGAGAGCGGCGTGCCGGGCGCCGAGGGCGACTCGCTGCCGTCGGCGTAGGGCAGCGCCAGCGCCACGCGCAGCGGGCCCCCGCGCGCAGACGCCTCCATCTGCGCGGCCGCCTGCGCGCTGCGCTGCGCTGCCGGCGGTGTGGTGCGTGCGCTGCGCGGCCGCTGCCTCCGCTGCTCGGGCCCCGGCGCTCGCGCGGCGACTGGCGGACGCGGCCGCGGCCGGCGCCCTCCGCCGCGCGCCTCCTGGCGGCCGCCCCGGCAAACAACGCGAGGTCAGCGCGAGCAGGTGCGCCGCCCGCCCCGCCCCGCGCCGCCGCGCCCCGCGCCGTGCGCGCCCGAGTCGCGCCCGGTCAGCGCCCGCCGCGATTCGCGCCCGCGGCGCCGCGTCACGGCCCCTGCCGCCGCTGCCGCTGGAGACGACCGCCCGCCCGCCAGCCGCCATCTCGAGGAGCGCGGCCGGCGCGGGTGGAGGCACGCCCCCAGTGTTTCAGAGTACTAGCGTACCCGTGCGGGAACTCTCGCGTGCTGAATCCCACCCTCTTCCTTGCTTTTCCGTTTCCATATTAACCCTGTGATATATATTTTTCTTCGAGACTCTCTTATCCTCCGTCACTTGTTCTACATGGCACCTTGTAATTGATAACAATGCAATACACCCTTGGCAATACAAACTATTCATCAAGCATAGAGGCACACATGTGTAATTCAATCTCAAATAATATCAATTAATTAGTAATTTCACATACAGTTGAAGATTCTACAGGCTTTGAACAGATACGTTGGAACCGAGATGCGTCGAACCGGCAAAAATGAAATAGAATGATCAAGAAGATCTCATCCTGTAGTTGAGGGTGTGAGGAACGTTTCTTTCAGGACCTCTGGCCTCACAATTTTAGTTTTTAAGGCCCTAGAACGCTTCATTTAGGAGTTATTGGACGATATAGATTAAAAAATTCTGACGTGCGTTGCGGATTTCCTTTTTACATTAATATTTAGATGCGGTTTTTAAACAAATCCTTCAAAGTCAAAATACAGTTCGTCACGTCTTCGTGAAGTTCTCTTTCCTTACAGACCTCATTTATAGACATTGGTGGCATCTGAGAGCCGCAAAGGGACGGTATACTACTGAAATAACATTGGAGACGATCATGCCAATGCCAAATATCCAGTAGTTTCATTCTAATTTCGTATTTCACTATTAACGTAAACAACTAACGTAACTTACATATACTAATTCTTCCCATCAGAATGCTTCAGGGCAGATGGCCCTACCAATATGACCGAACTTTGCCTCCCTTCCAAGATGTACTTAAGAAACGGCACGGCATAGGAACGGTAGAATAACGTCACCAGCCACATGCATCAAAATATTCTGGACCTTCTTCACCTAGACGAGTTACAAGCCATGTTTACTGCAGCCAGTCACCACCGCAGAGCAATCTCTGGTCGAATCAGCGTTACAAAATAGGTAGTATGTGATATATATTCAGATACTTCAGTATTGCTTTTGTCAATCTAAGTGTGACTATTTTTTGTGTGCAATAGTTTTCTTTGTTGTCAGCTGTTCTTGAATTAATGATTTGTGGCATAACTTGATCCTTATACATTTCCTGCGTGAATCGGGTGAACTACAATAAATACATTTTGAACATTGTCGCTGAATATAAAATTCCGCGGTGACACTAGAATTTAACTCGCTTCCGTCGATCTTCGATGCCCTGTTCCCCCAGAGACGTTCGTAAGAAGACACCTCACGTCCAGACGTCCCGGGTCCCCTTGCGTTTTCAAAACTCCAACTTCAACTGAAGACCTCGAGGTAATAACATGCTATGCCACAATACTTCAGTTTTGAAAAAAAGGAGAGTAAATGTTTAGACATTGCATTCTACAGATAGGGATAAAGAACATTAATTTACGAATATCACTGCCACCTTGAGGGAATCTTTAAAATAAAAACCCAACATCCAGATACATAAATGGGCGTTGAAATACACTAATATTTCAATTTCATCAGAAATGTGGCATAGCATGTTATTGCCGCAAGCTCTTCAATTCCTTTGTTGTTGTTGTTGTTGTTGTTGAAATTACCACTTCCTGGACCGTTTCACGGAAATAGTTAACGCTCCTCTGAATCAGACAATGCTACCTCAAGGCCTTTTCCCAACTCTTCTGGAAATTTCAAAGGTGTATCGTTGACTTGAAGCACAAATGAAAAACGACATTCTCACGCCAAAGTATGGTCCTTCCTTTCCCAGTTCAGAACATGTCTATTTAGACCAGAGTAAGCATTCCATGAAGTCCATGATGGCTCGTTTTTATCAAATTCTCCGGTCCTATTGGATGTTTTATACATCCAATTATATACGTCCTATTGGATGTTATATACCTTTTATATTTGAATAGTTTATTCAATATGCATTGACTTAAAACATGACTTCAAATTCGATAACTGTTTCTATCGATAAGAAATATTTTTAATCAGAATCTCTTCAAGTAAGAAATTACTGAAGAAAACCTCTTATCAATTATGTTTAATTGCACATTTTTGTGAAAAGACAACTCGTTGAACTTTTTTAAATTTTCTCCTTTGTAAGTCAACGCTTTTGACGAACGTACGTTCCCCTTCCTTCTGTAGTACTCATTTTCCTGATCTGGCGTCTTTCGATAACTTCACGTTTGTTCATTTTATTTTCAGTTTCATCCCATTTTTCTACATTTAATAGACTTTTGAAAATCAATAGTTTAAAAATAGTATTCAGCCGGTTTCTCTAAGAATAAAAGCCCATTTCTCTAGTCTAGTAAAAAATAATAATCTCATAATAATTATAACCATCATAATAATTATAAAAATGATAATAATAATTATACTATTCTACTCGTATTAACGTACGAGTAGAATGGTATAATAATTAGTGATAAAGTAGACAGTTAAAGAATGTAATTCAGAAAGCCTCTATCAAAATTAACTTTCACGTAGAATATTTTATTATTTCAATTCATATAGAATGTTAATCATCATAGAACGATGGTTCCGACTGAAAATTGAACTGGAATATGACCAAGAACTTGTCTCTCACTTCACAAATGAAACATAACCCAAGCAGTTTTCCATCAAAGCGTACCAACTGGATATATTACTTGCTTCGCCTTCGACAAACCTGTTCAACTGAAAACTCATTAGGATGAAACTCGCGCATCGCAATTTAAGAACCCGGAACGCTTCTCTCTCTCTCTCTCTCTCTCTCTCTCTCTCTTTCTCTCTCTCTCCTCTCTTCTCTCTCTTTTTCTTATTCTTCTTTTTACTACTTCAAACAGTATCCTCGTTATAAGATTGCGAGTTCTGTCTGAACATATGGAAATATAACCAAGTAATATTGTTCAATTATTAAACGTGAGTCTTCTTGATCAATAGAATGATCGTCATATTTGTCCTGAGTGTTGAAAATTTTGAAGTTTTGGGAAATGTCACGACTTATTTTAAAAAAATAACAAAACAAATCTATAATCACAAAATGAGTACTGCTAGTTCACACACAAAACGGTCGACATATAATTTTGAAACATAATATAGATTTCTGTAAAGATGAAAAAATTTTATTTAAAATTACTTATTTACTGCAGCATGAAAGTCCTCCAAATTGTTTCAACGCTGATAGAAGTATCATTTATGTTCGTCTTGGACGTAAATTACTTCATTTATACGCTTCATTTTATAAATTCTTTAAAATAACTGAATACAGAGGTGAATTACATTAAATCTTTCTTGTAATTGATAAGGCACTATCTAAATGATAATCATGAATAAGTTATCATGCACTACTGTGGCAAGACTGAAGTCACCAAATACAGTTCTAGACATCCTTCAAATTGAGAAGCAACGTTTGTATTAAACTCACCAACTTCACCAAATAATATTAGACCAATAGTTTTACTCTTCGTATGATTTTGAACATCTTATCTTATTTATCAGATTGGTGGAATTGTTAAAGATCAATTCAAGTTCCCTCTAAATGATAATCAAGCGTCTTCGGGATTATCGTTCCCATATTAGAAAAAAGTTAATAAGTATTGTTTTATCCCTGTTGGCATTAGGGTTAAAATACGTATGTACCGAAAACTCTGCACAAAGAATTCATGCATAAAAATTACTCAATGATCTAGGCCTTCTATTCCTTTATGCCTGGAACCACCCGGATAATTGAAACGACTTCGATGGGACCATTACGAAGTAATGCTTGTGATTCGCTCACATTTTTGTGGGGGGGGGGCAAAGGATGCGCGCACAGGCCCCAACCACCGAAAAGCAGGGATTTGACGATGGTGGTCGGCGTCCACAAAGCCGCTTCCGCCCACGCACACTCGCCGCTGACATTTATTGACGTCCGGGCATGGCGGGCGGCGCCCGCGGCCTAATGACCGCCAGCACTGAGGCCGTGAGGCGCCGACAGGGCCCCCGCGAGTCCTTCGGCGGGTAATGGCTCCCGTTGTAAACCTGCGCCCGCAACGGAAATCACTCCGCTATCAGGGACGGGCGTCACCGCCCAGCGGGGGACGGGGGACGCGTCCCTCCGAAAAAATATGGTTGGTGTATGGGGTATGTTGGAGGGGACTCCCCGGAAATGTACACCTTATCTTTCGAATCGTCCCGCTCCCCAATAAATTTCGTCTGGTGTCGCCTATGCAGCGGGGTACCAAATAGAATAGTGTATCCCGTCCCCAATTGATTCACAAGTACGATTCCATTGATTTCAATTCAGGACACACGTCACAAGCGTTTGATTAATATTTGGCTCGGATCGTCACATATTTTTCTCGGGAAAGGGATATCATTTCATGAAATAAAATAATAAAATCTCATTTGAAATCTGCTAATTACAGAATGAATTAATTAATTTCTGAACTGAATAAATAAATGAATGAATAATAACTGACAGTTTTGACTCTTGCACCTGAATGATCCGCCCGTATTAGGATTACGATGAACATGTTCTTAAAGATCATAAAAGTACTCAGTTGTATGAAAGAAAAAATAGCACTTCAGTGATTTAGGCACATGCAGTCTACAGAATGCCAACTCGAGATGGTCGAACAGAAGTTCGAGATGGATAGCACATAATAAGTGGAAAAAGGTTACCTCCTGGAAGAACGTTACCCAGGAGACAGAGAAGTTTAGAACTAATGACTGGAAAACCCAAGACATTTATGGAGAACGACAGCAGCTTGCTATAGGTGGACCGAAGGGAAGAAAGAACTCGGAGATGTCATTCGTAGGATCGTTTTCATTTTCTCACCCCGGAAATGTCACTTTAGGGTAAAGGATTGCTATTACAGATACCGCGGAGACTGAAGTTCGATGGGATGAGGAATCCCCAGATCGGGGAAATGATAACGACAATCGGCATAGTAAATTTCCCTGAGCACTTTGAATCGCTGGCACCCTGCTAGACACAATCCGCTCGACGTATTTGCACTACAAGTTCATGTTGTAGCGACCCTTGCAATCGTAATGCCACATTAATATTAGCCAGGACATAGACTAAGGAGGTATAGTATCGTTTCTCTAAGGCTGGGACACCGAGGTGAAAAAACAGGGAGGAAAATGAGAATGAGAGGAAAGAGAAGAAGATATGATAGAAGTAGAAGGAAAAGAAGACGATGAGACAGAAATTTAGATCAATACTGTATGCTCCGAATTCAGATACGTAATGAAATCTCTACATTTGTTTCTCCCTTGGGGAGCGCTGGTACATCAGGATCCCGATAGCTAGTAAAATACCATGAAAAAAATAAAATACTATGAAATAGCAGCCAATTTACTGAAAATGTGTGGCAATGAAATGTTAATAACCAATATCATGAGACGTGAACGTCACCTCAGTCTAACAGCTTCCACTTAACTGTTCAGTGATTATTTATTTCATAGATTAATTAGCTCTGTCTAAGTATGTATTCCGTGTCATTTCACCCAGAACCTTCTTTTGAATAGATGTAAGTGATGAGCAGACGAAATCATTTCGAAACCAAAGAGCGCCCAACGAGCGCTCTCTCCAGCGTCTGGTGCTCTCCCAGGCAGACGCCGTGTCACGCTCTTGGCTCTATTGCTGCGCCTGTTCCTTGACCCTACGCTTCATGACAGGACATTCGATGCGGCAACCAGTCTTCTTCCATGGTGGTGGTGGGAGAGAGAAGTCTCATCGTCGAGCGCAGCGCGGCGTTCGAGAGGAATTTCGATTCCATCTTTGTCATTAGCTGCAACTTCATTTTATGAATTTCGCGTCTTATTGATAGTACACAAGTTCAGTCAATTATTGATGGCATTATTTATAATGCTTGGAAAATTTATTTTCATTTCATGTTAGGTCTGTTGATTCAAAATGTACATTTGATGAGTCCTTTGTGAAAGGTTGGCCGTTCAGGAAGAAAATCCCTTTCAGTCTCTCATGGTATATGTGTGTGTGTGTACTTGTTTTAATTGCTTACGTTTTATTATAAATAAGTGTTCTAAATTTTGGAAATTACATCTTCCTCATTCGATGGAGCTACAACCTCCAATTACATCTTCCTCCTCCTTGTTGGGCACCACCCGAAACTAAGCAGTTACGCGAACTTAGGAGGACAGATCTTTTGTGTATGACAACTCTTTACTCAAAAATAGTTTTGTTTTCCTTGTGTAATTCGTACGAGCGATTGGAGTATGGTTCGTTCGGGTCTTTCGGTACCCCTTGTTCTAGCCAACAGATTCTGACGATAGACAAATCTTTCTGACGATAGTCAGATAGCATCTTGAGTTCTGAACATAGTTCTTTTTGTCTCTATTCGCTGAAAAAAACACATATGTCAGCAGTACACTCCAATGGACCATTCGGCGCTTCAATGTAGACCCTCGTGGCGCCGTTAAGGAGCTTCAATGCACACTAGATCGGACACTGTCGCCTTGCGACAAGAGGGCCATTGAGAGAAATAATCATATATTCACCGTAACTATGTCCTTATGAAGTGGTTCAGGTATGACACAACATGTCATACTCAGTTATTGTGATCCCAAAGCAAAACTAGTTTGAATTATGTTTTTGTAAATCATTCTGGCATGATGTCACCACGAAAATCGACCCGTCAGTAGGGATTATGTGAATGACTAACGCGAAATTGTCATTATGTACGTTTATATATATTTTCAAACTTGCAAGAAATTTTTGTTTATTTCTCAATTAATCCTACATACAGTAATCGGGTAAACTGGGCTAGTCCGTCCGTCAGGTCCACCGTTTGGTGCAAGCGAGGGGTCATTCGACGCGTCTCAGTCTATTGGCCATTGCGAATCTGGCCGTTTTTTGTATTCACTGAGAACATTCAAATTATTTCTCTATAAAAAAATATATACAGCAGATAGCGGCAGATGTAATCGTGGATAGCGAGAAGCATGAGACGGAATAAATTATAATCTAGGCTCCTTCCCGTCTACCCTTCGGGCACGCAAGGTCATTCAACGCGTCTCAGTCTGTTGGTGGAGAACATTCAACGCAGATTTTGACTGTTATCTTTTAAGTTGCCATCACCAAAAATTCCGCGTCCGTATCAGTGACACGGCCTACGCCTCTTTAATGAATGTATTTGCTAGTTATGAACTATAGTTTTATGACTCATAAATGGTTTGAAATGTGAGGACCCATTGAACAAAATAATCCCGAATGTCCTTAGCAGGGCCAGTCCAGTAATAATGAAGCCCTGCCGAAACGCATAGCACTGGGCCAACTTTCACATTATTACAGAGTGATCATTAGAGAGCGGATTTTTATGTCCTAAAAAGTCTTGAAATATGCTCTTAAAAATATGTATTTATGACCTAAAAATTTTGAAATATGCCCTTAATAATTAACATTAATATTTCATTTCTTCTGCAAATCTGCCTTGATAAAATTCTTGGAATGAAATTAAAATTTGCTTGAAATGAAAAGATATATTTTTTGTGCAAACGTAATATAATCTACCCTACTTTGCGAGAGAAATAATCGAAGTAAATATTCACCTTATTGAGGTACGTTGTAATGTCTCGTTGAATTTCTTCTGACTGGTTTAAAAAATATGTTCCAAGAAATATCCCACATTTGCCCAAGTATTTTATCATCTACAGAAAACAAAAACGCAAACTGTGAGTAGTTCTTTCGAATCAATGAACGCTCACAATTACATAAGATTCTTTGAAAAGATGAAACGTTTTATAGATTAGTCTCTTTTTTAAAGAAATATGCAAAATATGCGCTTATAATTACACGAATATGCACTAACAGGAAAAATCAGCCAAATATGCACTAACATATTTATCTATATAGCATCATATTCTAATCAAATGCCGAGAAATTTCAATTAGCTATGTCCTGAACCAACGGACAAAAATATGCAAAATCATAGAAATCGGTTCGCTGATCATTCTAATGTTTATTTTTTAATGTCTTTATAAAACACAGTACATCGGCAACTTTGATTGGTTTTCCGGCTCAGGCCCCGCGGGTCCAGTGCGCTCCTATATATACCGCCCGCGTCTCCTGATCTTACGCTGCCCCGGGTGGGCACCGCTCTCCTTGCGGTCAACGAGAGCCATTGTGGCGGGCAATTGCGGAAGCGGCCGCGGGCCTATTCCCAGGCGCCCAGATGAGCAGCTATTTAGGAGTCGTAAAAGGCGGCGAAGATCTCGCTGGCTGGCAAAGGTCTTCCGAAGGAGGACGCTTCCATGGGCTGCCTTTTTTTGCTGCCATTCACGCGTACTGTAAAGCCGTTATTGCTCATTTCTAAGAGATGCGTAGGGAGCGGTTTAAGCTCCCTTCTGATCTAGCACAGAAAAAAAATGCTACGCAGAAACTATATTTTTTTATTAATATATGTACAAAAACTGGTATAAAGCGTGTGTGTTGCAAGGTCCGCACTGTCCGTAGTCCGGGAATGTTGTAGTGTGTTCGAGTGCAGACGGAGGGGGGTTTTCGACACCGGATAGACAGCTGGGTCGAAGCTGACCACTGTATGAAAGAAGGCCGCTTCCAAGGCGTGGGGACGTACAGCCCACAAGCTCATAACCCCAACTTGAAAATGAACAGAATTTAAAAAATGTGAATACTAATCAATGATCTAAGAAGAGATATCGCACCATCTCTCCTTCCTCGTTAGCTCAGAGACGTAGATTTGTTTTAATATGGCAAACAATTAATTTTTTTTATATTTAATGTTTTATTTTCAAACTGTTAATACATTAAATATTATAATTAAAAACGTATATTAGTTATTACCAAAAAATATTTGCTCTAAAAAATTGGTGCTCACTTAAATATTTTATGAAGCCGCCTTTGTCCTGAAAGAGAATTCTTAAAAAGTTTCCATGGTTCACTTCAATTCTAGCGGATGTCAGAGGCCCATGCATGGATCTTGCGTCTCTTCTTTGTCCATTTCCTATTTTTATCTTCACAGCCACGCGGTTGCCTGATTCCCACATCCTCGTAAGGGTCTAAGGCAGACCCTCGTCGCTCTAGATAGTCTTCGTAGATACACATGTATTGCTACGAGACTTTCGCAAAAAAGGAAGAATATATTTTAATATCTCTGATATGTTTTTACAACGAATACAGTTGTCTATCACATTTGCAAGCCCAGTTAAAGGCATATAGTTAATGTGGAGTATACTACTTTTTTATTTTCTCACCTACTGCTCGCACAGTGTCGAGAAAATCTAGGTAAAGAAAAGGTAAATCTCGATCCTATTTGAAATCTTCATCCTATACGTAGTAAATTACTTCCTCTAACACACTGTGCAGGCAGAATACATGTTTGGTGGGTTCTTGACAGACACCGATAAATCAATTCACGACAAAACGTACGTTTGTCTATGATCAACACTAGCGCCTAAACCGTTCACACGATTTCTTCCAAAATTGATATTCCCTGTACGGGCTGAATGAACCCAACGCCTTGCGAGTTTGAAACGGATATTTTCATTTTTGTGAAACTTTTACATGAAGCCTCAATATTTTAAAAAAATTATCAAAAATGGCACTAATTTTGATTAAACTTTGCCCTCGGTTGACGTAAAAACAAAAAAAATGGTGCGGGCCTTGTTTTCCTTGAATTCAATTTTTCAAAACGCAAAAGTTCACATTTTTTTCGGTGTCTTCCTCAAACTACAATTTTACATATGAAGATTATTTTCTTAATAAAGTCAGTTGTACAAGGACTGCTCTTGAAATATGTCATGTATAATTTTTCGAAAATACGAGTAGTTTTCGCATAATTTTGCGTGAAGTATCGGCAAGTTAAAAAAATTAAACAATTATTTTCTCAAAAACGGCTCGAATTTTTTTCTATAAGTTTTCTCCTCGAATGTAATAAAAGGATGGTACAAGCACTGGTGGTGGTCTCATTTTCGGAAAACTTTTGTATTTTGAAAATTGCAAAAGTACAATAATGAAGATAATAATGAGTTTGGTCTTAATTGAAATGTGTTCTAAAAATGTAAATTAAAAAAGATGACCTTCAATTCTTTTTTAAAACTAGTCGTTCTCACATAATTTCTGCTTGAAGTTAATTTTTAAAAGAACATTTTCCCCAAAACTGCTCCAATTTTTTCCTCATATGTATTAAAGAATGGTAAAAAAATGTTGCTGATTCGATTTTGGTGAGCTCTAATTGTTTTTTAAAATTACAAAAGTAGTACAATAATGATGATATAGAAAAATCTGTTCTAAAAGTGTCAGTTTTTCCTGGCAGGAATGTTTCTGCAACTTTTAGTGCTAACAATAGATGTGTTGCTACATTATACTACTACAGTGCTCCAAAGCACCAAATTTTTATACGAACACTTTTTTCTACAAGAAGGTAATGTAAGTAAACCATTAGAACTTAAGCTGCTTATGCTCCATCAACTTTGGCACAGACCAACGACCGTTTGCTTTACTTGCCTCTTCTTCCAACTTAACAACAGGCATATAGCAGCTATGTATGTACATATGTACAAATGTACATATAACAGAATTAAACAATAAATTAAGTTCATTATGTTATGCATTCAGAATTCTTTCAAATTCTGTCAGCCTTCATGCAGCCCACTGCGTGTATTTGGCAAATGTACATTCCCACCTGAGATATGGCATAATATTCTGGGGAAGTTCATTCTGTAGTACCCAGACCTTTAGATTGCAAAAGAAAATTATTTGAATAATGCAAAAATGCCATTTATGTGATTCCTGCAAGCTCCTTTTCATTGAGCTTGGAATCTTACCATTACTTGCCTATTTATTTACGAATCTGTAATCTTTGTCAAAACTGACTTACTTAACGGTGGGAACATTTTTTCATGCAATACTGATATTTATAATTATGACACATGTCGTAAAACTCACATTCATCAAGTGTCAGTATCAAGAGCTCACTATAAGAAATCCACATTCCATACATGTACATTACTTTACAATGCATTGCCAGATGGCATTAAACAATTAAAGTCGATACACAAATTAAAGTTAAAAGTAAAATCTTTTCTGCTGAATAACTATTTCTACACAATTAGAGACTATACTGACCATCAAAAAGAAAAGTAATGTTCATTTAAAAAAAACAATGATATATAGTGAATTAGTTTACATTTGTATTGTATAATTTAAAAAAAAGACTTAATACATCTGTAACAAGTAATATACTTCAGCTTCCGGGTCAATGACACCCATCTCGATGAGGTTTCTGTCCAGTTTCCCTGATTCATGCTGAGATCGCCCCTTGTTTTGCTTCTGGACGTATATGTAGCTTCACTATGCACACGTTTTGTTCAGCACTCCTTTTGCTTTTAGAGGCAAGAGTAGAGCTGAGGGCGAAGTTACTTTTTTGTTAGCAGTGCAGAAAAATCGCATCTGCATTTCGGTTACCATTGCAAGTAATTTTTCTATAACTCGGGAAAGAAATATCTAGTTTTTCAAATGTTGCTAATCTTGCGCTTTTTTTAAATTTTATTATTATATCTTTTTTATATTTTATTCATCTTTCAACTATCATGTTGACAGTTAAAACGTTGGGAAGGGATTGTGGAACTTAAGAAAACATGTGCAAATAATCTTCTTCCCATACAGTCATACACAGTTTTCACTTTTTGTCTTTTTGACCAAATAAATCAAATCAAATCAAGTATAGTTTTATACGAAGATTCGAAACTGATGCAAGTCGTGTGTACATCTTGGCCAAGGGGTGTACAATGCCTTAGCAATCACAGCTAAATTGATATCTTGCATTCAGGACTGAAAAATCGTATTAAAATGCTTTGTTTAGGATGTTTCCATCTATTGTAGAAATAAAATTCGCAAGGTAAACTACACATCACACAACAATGAAAAAGATCCGCGATCCCCAAATGGGGACCATGGCAGTAAATGGTTGGCGGTGCAGGGGTGAATCCAGCTGATCATTGGAGGGGGAGGGTGATCTCACATTTTGTTACATAATAAACATATTTGTTATTACTGTTTATTATTGTTTTGGGTGATGTTTATGGGTGAAGACCCACCTTTGAATGAGTTTTACTAGGGAAGGGAATCGTTAAACTTCCCTCCCTCTCCCATTTCTTATTGATACGAAGTAAACATACTTTAGTATTAATTACTTTATTTCGTATTAGGATTCTTTCGCAGTAGCACACAAATGGGGCGAAGGGCTCATTGGACATCAGCCTTCCCCAGAAGCCAATAACACATCTAAAAAGTATAGAGATTTTACTAATTTTCTACACTAGAGTCTTTATTATGGACTCTTATTCTCCATAATGAATGACCTTTATCCTTGTAAGTTTTTGTTTTTTTCCCACAACCAATTATAATGCTCATTGATTTTAAATAACAATCAAAAATATCTTGAGCAATTAAGTCATGTTGCTTGAGATATGATAATTTGTCTCTTGAATTACAACCAAGATCTCTTAAAATACTTGTCTTTACCAAGGATTACAATTTTTTACTCTTTTTTTCTTTTCATAAAAATAGAGAGAGTGATCTTATTAAATCAATTTGCATCAAAAGTAATAAATTATACTGAGAGACCTTATCAAGTGAATTGATTGTTTCTGAGATTCTACGTGCAACTGACCACCTGTACTATTACCAAGGTAACCAGAGGAGCAAAATCACCAAAAACGTAATAGATGTGGGCCTAGTCACAAATTGCACAGTTATGGGTTTTGGTTCGATAGCAATTCATAAATGGTACATCAACTTTCCCATGTGTATTATACAGGCGATTCAAAATTGCCTTTTGACTTCTGAAAGTCAGCTAACCATATCATGTATTGAGTATTGTTTTTCAAAATAGCAAGTGTGTAGTGCTTATATCACAAAAATGTCGTCCCATGGACAGGCTGAGTTACCAGGCAGAGCCAGCATTATCATCATCTCTGACGACGAGGACCTAGGGTTCATGTCCTGAGAGTAGTGGATTTTCAAATACCAAGCTTATAGCTAAGTGGAATTCAGTTGCTGTCTGGAGGAGAATTCTAGCAGCTAGTTGTTCAGATAAGTATTTTTCCCTGGTTTCTATGATCAATACCAGCAGAATGTTGGAGCTATAACCTAACAACTTAACCATAGGCCATGCACGATGTCTCCTTCCTCCACTGTCCTATCCTGTCTTTTACAAGCTCACATACTACCACACAGGTCAGGAGCTTAGAGCATGGTCCTGGCTGATGCAGTGTCCCACTTCAGATACTACCTGGAGGGGGAAATACCCCCGTTCATTACCATTGTTTCTTGACATCTACATTTCAAGAGGGCATCAACGAACAGACATGATTTTGTTGTAATCAGTTCCAAAATCAGAACCCTTGTTAGAGAGACCCTACGTGAAAACATAAGAATCCTCAATTGACTATCCTAAGCATCAAAGTAGGTCAATAACTTGTGTCTCTGAGATTTGTTTCTAATAGACCACTCAATATTAAAATACATTCTCAGTGCCATGGCGCCCTCCCAATACGACTGATGGATCACACACTCTTAAAAATAGGCAATATGGAATTGTCTTATCACAGCATATTGACAGCTTACCCAAGTGATGCAATTAAAAGCTTAAGTTGGGCAATTGAATGTCATGAAGAATGGAAAACACATTTGGGGGGGAGTCGTCTTCGTAAAAATTGGGTTTACATGTCACATGCACTGGTGGCTGCGCCCCCTTGCAGGACTGAGGCAAGTGCAATAGTATTATGTGTTCCTTCGAGACTCTTGGTTATCAGTGGAACTGTCTAATGATTGTCTGCAAGGAAATATTAATTGCCACACCCTGCATCACTTTAATAGTATCCAGTACTATTACCCTATATTCTCGAATTTTACCCGCACCCCAATTTTACGGGAAGTAATCTCGAAAAAAATACCTTACTTGATACGGTCGCGATCACGCTACATGTAGCGGAACGACCGAAAAAGACGCAAAAAGCCATGATGTATTCCATCGTGAAGACGGGCGGTGACCCACTACGTTATAAAAACCTGAAAAATAAAGCACGCCTCCATGTAACCACGTGCAACACGCTTCAAGTTCGCGGTACCGACTTTGACGCGAATATTACCCGCTCCCCAATTTTCAGCTAGTAATTTTTGAAACATATGTGTGGGTTATATTCGAGTATTTACGGTAATTCACATTTGCTATTCTATATTAACTTGGAATTTGTCTTTTGCCTCTCTCGTTGCGTTCCCCTAGTCCGAAGTTACTGATTGCTTCTGCTTCTTCTTCCTCCTCAATATTTCCCTCAAAGACCACATAACATGTGCAGAAATAAAGGGCAAAACCAAAATTAAAGATGCACCAGAAGAAGCTGAAAAACTGAAATGGAAATGGGGCGGACATATTGTAAGACATAACGACCAAAGATGGTCACACAAACAATAATATGGGAACCAAGAATTGGCTGATGACACCCTAGAAAGCAACACAAATGATGGTTGGACACCTTCAGGCAGGCAGTCGGCCTGCCTGAAGTGACTTGTGGCAGTCGGCCTGTCACAAGTGGATGCGGCTGGCCCAAGTTAGGTTGACGTGGAGGTCATACTTAATAAGAATGTTCCTGCAAAAATAGACAAAGAATGACAATGAAGTGAAAAAAAAAAAAGTGTAAGAAACAGTGAAAAACAATAAGTGATAAGTGAATATCACTTATCGTATAACAAAGTAAAACATTAAGTGTGAATATCAAACAAAACATTTAACTATAGGTATCAATGAACAATCAGTTTAAGTAGATACACAAATGAAAATTGCCAATAACAAGCATAGTCAGAATAGTGAACTAAGTCAGTTAATTAATGAAGTTGAATATAACCACAAGTGTATTTGGTATTTGGTGTTTTTGTATTTTGTACGTGGGATTTTTTGTATTTTTCTGTATATTAGGTATATTTTTGTATTTGGTGTAAAACCAGATTGCAAAATAGCTATGAACAAAGTCACAAGTAGCTGACAACACAAATCTTCCCTGAGAAATCAGGAGGCCTTAGCCCTACATGGAATTGTATAGGCTAATAATAATAATAATAATAATAATAATAATAATAATAATAATAACAACAACAACAAGAATAATAACAATCAACTTGGAATGCAGGATTTTCATATTACAATAAATGTTCAAAATGTGGCCTGGACAGCCAAGGTGGCTAGAAGCATGTGCCGACTCATTGCCTTGGTCGGAAGGGTTGCGGGTTTGAGTCTTGTGATGGGCATGGTTGTCTGTCCCTTGCATTTAAAGTATGCGTAGTCACAGAAGGCCTTGCGAGCCTGCTGACCACAGACCTAATAGCCTGCAAGTATGTTAGTCTAGTGTAAAGGTTAATGTGTAACACAGTAGGTATCCGGCGCAAGGTTGCTGAAAATTGGCATCCACTGAAACTGGAAAAAGCCCCTGTAAGAAAAAGAAATCATGTTCAAAATAATAAACACTAGAGGCTTGCAGCAGCAAATATGCAGCTGAACAATCGAAAGCTTTATCCACATTGACCACTATTTTTTAACAGTTTATCGAGATGAAACTGGACACAATTTCAAGAATTTTGGCGTTTCAGGATTGCTTAAGAAACTGAGGAAAGTAAAACTATCTGTTAATAACTAGTACTATCCAGTTTTTAAAATGAAAAATCATTCATTCATTATAAATAATGTAACCATTATTTCCAAAGATGGTCTGTGTTTATTTTCAACATTAATAACCGATACCATAGTTTCTACAATAAAAAATTCGAATAAAAATTATTTTCCATATATCTGTTCTATCTCAGAAACTTAATTCTTTCTGAATAATAAATAGAAGTAGTGAATATTTTAGAGAAATTTGGGTACTTACTTGCATCTGAACAGAGTATATCATTCTACTGTGTTCAGGTCAATGCTATTTTATGACTGAAAACAACTGATGTATCAAACCATTTCTTTAGTATTCTGTCCCATTATTTAGTGTTGTATTTTTCAATAAAGGACATTAGGGATAAAATAAATAAACCAGAAAACAGTTTAACTTGAAATATATTTAAATTACTATAGATACAAAAGAATACAGTATTAGATTAGCCCTACTGCCCAAGTACAACTGGAGAAAGAGAGCTGAGGAACAACTCCAAAAGCAGTGTGAGGCCCAGCATGCCAACTCAATGCCCCACACGGCTATGGCGTGGGAGCACCCTGTTCCCACACAAGTGTGCACAACTGACACTGTTGTTACTTTGTGTTCAGCTTACAACGTAACATCAGGATCAACATTTTAACATTTCCCTGCATCTGGGTGATTATATATATTATATTTATATTTGTAACAAAATAAATCTGTATGCAAAAATTTGAATCTACTCTACAGTACCCCTTATAAAATTACAAGCCCTGGCCATTGCCAAAAGCTAGCAGAGCTAACAGCAAAACTTGAATCAGCAGCTACACAACAAAAATAAACCTTCTGAGTGAAACATATACATCAAAACTCCGTTATCACATTTGCAAGTAATACTTAACCTGGTTAAACATCACACAAAAAAGGTGGGCTCACACCCGGGGGCAAGGCGAGGAAGAAAGAGGGTCAAAAGACTCTACCCGTCTGCAGGTTCCCACCACTGCGCAAACCCACGAGCCACAAGCTCCTCACCAATTGACACCACCTGTGTGCCAACCACAGCATACAGAGCCACTGCAGGAACACCATCTTCACAGTAGCCACACACCTGAGCCTGCAGCACTTGGCCTGCGGTCATCTGCTCCATGAGGGACAAGGCTTCAGTGCTCCAGCCTTCCTCTTCATCTGCTCACACACAAAAGAGATCATGAGGGAATTTACTTCAAATACAACCCTTTCTTACATTAAGGAAACTAATAAATAAAATTATCAATTATTAATAATTAATAAAATTATCAAATTATCGATTATCAAAATTATCAAAAAAAGGTAAAAGAGGAAAAACAATTGGCAGCACAGATATGCCAACCTGTTTATGGAACCAAATGGACACTGAAAAGCATAGTGTCAGTCACTGCTCGTGTTTGGTTTCATTTTTGAACATCTTGGGATTGCTTTTTTGTCGGATGAAAAGGCTTTTGAATAAAACATGGCCTTCATTAGAAACAGCAATGACCAACAGAAGTTTAACAATATTTTGAATGAAATGCTTATAAAACAATAATGCTCAAATCTTACAATCAATGCTAAAATGACTGCTGGAAATTTAACATTTTCAAAGACTGCTAAAAGTTGATCTTGGACAAAAGAAAAAAAAAGGACAGAAGTCTAGGCAGAAGGAACTAGAAAGGTGAAGTTTGTGTGTATTCTTTTGAAATATCTCAGTTTCAACTAGTCCACTGAAAAGCAGAGCACAGATTTTTTGGCTTTTAAAACCTGTGAAACGAGGCTGCAGTGACATGCAAAAAAAATCAGTATCAGCAGACTGGTGTTTCATGACAGCTCTTATGCAAACTGTCACAAGTGTGGTGGAGCCATTGAGCGAGTAATCTCAATTTGAAAGAGTTATAGACACTGAAAGAAATAAAGCTATAAGATTGAAGATTTTAATATTGGTGTTTAAAACAGCTAGCAGGTTTTCTTACAATGCTTGGTGCAAAATTCTTTTCTTAAAGGCTTTTTTCCCCCTCTCTTTTTTTTCTTTTCTTTTTCTTTCGTTCTTTCGGTCTTTTTTCAACAAGGTGTGTGGAAATAAAGGTGTTCTATTTATTCTTAAAATGTTAAGAAAAGTAATTTTTCTATTTGGTTTATGTATGGCTATAAATGTTCTACTAATTGCATGCATAGAGAGATCAAGAATTTTGAAGAATACACAAAATGATTAGTAATTTTCTGAACTCATTATTCAGAAGGTAATGAATCAAATCGGGATAACAATGAAGAAGAAACATTGCAATATATTACAAAAACGTTTTATAAAATATCTTTGTGCTATCAGTTAATAGTGCAACTACTACAATTATGAAAGATGTTTTCCCATTTTCTTACAATCTAGTATTTTAATCATGAATTCTTTTATATGTTACCACCAATGATTCATCATGCCAACCACTTGTTTTCTTTCTACTCCCAACTTCTGCTTCGTAACTTTAATTACATATAATTACAACTCTAGTTGTAACAATAGTACTGTGGGAACACTCAGGTTAGTCTCTACTGTGGGATATTAACTCAAATTTATTATCTTTATATGGTTTGCATCTTTGTTGGTATAGATCTTGTATAATCATATGTAATCTTTATTGATATAGAGATCATATCTTCATGGAAAACTGACAAGTAACTGCAAAATTAAAATGAATTTTCAGTGCTATATCTTTTTAGCAAAACTGAAGTTTGAGATCTTTTCATGCTTTTACTACAAAGTATGAAAACCTAAATAACAATATGTAATGGATAACTGATAGGATTTTGGTCACAACAGAAACCATTCAATTCAAACCTTAAGTTTCAGTACACTTTATACCACAGCACACAATACAATTTCTTTCTTAGCAAAACCCTAATCATAGATTCTCGAAGTACTCACTTTTGCAAAGAATATTAGCCAGGTAACACTCAACAGCTTGGAAGGGCAGGGTCATGAAGTCAGAGCGGATCTGGCGAAGAGCAGAATTCTGCTGCACCTCATAACCTCCATAATCTACATAACGAACTTGGCAGGAGTCTGCCTCTTCTTCAGCAGCTACAACTTCTGCACGGTACCAGCTACCCATCACAGGTGCTGCTACAACTATTCCAGCTGTAGAGGTTAGAAAAGAAACAAAGAAAAAACATTAATTTATTTAGTGCCATGCAACATGGATTTTGCCCACAGAAAATAAGACGTGACTCTACTTGAATTATTTTCAAGTAAATACAAGACAAGTATTAATTAGAGGTGTCAGTAATTTTGTTTCTCAAAAACCATTTTTTTATTTAGCAGCAACATAAAAACGATTATAATGGGTCTATTTCATTTCCACAACTGCAGTAAAAATAACTTAATTTGGGACAGGTGCAGTAATTTAGAACATTCTGAAGTAATTAAAAATATAACAAATCATTCTTTGTGATAGCATTTTGTTTGTGTAATTTACAATGGGGAATTTATATACACAGATTCTAGGCATTTCTTTCAATCCTCTGGGGAAAAACAAAATTAAGTAGGAAGAGAGAGTTTTTTTAAAATCTGTAATGTATAAGAAATAGTTTGGGAAATAATTGACTGATGTTAAACTACATTAAATTCTTAATAAACTTTAGGTTGTTCGATTCTGGCAAAATGCAAATAGCATACCCACATAAATTGACTGAATACAATTAAGTTCAGTAAGTTAAGCATTTCAAATTCTTTCTAATTCTGTTAGTCTTTATACAGCTAGGTGCAAATGTTGAAGATTTATGATATTTGATATTTCACATCATGTTCTGGAGATACATGTCAATTAATACCCAGACAAAATTACATTACTAAAATCCATTGGAGAAAACTATTGCACAAATTTAATAAAATGCCAACGCTGTTAATCCTGCAAACTTTCTTACTGCGCTTAGAATACTACCAATTCTTTGCCAGTTCATTTACATATTATATTTTCCCAAACAAAAATAACCTAATCAAGGGGGCAAAAGGGAAGATAATCTGCAATTACAAAATCAACAAAAGCATCATTAATTTTAAAACATTTCATGCACTGTCTGAAGCAGCAATATAACGTAACTGACTTTTTGACAATTTTTTTGTGGTTCGATCTCCTGGCAACCCTGACATACGCACTATCATTCAATTGTGTGGGAAATTTAACTTCATATTAATGAAAATTGTTTTATTACATTTCTCATGCCATCAAATAGTACTCACTGTTTCAGGGATACCCATGATTCCAACAATGATACAGATGTTTGTTATGCACTATTGTTTTCTCACTGACAATATGATACTTTTAATTTATTTTACAACATTACCACATTACCTTAAAAAATTGAAACTGATACACAAATTCCAATGCCCATTAAAATATTTTCTACAAACAACTATAGTACAGAAAGTTTGAAAAATTAAATAATATTGAGGAATAATAATACCAATTTCGATCTGAATAGAGGATTGTACTAAAAAAAAATCCTTGTTTTCAAGCAGAAAGGATCCTTGTAGAAGTTCAGTATTTTTCTCACACTAGAAGCTTAATTTACTGCTTATGTTGCTTATTATCAGCGAGGCATGCAGAGCAACCTGCTCAAATACAGATGTTCACGACAACCAAGGCAGACTTGTCACGTTTAGGATATTGTATTGTAGCAGCTATTGTACACATCAGCCCAAATTACTCTACCACCTGACAATTATAATGCTGTGTTATCACAAAATCTTGTTGAATATGAAAGTAATTATGAATAGTCATCTTATTAACTTAAATGATTATTACTATCAATAGGATTAATTAATTTCATTCTGTGTTTTTTGTTTGATCTCTCCACACTAAAATTGCTACTATAGTTTTAGCAGTGCAGATGAGATCTGCAAATCAGGAGATAAAATATACATAAGCAACTTATATCCTCTGTTAATGTTGTTGTAGTTTCTGAATTCAAAAATAAAAAATCTCAATAGAATTAAATCTTTGTGAAAAGGAGGATGTGGTGGTTTTCAAATTAATAGTTAATTCCTCATCTGCTGTTTACAAAACACTCAACACTAAAAACGAACAACGATGCTTGTTATTATGTCATTACTGCATTTTTATCATCATCATCATCATCAAGACATATGCACTGGTCATACACGACCTAAGAACCCTAATACAATTTCTCATTCACATGAACACTTAAATAGTGTTGGTATACAATTTTTTGAAATATAAATATTTGTGTCTGCATCATTGTGGTGTTCGTAATCAGCTCCCAAGAAATGTGTGACTGGTGAATATTTTTGTGTGTCCGGTATCAACACCATTTCTGTGGCTCATATAGTTTCGAGAATCTCTTATCACTTTCAAATAACTTCTGGTGAAAACTATCTTGTAGAGCTAACATAGTGCCTACAGCTTTTGGAAACATCTGACTGGCTATTAGCCAGTAGTATGGACACACACGTCAATATGATCTAGACTAAATGCATTCAGAAGTGTACTCATCCAGTTATCACCATCCTCAGTTAATACTTCAAAATCCTAATCTTCAAATGCAGAAATTAAAATACACTCGCTGGTAATCCATGCAAAGAGCTTGTTTACACATTATTGCTATACAACTAGTTAATTTGTAACGAACACTTGTTGAAGAAAACAACTTAAAACATTCATCAATTTGAGTGGTAAAACTTGTCCACCCACCTTGCACAGTGGGTACAGCTGGTGTATCCATTTCACCGTAAGTTGCATCCATGCAAGCACCCAGCCGTGCCAATGCTGGGAACGTTGGATGGGTTGGTTGTTGAAGGAAGAAATGAGCTGGTGACATCAAGCTGGACACCGTGACATCATTTGTAACACCCTCCACAAGTGGCAGCTGTAACATAAGAGGGGGTGTAAGGTATTCATCTCCTACGATGGGGGTTCCATTTTTGTACGTACACAACAATCCTGATACAATACTACTTATACTTTATGGGAAGGGTGTCAAAATATCGCAGAGAAGTAAGCAAACCATTTTCAACCACACCTAATAATTAAAACAATTACTTGATGGAAAATTACTTCTAGCTCATTCAAAACGTGAATGCCGCCGAAGGAAAACAGATTCTACAAACCACCCTGCCGTTCTCGTACTTTACGTATTAATTTGTTTATCTAGTGGGTATGAAAGAGGCGGAGGGACTCACGCGCAGGCAGTCGGGCAGCACGGGCACCACGGGCAGCGGCGGCGGCTGCGCCACGAAGCACACCTGCTCCAGCGACACGCTCGGGTAGCGCTTCTCCGGGAACTTCTGCCGGATCATCTCCAGCGCGCTCTCCACGTCGGCGGGCGTCCCTGCAACACACGCGCTCTTTGCACCTCCTTTGCTCTCGCCGCTTCAGAGTCTGCTTCTTTAAATACAATTCAAGGGACAATTGCTACATAGGCAATTCACGACTTATAATTTATAGTTAAAATGTCACTAAATGCGCGTTTTCGTAAACAAATGCCCACGACCAAGTTTAATTCATTAATTAATAAACTCTTTAGGATAAGTTAATAAAAACAGACTCCAAAAGAAATTGTGTAAGACTTCGCGCTTACACAAACAGCTGTACCATTTTCTCGGCGCTCTATAGCTCCAGTTCTGAAACATTATCCTTGCAAATCTTTCTAAAAAACGAAATAAATTGACCTAACTTCCAGTGTCGCCATTACTCGCTGTGTAAAAACAAAGGTTGTTCATATAATTTATTTTCAATCCTGCATAAGAGTTCACAATACAATACGACAACAATCGTAAAATATTTACAAACATTAATAAAATAGTAACAGCTTTTACTATAAACAATGTAAAAATATACTGACAATTGTTCCTAGGACGCAAAAACCTAAAGGATCTTTAATACCGAAGTTTTAGTTGAGCTTAGAATAAACAGCTTCAAAGAGTTACAACGGAAAATAATTCCCCAGGTTTTCTCGAGTGGTCAATTCAATAACGGGCGGAGGCGCGTCGTCGCACTGTCGAATCTAATGTGTAGCTCGCTCGCAGATGCAATTAGTAACTAATTAGTAGCTATCTTTAGTAAAAAGATAGGATTTAGGGTTTCAGGACCTCAATAAAATTTGTGTCTGGTTGGTGAAACAAACGAATTACAAGATTGGTTTCATGTCTAAGGTGCCGCATTTAACCCGTTTCTAAGTTCCATCTTTCGTAAGATAAAGTAGTGTGGGATTTCGGAATCTGCCATTCATTATTTTTCAGAATCCTTTTATGAAGCTCACGAAACTACAGTGGTTCGCGAACCACGTCTCTACACAAATTACTCCCAAACTCGCGCAAGATTGATTATATTAACTTCAATTCGAGATGAATCCACACAAAACTACTAAAAAAACCGTACGTAATGCACGTTACGCTCCAACACATGACTACATAACTAAGCGGCCAAACCCTTTCTTCAGCCCATCTACTAGGTGCAAGAGTTACACAACCTACAAAATAATTTTTTCGTCCTGTAAAAGGTTTTGAGGTTTAGCTCTTCCGTACATTCCTAATCTCTAGCAAGGATATTCAGAAACGTGCCGATTCTAGACATCCACGTAAAATTAATTTATTTGATATTATGCGCAATTTAAACTTTCAAGACCAAGTCTTAATAATCACTCGGTAACGTTATAATGTTTACCCAAGCACTGTACTGAGGCTGTAAGTAATTCACCGTAGTTTCGAGCAAGGCCGTTCGAAGATTGGTTCCAATATGAAACCTATTTTCACTTTTAAAACGATTTACGAAATCCCAGTGAGAAATGTTCGCAGGGTCCAACTGTATTTCTATTACACGTAATGTTCTCAAAAATATATTATTGATGACTGGCAAATGTATGCAGAGGGCGCCCAAAGAAAGCAAGACGCCTGGGGCAGTATATCCACGAAGAACCTTATTTCAAAATGAAGTTCCGCCTCTCTACCTGTACATAAACAGAATTTATTTCTCAATGCTATAGTAAGAACTTTGATCTGAAGTAGAAGTACATCTTTATTTTATTCACTTTGAATAAAAATAGTTTCAGGGCCCCAACGAAATCTGATACCGAGGCAAATTACCTGGCTGTTCTCTCACGCACTTTCGGAGCGCCCCTCGATGGCTGTACTAATCCAACCACAAACATTTATCCCGTTGAGCAGTGAGACTATCCGTCTCTTAATAGGATGCAGTGATTTCCATCTCAAGATGTCCCAATCCTTTTAGTTTTGCACCCAAACAAACAACTTCACTCGCCCTTATCTATCCAGGGTTGTACGACTAGAAGATCTACAGCACTTTCAGGAGGCCATTCCTCACATCAGGCATTTCACCGCCAAAAGCCAACTTTACTGGGCTTCATGCAGCATTTCGTTAATTTTGAGAAATTTCTCCCAGATACCACGTAGTATTTCACTCGTGCCCACCAAATTATCCTTTGAGAAGGAAATTCTACCCTAATCTCGATTGTGGTTCGTCCAGATTCCCGGTTATCTTGAGCGGAAGCCGAGATGGTTCTTGTTCTTGAACGGTAAAAAGATTTACTCGCCTGGACATCATGCGCAACTTCGATAGCTTCGACGCAATTAAAATACTTTTTTATTATTTAGACGTTTCCATGTGTAAAAGTGTAAGCTTTGTCGGATCCGATGATAGGCCCTCAATTATATAAGGAACACAATCTAACAAACCTAACATCTGTGTGCATTGTTTCAGTAGCTCACAATAGACACTTCAGATTTATCATCCACTCTACTCCAGTGATCTTAAACTACGGACGTTCGATACAAGAGCAGGTGCGCGACACATTTTGTCCATCAAAGAGCGTCCGGCAGACTCACATCTTCAATCACAGTCGCCCAGCTTTATGGTTCCTCCCGCACGCGTGCTTCCAGGAGAAACGCAAAGCCAGCCGGCCGGCCGGCAGCAAGGCCGCTGCGGGGAAGAGCACGACCGCTCGCCCTTGGCCTTCAGGCTCGGCGGCGCCGGGTACGCCCTCCGCAACGTCATTCACGGCGGAGGCTTCGATCTGCGCGTGACGTCACGAGGCGTGCGTGACATCACGGACTCGAGACGCTCCCTGGTCCGGGCCCGCCGGGTCAAGGGCCGCGCGGAGCGCCGAACCGCTCGCGAAGAGGCAGGCCCTCAAGGCCGTCCGCGCCGCGCCGCGCCGCACGGCCAACTCCACTCGCTCCGCGCCGCCGGGCCCCGAGGCCACCGGTCAGCTGGGCGCGACCGGCGCCGCAGCCACCGCAGGAGACGTGCACCACTGCTCCTTCGTTACCTACAGAACGCCATTCTAACGGCCACACGCGCCCCTACGCAGCTACGTGTGCGTCACATCCGTTGACGTTTCTCCAAGAAACACTGCATGCATACGGTCAATAAATGCAAGAGCTGAAACGCTTCTATGGAATTTACCAAAATTTCAAATGCTTCTTGACATGACTTGCATTTGTGGGCTTTGGTTGGAGAATGTTGACCCTTCATTAACTGCCTATGTATTTTAATGTTGGCTTCTGGTTGGCGCAATTTATTTAATTCGTTGCGTGGATCAATGGCGCATAGCGTCGGTGCGTTCCGTTTAACGAGGTTTCGCTTTGCGATCCCCCACCAGGAACTAATAGGATTGCCTCACAAAGAGCTAATAACTCAAAAGCAAAAAATCCCTTCCAAGAAACCACACCTTGACAGTTCCATGCCAGTTTGGAAGCAGTACCAAACTCTCCGACGTCGGATCAACCCGAGGTCTGGCGTGGGCGTGGGCGCGCAGGGCCTTTTAACTCCCATATAAGGTGGTGGAGACCATTACAGTGGCGCCCTCTCCTGCAGCACCTTCTTACAGGAACTAAAACACTAACTGCTGCCAACGATACTTAAAACTTGCGTGGCTGCTGCGTAGGTTCGCGAGACGCAAGCAGGCGCGTCATGTTACAAAAGCTAGCATCGATGTTCGCGCTTTCTTCAGCGGTTTATTAGATCTATATATTGTGAATAATTGAGCATTTAGAAGACACTTTTCGCATTTATCAGATATCAGCCAATTTGTATGTAGGCGAGCCTAACCTGTAGCTGTACCGAGCGCCTCCTATAGTAGCACCCTCCAGTTTGTTTTGACGGAGAGTTGCAAGGCCCTGGGGGCGCGCTTACCCCAGCGGTGCACCCAGAGCACGGGCACGGGCGGGGGCACGGGCAGGCCGGGGGCGACGACGGGCCGCAGGGGCACGAGCGGGCACCCGCGCACGCTGACGAGCCGCTGCATGGCTCCGACCACTCGCACGCGCTCGCGCAGGGCTGGCGACTCAACTCGCGCGCCCAGGCGCCGCGCCGCCGGCCGAGGGCTGCGGAAGGGGAAAGGGTCGGGAGGGGTGGGCGGGGAGGAGCGTTGGATGGGAAAGTGACGTCAGCGATTCGCCGGTCACGTGCCCGGAATGTCTGGCTACGCATTCACTCCTGTCTGGGCGCTAGGGTTCCTTATTCCCCGTATTTTGGGAGAGTGCAAATTTTCACGGTGAAAGCACAATTTACCAAGAAAAGTGTAGGGACCCAATAGGCTACTCGTACATGAAGGCGAACTGTTACATCACAACACGATAAAACTCATCCAACTCTCTCAAGGGGGACGATTCCTGGCATCCTCCCTCGTCAATTCGCATCCACCTTTTACCAAGTTCCTCTCTAAACGCAAAATCACGATGCAAAAATCACATTCGCCCATAACGAATCGATGGTGGCTCGACGTACTGAGACTCTTCCAAGGCATTTTACGATCGCTTATATTCTTAAATTCGATAAATTTTAAAATATTTTCTTACTACAATAGGATTTGTGCTATCGATTAGGGGTTCCCAACGCGGTCAATACTGACCCTTTACGGGTCGATGAATTTTAAAGGGAATCGATGACGATCAAGGGTTCATTTGGGGATCAAAAACTAAATGTGCACCGGCGACTGATACTTATAATCAAGATGTCAATGGCTGGAAAAAAATCACGGAAGTTAATAATTTTTTTTTTGCTGATATTAAATGTTTGTTTTTCTTACGTCTTCCACCTCATAATAAAGTAAAAATTTGCTCCTCTTTTGGAATTTAATCGAACCGAATGGAAATCGAACATTTAGTAATGAGAATCTTTGACTTTGCTTCTGAGAGCTTGAGATCATGCTTAATTTGTAAAATTAATAATGACAATAGAACAAAAAAGGGAAGACGAATTCAAATAATTTTTTTTCAAAAAGTTTTCATGTTGTTTGTGTAAATTATCTTAAAGTCATTTATGCTAAGAATGCGTAACTTGCTGTACATTTATAGAGAAAAACGTAAGGGGACATTAAAACAAATTCTTTCGAAAGGAGTTGGTGTCAGAAAAAGGTTGAGAATCTTGTGCTACTGACGACACGTATTGGCTATTAATGCACGAGAAATCAGAGATTTTAAAATATAAATATGTGTTTCACTTTGGGTCGTCGGTAATTACGAAGAATTAAGTTCTTCGTACTTTAACACATTCACCATCCATTCGGATTCAAGTTTCACAAGTAAATGTTCACCACTCCGTGAAGGGGAGAAGTCTTTTGGCAAGTGTTTTGAGTCTCTTTCGGCCTCAACTTTGGAACCAATCAACAAATATAACCAAATAGAGTTTTCAGCGTTAGAGTTATGTAGATTGTAAAAAGTGATTTAAACGCTAATATGCAGGAGACTAAGATTGTACAAAGTTTAAAAGATCAACGTCAATTGATTGATATATGAAAGAAAAGTCGTTACAAACTATCTAAAACACACATTTTATAAAGAAACACGTACTAAAAGTATTCGCATAAGTGCGCTAACAGCAGTCCAGAGCCATTGAGATAAAAGTCTTTTTGTTTCAGTAGTTTTCATTTAAGTGTAATCTTGTTACAATTGAAATGAACAGAAATAATTCTGAATTAACTTATCACTACCTGATAACTGATTGCGTGAGAGACATGCGATAGCGCAAATGTGGCGAAGACAGAAGTGTTACGCTATGCCGATTATTAAAAGAGGTAGCAAAAGCGTCGTCGGTTGGTAGGGGGTGGCAACATGTTCATTCTAAATTTTCTTACTTCGGACGAATTCAATGAAATTCATTATTTTCACTACGCCAGCTTGCTTGCTTTTATTCTTTGATGTAATGACCCCCGTAGTATTAATTCATAAGTTAACTGTGTTCCAATAACAATGTCACATACAACAGTGGTGATTAATAAGCCTTGAACTCATAATAACTTTCTTATCTCGTCATAAAAATCGCATGACCTATGGTACCTATTCTTCCTACGTCTTAAACTTGTGAACAATAACGTTTTTAATTTCCCTCACAAGAGATAACTACAATTTAATGCCACTTTTGAAGTTACGGAAAAAGAATGATGCAAGTCGGCTAGAATGTCTCACTCTATTACGTTTGTTATAACGAGTCTCAAGTTTTAAATCTTCTATTAATGTACATCATAGGACATTCTCGAAGGTTCATCGAAATAACTTATGTAGTGTATTATAATGTATTTTGTGCAATGTATTCCGAATAACAATTAAGGTTTCTTGGCATACTGAAATATTAATATTAGAGATTATTAAACCAAAAGATGTAGTTCATTCTGAACTTACGTAATATAATAGTTTATGAAATTAGTTTATAATATTACGCTTTATTGCATGTAGGGCTGAAACAAATAATGATTTTTTTAAATCAAAAAGATCAGATTTTTAAAAATTGTATTAGATGTTTTACTTAAAAAATCGTTGAGTGATTTATTTACCCTTAATTATTTTAAAGGCAGAAAAAAAGTTAATTAAAACATGAGTTTCTAAATTTATCATTAATTTGTTGTAATTTTATTGAAAAAATAAAGATACTATATATTTGAAAGAAAGAAAACGGTGGTCGGCGGTCCGTTTACCTCTACCTCCCCCGATTCTCTCGCTGCGATTGGGTGAATGTGTGATGACGCAATCATTCGTGTCGTAAAATCGAATACGTCATCATTTGTGCCGTAAAAGCCCGATTATGAAAGATTTCTTGCAACAGAAAAAGTCGTTTATAACGCACGAATACAAAAGAAGCATTTTCCGAGTCCCGGACAATTCATTACTGGTCTTCTCTTTTATTTTTAATTATTTGACGCAATTTGTCAAGCTGCCTAGGACTCACTTATCTCGAGCAATCGTGGAATTAAAAAGTGACGGCGCTCCAAAAGTACGCCATTATTGACGGACAGCTTCAACGTTTTAATTCTATTCAAAACAAATAATTACATTATAAAGTGATCAATTAGTTTCAATGAAGGTGTTAAAAATCGTAACAGTGCGAGAACCACCTGACGCAGTTTCGAGAAGCAGTTGACTTAATGTCTGAAACATATAAGGGCAAGACAAAAAAGTGAAATGTTTCGTAGCCATGAGAACAGAAACATGGAAATGTACAATATTACAATTACTGGTTGGGAAGAGGGTTGTTCAGACAGGATCATCTCTGAGCAACCTCTCCAATCCTTCCTTTACAACGTCCCCACCCGAAGGCCGAAGCAGTAAAGCTGTGGAGACTCACCCTCGACGGCGCAGACCTTGAAGCGCGGGGTGTCCGGGTGGCGCTTGATGAGGATGGAGGCGTTGGTGCGCGCCTTGATCTGGTGCACGAAGCAGCCGTGGCGCCCGATCAGCCGCCCCACCAGGTGCTGCGGCAGCACGAACTCGTACACGCGCGCGCCGGCGGCCGCGGCGGCGGCGGCCGCCGACGGCGGCGGCGTGCGCGTCGGCGTCAGCGTCGGCGTCGGGGGCGGCGTGCGGCGCGGCGTGCGGCCCGCCGTCGCCCGACACCGAGCTGCCCGAGGCGGGCGTGCGCGAGGGCGGCGTGGGCGCGTCGCTGCAGCCCTTGCCCGAGTCGCTCGAGTCCTCCGACGCCGCGTCCTCCGAGTAGCAGGCGCGCGGCGACGCCAGCATGCCCTCCGCGGGGCTGTGGTTGGCCGAGTCGCGGCATGCGTCCGCCACCGCCACCGCCACCACCACCACGCCCTCGCCCCCCGCGCCCGCGCCCTCGGCGGCCGCCCTTGGGCGGGGCGGCGGCGGGCGCGGCGGGCGGCGGCGCAGCCGCGCTTCTCCTCCACCGGCGAAGGCTCCATCTTCGGCTGCTCCTCCTCAGTCACTGCGCGCACAGCACCGCAAAGCGTTAGACATGGGCAGGCCACCCGCACTGCCCTTCGCCTCGACAGGGTTCACACATCCACCGGGGATACAACCCGGTGGCTCTACGTGGGTGGGGGTTCACATGACAACATCGCCCGGTCGAGGTTACTTGCCTGTTCACCGCGTTATTCCAGCAAGGGGACACTTCTGCCATTTGAAAGGCAAAGCAACCAAAAAACAAACCTACATGTATGCACCCAAAAGAAAAAACGAATGTGTTAGAAATGGGGAAGGGATGGGGGAGACGGGAAGGGGAATTTTTCATTACGCACTGAAAAGTGAATGACATTAATTCACGAATCCCTTCTGGTTTTGCATAAAAGCCCGGGAGCCCTAGGAAACGAATGGTTTTTCAAAATTGTACTTAGTTGTCGATCTTCCGACATTCCGTTTATTCCATGATTCAACATCAAAATAGATAAGTGAATAGTGAAGTGAAAGCTGCTCACCTGTCGGTGGCCTGGTCGTCCTGCAGTCGTTGGCTGCTCGGCCAGCTGCTGGATGCGGCGCGCCAGCTCCTGCGCCTGCAGCTCCTGCTGCTTGGGCTCCGCAGGCGCCGCTGCGCCCTTTTTGCTCCTGTCCTTCGACTGGGACTCCTTCGGCGCCCTTCGGCCGACTTTGGGCTCCTCTGGCGACGCCGCGGGCGCTGACTCAGATGCAGACTCTTTGACCACAGATGCTTTTGCGTGTTCTCGATCGGAGCTAGGAGAAGCTTGCGATTTACTGCTTTCTCTCACTCCCGTTTCGTCTTCAGCGGTCTTGGTAAGTGAAACTTCAGGAGACTTAGCTACTTTTAGTTTGCTTTGTTCTTTTTGGATGATTCGGGAGAATTTTTGCTTTTCTTGGGAGATTTGATGCTATTCGTGACTTTCTTTGATGAACTGACTGCTTCTGGCGAAGTTTCTTTTGATGTTGAAATGCAAATTGAATCGTCTATCGAATTACAAGATTTCTCTGTTTTATCGGTTAATTTCTGCGTATTTGCTCCTTCCCCTTTCGTGTTAGATTCTTGTGGAACTTCTACTGAGGTCTTAGACTCTAATCATTGATTCCAGTTCCTTCGAGTCTTCCGCTGACCCGGTGACTTCAATGACTTCAACTGTGGTAACTTTTTCCTCTTTATTACGCATAAGCAATACTTGTTCGGGAGTATTCTTTATTTCTTTACCAATTTGGCTAAGCCCTTCTAATATTTCCGAAGCAAATTCTTCAACTTTTAAATGTTCCTTTGACGGCTCTTGGGGCGAAATTTCACAATTTTTCGTCGAAAATACAGATTCGGCGTTTTTTCTCCTCTCCATTGATTCAACTACCTTCGTGTCTTTGACTGAATGGCTCACTTCTGGCACAAAATCACTCGATTCAATGATCACTGGGTTCAATTCGTTCGAGTCTGTATCTTCCAATTTGTTTGAACTCTCACTTGAATGGTGCACTGAATCACCGCTCCTAGCCTGAGTTGGATTCGAAACACACTTGCCTAAGTCCACTGACGACTCTTGTGGCGTACTGTCAACAACTGACGGTGGCAGTCGAATCCTCACAGGAGAATTCCGTAGCAGTTTCACTAGAATTGATATTTTCTTGATCTTCACTGGTGTCCCTGACTTCCTGATCCTGTCGCACTTCTTTACGCAGGCAGTCCGACTCAAGCGACGACCCAACGGAATGAACGTCTTCTCCACTCCGGTCGTCCACAAGAGCGCTGTGCGACCCTCCGTGCTCCGGACTGCCGGAGCCGAACGCCGACTGCAAAACCTCCGAAGGGGCTCCTTCCTGCTTTTGCACGCAGACGATCTGCACTTGTTCCACGATTTCTTCTCGACCCTCCTCTCCTTCCCGCTGAACGACTTCTTCTTCTTCTTCTCTCCCCCTCGTCAGACTTTGGGTCTCCTCCTCTTGACTACTGCAGTGCTGCGCCTGCTGGCCGCGGGGGCGGTCCGCAGGGGCGGTGTCTCCGCCGGCGGTGGCGGCGTTGGCGCTGGCGCCGGGGGCCGGCGCGGGGCCGGGGGCGTCGTGTGGGGGCGGCGCGCTGCGGGGCCGCGGGGGCGCGTCGGGGGCCTGCTGCTGGCGAGGCGTGGCGCCGCGGGCGGGCGCGGCGGGGAGCGCTGGCGCTGGCGCTGGTGCTGGGGCGGGGGCGGCCCGCTCGGGAGGCTCCTTGGCCTGCTGCTGCTGCTGCTGCTCCTGCTCACGCGCAGTCGGATGCTTCTCCACCTGCACAACAACAAGCGCTGCAACAACTCACCTCAGACCCAGGCCATTCACATAAAAAAGGGGCATTTCCCTTCGCACATGCCACACCCACGCCAGTTTGCTACGGAAGCCCAGACAGGTCGGGAATCGACACGGGCGGAAAGGTTGGCGACCAACTACTCGGTCTATCGTGCTCACAATCCTGATGGGCGAAAAATGCCCGCTGCGGACGGCTTGTCACTTGCCAATGATCATACACGCACGATTGAACATGAGTCGAGGCTCATCGCGTGAGATGATTTGGAAAGGCGGGCTCAGTTCAAGTCAGCATGCATCTTTTGGGGAACTGGGATGAGGCTTGGATGAAAAACCTTTCAACACTACACATGAACTGAAGTCACTCCAAAAGGATTGGTAAGTTGTGCGTTGCGTTCGATCAGCACGAGAGGCACACGCAATGCACACTTCCAATCAACCCGACATGGCCGCAGGTAGGCCCCATACTGAGGATATTGGTTTAAATGTGAACACTTTAAAACTCTGGTGCCAGTCGTAAAATATTCATTAAAACGTATTTTTTAATTGTCCACTGATACAACTCTCAATCAATTTTCATGACTGCGTAATAAAACGCACGGGAGCTCCACAAGTGCCGCGTGATGACCAGCGCAATTGACACCGGAAGGGCGCGAGCGTACCTGCGCGTGCGGCGTGCGTGGGCGGGGCGGGCCGTCAGAAGCGCGGGCGGTGCGCGTGCGCGGTGGCGGCGGCGGCAACTGAGGCGCGCTGGAAGCAGGCTCTGGAGAGGCCAACGAGGCGGCGGCGGAGGGCGGCAGAGGGCGTCGGCGGCAGCGGCGGCGGCGCAGCCACAGCAGGCCGAGCAGCGCGGCCAGCGCGGGCAGCGTGGACCACAGCAGCGCGCGGCGGGCGGGCGAGGGCGCGTGCGCGGGGGCCATGCTTCGCCCGGCGGGCCACGGCGCTGGCGCGGGCGGCGGCGGGGCTGGCGGCGGCGGCGGCGGCGCGGGCGCGGGGCCGCGCGATGGCTCCGGCCGACCTGCAAGCAAGCAACGCACAAAAGCACTCACTAACGCGTCGGCGATCGGCGTGCAAATGCTCCCGCACACGAGGAAGGGCGGAACACATTCTCACAGCCACTTGTCACTTCAAGGGTCGAAGTGTTCTCAAGTAGGAGGTACTCTAAAGAGGCAACGACAGGAAGACCAGAGGTTGTTGAAAGTAGCTTCCTACAGCGCTGCTCGGCTGACATGGCAAAGCGCTCTTTCACAATCGTATCTGAATATCAAGCGTCAACGAATCATTTTTTCAAACATGAAATCCACAACTTCGGATTTTTCAATACCTCGGCGTCTCCATACCACACATTGTCATCGATGGACAGTATGACTATGTAGATGCTTTTTACTAGACAACAGATACGTACCACTTCACGGAGTTGAAAACAATGACTCAATCTTCAAAACGGAAATCTCGCATTTTAAATAACTAGCAAAATACCCAGCGTTGCCCGGTGTTTTTCATATTCAATAATTGTGAAAAAGAAAACGTCTGTGTGTCTCTCTCTATATCCATCTCTCTATCTGCCACTTTCTGTCTGCCTTTCTCTATCCCAGTCTTTTTCCGTCTCTTTTCCTCTCTCCCTGTTTGTCTCTATCTACCTTGTCACACGGCAAAGCTCAGCAACAATGAAGTCCAGGCGAAGCGCAGTTTGAATGGAAATTGAATGAAAATAAAGCGCAATTTTGTTCTGCAGCGTCATGTAGTAGAGTAACAACAAAATTAACAGCACATACACCTCGGTGAAAAAACACGTAGAAGTGACAACTTTCATTAAGATTGGTCGCACGGTGTCGGAGTTTACCTTTTTATATATATGTATATTCCACCATCCATTTTTAAATATATAGTTCACCATCCATTTTTAAATATATATATCTGCAGAATTTGAATTAATTTTGAATGTTCTCAGTTGGGTATGTGCAAATGAATATTAAGCCCAAAACGTTCGAACATACTGAAAACGATATCACTATTGGTGAATAAAACGTTATTACCGAATGTCCCTTCTAATCCCAAATTTATTGAACGGAGAAACAAAATATTTAAAGCATAAAATTGATAATGTGAAATCAGAATGCTTTAAAACGTGCTTTGGACATTTCCCCCATATTTTTTTAAAGAAATGTTGCCATTTGGCTGCAACAGGTACATGGGGAACATTAGTGAGTTTTTGCAAGGCGAAGCGTTACAGCAATCGACAGCATTATCGATCTTCTGCGAATGCGCAGTTCGAGTTTCGCATCTGCGCATGCGCATAACATCCAGACTGCAATCGATTGCCGAATGCTCTGCCGTGCAAAAAGTCCTTTATTATATTGCACAAGATTTAAGTACAGTAAAAATAGAGTTTTTATTACGTCTAGTATGAAAGCAGTTCTTTGGTTTGTGAGACATAACCAGACAGTATTTTAAACATTTCATCCTTGTAAAACCACCTGCGCAATTTTTATAATACCAAATGTTTAAACTGCTTCCTACGGGCTTGCGAATATGGCACTACCTTCTACACTAACAAACGGTATTTTCTTTCAGTCAGAATTCCGTTTTCGAATTTTTATGTATCGGCTAATAGAAGAAAACAAACGATCAAGATTTCAATTTGCATTATTTGAGTCCTAAAGCGTTACATATCTTGCGGAATTTTTTAAACAACGTTTCCCTCGATTACGTAGTTTGTAATTGTGCAATTCAAAAACTTTATTATTTTCATTTGTAGTTTGTTCAGAATTCATTTCTCTAGTGACAGCCTTATCATCATCGGAAAGCACTTATGTCACATATATTGTAATATTCTCTACTATTAGCTAACATTCTTCAAAACTGACAATACATTTGCCTCAGAAATTCATCATCGCAGACAAATTCAAGAAACATTTAGACCCTATAGCGTTGTACATAAAACTTGCACCCCAAAGAGGAAGCAACTTCAAAAACCAACAGAACAAATCTATTTGATGTGATCTATCGTTAAATGATTCAAATAACACACAAAAATGCTTAGAAATCGCGGTCACTGGTTACAATGATACTGAAGTGACAAAATCGGACCAGAAAACTGTATGGCCATACGGCCGGACACTTTTCTGGTTCGATCCCAGTGGAACTGAAAGGGACATCCAATACCTCAACTTGCGAAGCATCATCGGCGGCATGCAACAGACTATCGCACAGGCGATAGGCAGTTTACTTATTTTCCAGAGTTCACAATGACGCATTCAGCCGCCTACGCCGGGCAGGCACGGAACGCCCCCTGAAGTTGCGGAAACAGCTAATACGTAAGCTGTGAGCGACGCTGCGACACAAGGGCTCCTTCGTTCGCTCAACACTGCCACGGGCATAGACTAATCAACAGTTTAGAAGAAGGAAAAAAAAAAACAAAAAAAAACCAACAACAACAAAACACATCAATATGCCAATAAATGGGAACATGGCAACAAGTCAAGACGGGTCAAAGGGGGGGGGGCGGTCATCAATCGACGAGGATTCTCTAATCACTATTGCAAACTAATAATATAAAGTAAGTTATTACAGAAAAAGCACACAAACTATTCATGCAGAATGTGGAGCGTCATCAAACACAAGAGTTGTAAAAAAACAGTATTTTTTAAATAACCTAACCCACTGGGTTTATTTGTGTTTTATTGTATTTTTTTAGTTTATTTGAGTTTAATTGAAATCGCTTTAAAATTAATTTTTGATTGAAAAATGTATTTATATTAATTTAATTTAACTAATTTATATAAATCTAAAACAGTAACATATTTACAATAATTTCTAACAAAAGATTTATTTATGTCTAATGTTCTCTCATTTTCCCAACATTTTATATTAATAAAATATTTAAATTACCTAAAGGTGTAATGTATATTTATCGTCTGTAAATGAAGAAGCTGGACAATGATATACGGTATTATAGGAAATATTCACGGTCCATTCAAAATTATTCAATTTTGGCGGTTTAAACAAGTGCCAAAAGTAAATAGGTTAGAACATGATTTTTATGTTTTATATCATAACTTCGTCGTGACATAGAAAAGGACAGTATTTTGATTAAAATGTGAGAGTAGATGGTGGATGTACAATGCTAAAGAAAAGTAGGTACGTAATTTAGTGAATCATGTAGAGGATTAATTTTTAGAGATATAAATAGTTCGCAGGGAAAAGGGGTGAAATAATTAAGTGTTAAAAACATTTTCAAAATATTAGAGAACTTAAAAGGAAAACATCCAAAAACGGAATCAATCGTTTGAATAAATTTTGCAGAGCAACAGGCATAAGGAGACATTCCTTCTTTAGAATTAAGACGGAAAATGAGAATGAAATACCGACCCCGAGAAAAATAAAGTAAACTGAACTGAAGTATAAAATCAGTAGGAAAATGAAGTTCGATAATTTTGTACATATGGTGTGTCTCAATTTCCATGCGTATCTATTTTTAAATGTTCGTGCAACAATCGTGTATATATAATGAAAGATATTAATGATTAACATTTACCAAATTTCAAATATTCTACATTTTATCGCTTATTGATAGAAATGGAATTTGAATAGGAAAAGCGAGAAAAAAAGAAACGATAAAAAGAAATGATACAATAATGTGCTGAAATTCATAACTACGAGAAACGAGACAATTTAGAAATGAGAAAAGGAACTTAATGTACTAGGATGAAAGGACTTGGATAAATGTTGGTTATAGTGTTTCGTTTATTGCAAAAATTAATTAATATTTGACGTCAGAATCAACGATACCTAAGGGTCCCTTTGTTTTAGATACTTACGCTAATAAAAATATTACGACTATCAAAATAATAAAGTGTGCGAATATACTAGGTTTTCAATAGATGTATATATTGAGAAAGGTAGCTGTGATTTTGACGATTCTGGAGCGAGCGGGCAAGTGAACGTGTCGCGTCGGCAACAACGCGCGGATTCACCGTGAGACCTATTGTGCCTTCACAAAGTGAAAAGCAGTATAGTTATGTTTCGTACAAGCATCTTTCGTCCGCTTAGCCATCATCGTTATCGTAGCTGCTGTCTGAAGAGAGAAATTGCACTAGTGGATGATGATGGCTGAGCCACTGAAAAGTGTCATACAATAAATAAACATGTTGGTAACGATATTTGTTATTCAAGTACGTATTTTACGTTGTAAAGGCAAAATTCTTACCAGTCATTACTTACGGTATTGATATATGGGGAAAACTCACAATAGGAAATCTATACGACCGGGAAAAAGTGAGACACGTTTCTGAAACGAGTACTGGGCATATCTAAAAGAACAAGATCTAGACTGGCCTATGTACTTTCTCACGAAGTATTCTTGATGGAGGATCGTAGACTACAATTCCTCCTGTCAATTACTAAGGCAGCGGAATCAATCCTACAAAGCCCGAACAAGAAAAGAGGAAATATGGCCAGAGTTTTACATGTCTGAAGCGATGTCGGCAAACTACTCGTACGAGATGCGTCACGAGGTCCGCAATGCATGTTTTTCACCATCTGATGTGTAAACTGGACTTTCCACGATCCAGAAGAAACCTGCGAATGCGAACTCTGCGAAAACACCTGCTATCGATACCATATACAGCAGTGTAAAGAAAGACGGCTGTCAATCAACAAGTGTGCACTGATGAACAGTAACCGTGCCACTTAGCGATGGTAGTGTGCTATTTATATTCTTTTGTCTTATTCCCTGTAAACACGAGATTGCACACATACGCGTTTTTCATAAAATTGTCCGTTGCAACTGACACACATTTCCAGCGCCGGTGGTTGACCGTGGAGGCCGCGAGCAGCCTCTGGCGAAGTCCTCTCCAGGAGCGGTACGCGCACCCACCCACGGCCAGCAGCTCAACGCCAGAGCCAACACACTTCGCCTACATTCAACCAACCACCTTTCAAGCCCCGACAATGCTTCTTCCCAACTTTAGATATTCAAAGAAATTACAACATAATTTAAATGCCTGTACAAATGCGATGTCATTTTAGTCGCCGTATGTAAATATCTTGTAAGAATAAGCGAAGTGATTGAAGAATGAGAAATCTATCTCCGACTTCACTTTACTTCTCATTTTCTTTACTTCTAGCAGAGAATACATATATTTCCAGCCAACTGTTGCAATCCTACGAATTCATGCCACGATAATGGACAGACAATTTTAATACTTAAATACTCATATAATACTTCATTACATATTTTAATACTTAATTACTTCAGAGGAAAAAGAGAAGTGAATGACCGAGTAAAAGACTAGGGGAAACAAAGACGACAATGAACAGGGCAAAGAGTACAGAAACAGGCGAAAGAAGGTAGAAAATGGAGATGAAATAATGTGAGTAAACTCCAGGACATAAAGGAGAGCACGGTTGAAAGAACAGACTACATACAGTCCCCCCCCCCCCGGACGTCGGCGCTCAAAGAGAGCATGGTCGCATGAGCGGTTTGGAGAGCGTGAGGTAACAAGAGGTGTGAGGGAGATGGCTGAAGTGGTGCCACAAACGAAGAGGGACAGGATGTGCTACTTCTGACATAGCGGTCGCCATTCTCAGTTTTTATCAATGCCGTTCATGTCATTGAAGGTACTTATTAAACTCTTCTTAACTCTGCAACAAATACTGACGTACTCGGAAATGCCTGTGGTAGTTATTTTCTATCAGCGGCTTAATAAGTCTGTCATAATGTAGAGATGCTATCTCATGACGCAAATTTTCTCATACGACTTTTCAGCAGGTGATTCATTTCACTACCAGCTTGAATACTTGAGGTTATCTAAAAGTCGAAAATACGCATTTAAGAAAAACATTTTTGAGCAACTTTATATTACACTGTTAGGAGGAAATATCTCGGCGTCTGCAACCAATAAAAAAACGTTCATTTTCAAACTGTGATGTTTTTAATGAGCTGTGCGAATTCCACGAAAACAAGGAGTCACAAATAAGTTTACCTACAAACATTTCGACACAATTACATCATTGCTTCTAAACTTATACGGAAATACGTAGTACTTTCCTCCTCTGACACTGAGATCCTTGAAGGTGACACTGAGACCCTTGAAATCAAATCAGCAGTTCATTTACCGTTGAAATTGATTTTCTATAACTCGGGAACAAACATTTTTCAATTTTTTATTTTTCTAAAATAATAATTATTTTCTAAATTCTTGTTTCTAGTTGTTGTTTTTTATTTTTTTATTCTGGGCCTCAAGAAAATGTGCGCAGATAATCTGTTTCCCCACACGTCATATACAGTTTTTACTGTTTTTTGACCACATAATTAAATAAGTAAGTGCCACCCAAACCAATAAAAGACGGGAGCGTGAGCGCGCGCACAAAATCCCGACGCGGCGGCGGAGGCGGCGGCGGGGCGTCGCGCGAACCACGCCCCCTCCCTACTTTTCGCTCGGAGCAGACAGGCGGCGGCGGCGGCGAGGGTATTCGAGTGCCTTCTTCCGCCCCGCCCCGCCCCGGCGTCCCTTACGCGCGCGCCGCATCGACCGCCCGCGGGGCCGCGATCAATAGGGCGACGCACGTGGTTGCGCGGGTCGCGGACCGGCGGCGGCGGCGGCGGCGATCCGTCGCAGCGCAGCGCAGCGCCGCGCCGCGCGGCGCGGCCCCGCCCTCCTCCGGCGCGGCCCTCGGCGCCGCTCCCCGCACGCCCATGGAGGCAAGCGACTGCCAGAGGAAGGAAAGAAAGGGCGACAGCACGACAGAAAGTGGGAAACGAATACACATACAAAACTAAGGGGGAGCGGGAGCAGAAAAAATCGGAAACTACGCGAGAGAGAAGGGACGAAATCGTAGCATTTTCAATCTGGGAGTTTCCATGAGGCCTCTCACAGCCAGTTACTATTGTTTAGTATGAACGGAAGCCTGCGCCAATAATTTGTGTGTATCAATATCAGAAATTATAAAACTTCCAATTACATTGCCGTTGAAAATTTAAATTCATCAAAATTTGAAGAGCCCCTCACGTGTAGATAATTGAATTATTTGCTGCTACAATAAGCCGAAATTCATTACAACGGTGTTAAGACACACTATTAGAAATATTCCACACCCCTCATCCCGCCAGTCCTTGTTTCCGCTTGGTTGTAACGTTTACGAAGATTTCGTGAGCGAGGGCGGAGCGTGCGAGGCAAGGGCGGGAAAAGGGGAAAGAGGGCCTTGCGTGGGCGGTGTGTCCTAGAAATGGCCGCGACGCAGCGGGGACGTTGCGCAACGCTCCCGCGAGAGGGCGGGGACGGGGGCGGGGGCGGGGACTTCCGGGAAAGGTGCGCTGCGAGGCACGTCCGGTCGCGTTATGATATGAAGCTTCGCAAATCGGTCCACCGGCCGTCATCTGTCGGGACACGTCGCGACCGGGATTTCGCTCCGGTGCGACGGGGGAATGAACTCGGGTTCGCGTGTCTCTGCGCACAGGACGCCCCCGACGCGGTTTGTGAAGTCGCTCTCGGCCCAACACTACTCCTGACCGATTGCTGCACACGATTTCTGATATTCAAACCCATACGCTCGGCATTCCCAAACGAAAATCCATTACAAAGACGAGTGTCCTCAACATGTTTGTGTTAAAGTTCAATAAAATATCATAGATGACATAGTAACACATACCAAATAGTCAAAGAGAAAAATACGACGATATTAACAAAGGTATGGTAACGATGAAAATAATTACAATAAAATTAACAATTCGAATTTTCAATTAGTCGCCCACATCCACTGCTCATCAATCTATATTCAAATCCATTCAAAACCTTCAATACCCTTCCCGTACGAAAAGATGATTAATTACCGAATATTAAAATTCCCCTTCCCAAGTTGGATCTCCAGGCTATCCTTCTTTTACAAGGAAATGCCCACGCGGGATGGATCAAGAAATTCCTCTCGAGCACCCAACAGCGACGTGGAAACGCGTGGCCGCCGTCCCGCAGAAGCCAGTTCTCCCCCCTCCCTCTTTCCACGGCGAATTGCGAAGGCGGCGCGGGGCGTGGCGGGGCGGAAAGAGAGCAGGCGGTGGGAGGGGTCCTCGCTGCACCGCTTTCACGGCTGCACCGGCTAATCCCACCCGCCCGCCCGCATGGCCACTTCTTGCGCAACGCGAAAGCTATTTCAACAATTCCATGAAACCGATCACAAAAAATACCGCCTCGCACAGGCCAGCGAAGGCGTTACTTACATACGTTTACGCGTCCTGACAGAAATGCCAATAATGACTTCATGAAATTGTTATCGCACATTGTGCAGATTCCGTCGTAACTTTTTTGGCGATTGGCTTGGAGAAAGCGATTCTCATTCGACTGTCCGCAGTGTGAAGTACGCTTAATAAGGTCCACAAAACTTCCATCCTCCTCACATATGATACTCTACCATTGCCTTCCACTGACTGTGAATAACTCCAACACCCGATAAATGGTTTGCATTTTACCACGAGAAAAAGTTGCTTTGCAGCTAATCATTCAGCATACGTCTTGCATTACTTATTCCTTATCATGTATATAAGATACAAGTGAGACACATGATAATATTTTACCTTTCCGCACTTGGGATGAATAAACTACTACATGAAGTTTCCACTCTCTAGTGGTATTTTTCCTTGCCCTACGACTAACTGTTCATAAGCGCAGCGCAACGTGTCAACTAACAGTGAGCGACTGCGGGACGCCACGGCCGCACTACAATGGTCAGTAAATGTATGTAGAGAACGATTCGCTTCGTCCGAGACACACTAGGTAGAGCAATCATATGGTTCTATAGCTCAACTTTTCACATGCACTCGCTGTCTCCCTACACCTCCAACGCGACTCACGAGAAGAAAACTGAGAATTGAAAATGATGGATAACTATGAATGTGGAGCAATGCAAGACGCATAAAAATGAGAGCATGGATGAAATAATGAAGTAATTCACACATCACCACAAACAGGGCGTAGATCTGAAATTCGAACCCCACGCCGTAAACGAGAAGGCTCGTTGCACTGAAATCTTTTGGGGGACATTAATAATTAACAAGGTTTGTATCAAGAAATTGTTTATTTACGGCAGCTGTTAGCAAAATTACTTATTTAAAAATTTGTACAAGAGCAAAGGAACATTTCAAAAATGCCTATTCATTCAACCGTTTACAGATTTTAAGGAAGTTGAAAGAAAGGGGGACAATTCTTGACTTTTAGATATCACGTAGAACATGTCATTAACATTATTCATTCGAGAAGATTGTGTAGTATTTTATAATTTAGACTCATACGCAGCGTTAATGAATACATCTTAACGAAAACTGCAGATAAGGGAAATTTACGGATATCTATATTATTAATAAACTATTTCTACAGATAACTGTAATAAAGATATTATATGTGTATAAAGAATTATTGTATGTGTATCTTTGAATAAACATTACGACTGTCTGAAAATCATATGGAACTTTCATTAACTTAATAAAGAGATTAACTTAAATCGACTTTTGTTTATCGCCTACGTCTTGCCGAGAATTCTTTTACAGTCAAACAGGTGAGTGGATCGAAGTGAAGCAGGTTTCTCGAGGCGTGCGTGCCCGATTTTCGCCTTCCCCTCCGCGGCGGCGGCGGCGCTCGGCAGCCGGCACCCGAGCGCATCATCCGCTGCGCCAATTAGAATAATTCGCCCTCGCGGCGGCGGCGGCGGCGCTCGCGTAGCTCCTCCGGCCTCCGCAGGAGCGCGTCCGCGTCGCCGCCCCCGCCGCCCCAAGGCCGCCACCGCCACCGCGCGCCCTGCCCCGACGCGGGGCCTTTAACTCCATTGTCCCCTCGCCCAACACCTGCCCGGGCCCTGTCGCCGTCTTGCCCCTCGCGACGCCATTCTCCGGCGGACCCCGCGCGGCCGTCGCCTCGCCTCGCCGCTTTGTGCGAGCGGGAGCGGGAGCGGGAGCGGAGCCCCCCGAACGGTTTCACGTTGTCTGCACCGACGTTCTTTTCACTACCGAACACCTGAAGAAAATAATGAAACACCACAACAACCTACCTAGACGAGCAGGTATACTCGTATAACCACCGATGCACGGTTTCAGCTCCAATGTCCAACATTAATTGCGAAACTAACAATTATCAAGACGAAATACGAAACGTGCTCTCTCACGATACCTGACAAGCAAAAGTGAATATTGTATTTTATGAGAAACATAAAAAAAGTATAATAAAAAAGAATGCAACTGATTAAAATAGTGCATGCAACACAGGGAAACAACGGTATAGGAAACCAATCAAAATTATTATTTTTACACTTCAGACGCATATAAGATCGCTGGATAATTGAAGAACTCTAAACGTTTCCCACTCTTAAATCAAGTTCTCGAATCAAACGAACGTTGTGCGAGTACCCTGTAAAGCATTCATACCATACCCTGTTTGTCTTAAATATTTTAATGTGAATGTCATTAGCTTTCCTTCATTGCACCTAATATTACAAAACTGCATTTTTGAAGGTTACGTAAATAAGTGGCAAAAGTGGAAATTTTCTGAGAACGAAAATATTACGTGTGATTCATTTTCGGCAAATGAATAACTTAAAAGTAATGTCCAAAATGCTAGCATGCGAGTGTTGATAACACACAAGAAACGAGGGGGCAATGGCGTTTAAATCATCTTCACTGGTACGTGACGAGCGACTATAAAGCACAGGCACGTGAGCGCAACGTCGTTTACCTGAACAGTGACTGGCGGCGCCCACGACGCAGATCCGCGTCGATGGAGAGTTCAGCACTCGCGAAAAGATGCGTCCATCTGCCCACACTTCCGTCTAGAAAACTAACCGAGGACCGTGGGTAGAGTGAAAGGAATCGATAACACGGAAATACTGCCTGCTTTTACACCCGATGGCGCAATCACCACCTCGGCCTCCCTAGGGGACTATAGTTCCTTCAGACACTTTTACACTCTGTCATCCACGCTAAATTGGAAGATGGTGGTCGGCAAGACACGTAAAAATGATTAGCATTCATTATATTAACTTTTTGGTCAAATTGTTTTGGAGCTATGATACTTCTTATTTCTACAACTATTTTTATCATTCTGCCAACTGGAGAATATTCCCATGAGAGAGATTTATTTATGTTGCTAGAATTCAAGAAACGTACACCCTATTTAAAGATATTTTTTAAGAGGATTATTCTTTGATTAAACATCGGCATATTGCGAGTTTTGTTAAAAGCGTGATGAAAGTGAACAGCCTTGACACTTTGATACTCGGTGATTGTGAATGATTTCCGAGGACCATGACATCATTTAAATCTCTCTATTGAAGAATTTACTTTTTGTATGGGCACTAGTAATGGCGGCTATTTTTGTGCATGCACAGCGTAATTAAGTTCGATTTTTAGCGTTAGTGCTAAAAACGAGACGATGCTTAAAAGTTCAGATAAAACTGTGAATGCAACCAACAAAACAAAATACTTTCATCGGATCAGCTACTACCGATCTTAATGTAACATAGTTACCTATTGTGCTATTTGTATTTTAGAATTAAAATGAAAGGAAAGTCAGTTAAGGCTGCCTACAAAAAATAGTGTATGACACACGTGATAAAAGTGACTTTCTTTTGCTGGTATACTTGCTTCACTCGGCCTATCGGCCTCACGTCACAACGTTTCCTACTTGCAAAATAAAATGTAATTTTTACCACCCGTATCATAAATAACGATAATCTCACTCGGATCATTAATATTCACTGATATTCTTGCATTCTTTTCGACACTGTATCAATTCTTACACTATTTTTTTTGGTGATGAATAAACAAAATCACTCTTCAAATCTATACCGAACTGCAATAACCCAACTGGTTATTTTCCTAATAATTCCAATGCATTATCAGCTGGCGTCCCAGCTCATCTGGCTGGGGGAGAAATGTATTTCACGGACCTATGCAATCTTCGGCGATGCTCAAATGCTTTACAACATGTCAAAATAATCGTTCGCTGGCCTGATCACAGTATACACCTAAATTAACCCTCAATTGATTCCACTCTACGAGTTAAAGAATCTTGAGATTTCATTGAGTCACTTCTGCATTGTTTGAATACAAAAACGTTCTTGGTGAAAAAAGGTCGAGCATTACAGGTTTCATTTTTAATTATCGTATACTCACCATACACTATGGCGTCATCTAGCACCCACAATCTTTATGAAATTTTGATTCGATAATTCCTCAAATGGACGAATACTTATAATTAAGACCATTTTTTTATGAATAAACGTATTGTACAATGTCTTGCCCTAAGATCTGACATGACAAACGCGTTTGTTTTTTATCATTGTACTTATTTTATTTGCTATACCATATTTATTATTTATTATAAAATTACATTTCCCTTTACTAAATAAATGAAATCAATTAATTGATTTTTTAAAGAAAAAGTGACAACAGGAAGAACGAGCAATACATTACAGAAGATAAAAATTGACGCTCTGCTAGTTATTTTTTGATCTCGTTGAAGAGCTTATTTCCGAAATGACGTATCTCTATTTCTGTTTGATCCCTAGTTTTATACACACATTCTTAGGATTTCTCTCCAGCTTGTTGCCAAATATTACTCGTAAATTCAAAAAGCGTCTCTCTCCTACGTCAAACGGTATCCAAAAACCGTTAAATCCTACCTTAAACCATAAATCTGAGGGTGAATACTTCCCCTTTCTGAAACATCGCGTTTCATGTGGTTACGTCACTGTGAAAGTAAGCTACTCTATTCTGCTAATATTCATAGATATGTCACATAATTCCTTTATCTCCATATATAAGTTACAGTTGTGCCATCAACGACTACTATCTACTTTCGGTCGTGCGCTTACCTGCGGTTTAGCTAATTTCTAACAAACCAACCATGTGATTAATACCGAAACACTTATCATGTACAAGCATGTGGTTCCAATACAAGCTAAGGTCTCTGGGAATAAGTAACCAATTCTATTTATCACACGAGTGAGCACTGCGTCCTTCGATGGGAAGAAACTTCATCGAGGTAAAAAAGGAACAGGAAAAGGTTATTTCTACAAGCGATACAGAACGCATCGCAAGGCGCACTTTTCTGACCTTGTGATCCAATCAATCACCCTCTTGGAGCCCGATGGCGAATCTGATTTCTAAGCGACCACTAGAGACAAACTCGGGAAGAAAGTATCCAGGGCGATTTGCGATACAAAGGGTACGCGAGAAGGGGAGGGGCGCTTTCGCTTGACGCCGTTGTTCCGACCGCAGCGCACGAAAACTTGTGACGAGTAAAACACACGGTGTTATCATCCTGACAAGAACGTCGATATCGCTTCAGCTAATGCAATGGTGATGGTTTACGCGGTATTGACTAACTTACAAAATGTAGTGTATTCATGTTTTCTAATTGATGCCAACTATTTCTTTACACAGGACAAATGCTGAAGCTTAAAAAGAAAAAAAAAAGCTTATTCAAAGCCACCGATACTGTATAATGTCTTAAAACGGAAGAACTTGATTCACAAGAAGTCTCCTACAACGATTTCCATGAACCACCAACAGATTCTTGTCAAAAAGTAAAAGATTGGAATTATCGTGATGGGATGCGCGGTGAGTGTCTTTGCATTCCACGCCGTAACCACAAGATGAAAATGACCCCATTTTACATGGGATTTGAACACACAGCCCTCATGCAGCCATCACAGCAATTTAGGTCTACACGTTTGTCCAGAGTTAGCACGTATTAATTCAGGAGAAATATGGCTCTCGTACAAAGCCAGGAAGTACAGTATTGCGGTAAGTGCATGGATGAGCGAGAGAATACAGACTCGAACGTTTAACCTGCTTCGTGACGAAGGGAAGACAAAAGGAAACTTCAAAGGGTACGAGACTTGTAATCGGTAGTATTGAGAAGGTGTATTGGTATAATAGCACGAAGGGTGTACTGGTTCTAATTGAGAAGCACAAGAAAACCATACTTCCCAGGCGAATGTACCAAGGACATAACCGTGTCGCCATCTGGTAACTCGCTTCATGGCCTATGATTACTCTCAACTAACTGAACTGCATATTCGAATGGCTGACCCAGATTACGCATAGAGTGAAGAAAATGACGCCAAGGACGCAAATGACTGCCTCCGTTGCAGCACGATGTGACAAAACGAGACTTCGATTATTCCCATTTGCAGTTCTCTTATAAATAGAAGTTATTGGGGTCACTCTACTGAATTTGGAAATTAAAACTTCTTAATCTTCATGTAGACTCAGGCTACGAACAAGAACGCTCGACAGCATAAAAAATGATAAGGAGAATACACAGGCAAATTCCTGCATATTGTTTAAAGATCATCCGTATCGTCCCCCCCCCCGTCATTGTACAACGATGAAATATCCTTCTTAAAAACAGGCTTTTAAGGACAAAATGTATCTATTTACATAATTCTTAAACACACGATTTTTTTCAGTTCACTCTAAATTTTAAATATTTAAATGAGGCATTTCCAGAAATATACAAATAATGGTTGTATTTATTTTATTCTATGAGCGTGAAGTTACGTAAAAAGAAATTGACAGTAGGGGCATGCCGCGTAGTAAATGTAGGCTACGTCCTTCCCTCACTGACGTAATACAAATAATGTATACCGGTTTATTCAGTGACGACTGAAATGTCAGTTAACAAGAAAACTAATTTTTAAACGATCAACTTATTTGGATGGGAAACCGCCAACACCTGAGAATTTTCGTCCGCGTGTAGCAAGAAGCTTAAAACCGAGAAATACTTCACAGAATTTGAGAACAGCCGACCATGGACGCGATCCAATGGACTCGGCTTCTTTCGACCGGAGGCGGCGTGGCTCGAGCAGTGGCGTTGCGGTGCGGCGCGGTGCGGCCTCGCTATCAGGCGGCTTTTTGCCTCCCTCGGCGCAGTCACATGCGCGGGCGCGGGCGCGCGCGCGTGCCACCGCATGGGGCCGGGGAGGAAGCGCCCGCCCGCCCGCCCCAACGCCCACGCGGCGCGCCCACCGCTTACGTAACGCGCCGCCCGCCGGGGGCTTCGCCGCGCCGCTCGCCGCCCCGCCAATCACGGGAAATCGATAGCGAATGGCTAAGAGATCGCGAGGAGCTGCTCCGGGTATCGCCAGGCGGCGAAACGCGCCTTCATTCACTGGCGATTCATTCAGAGGAAGAGAGGCTTTCTTCGGAGAGAAACGATGAGTTGCGAGTCGAGCATAAAACTTCTAGATAATCGCCACTTCGTCACTAGACGAAATCCTTCCGAGACGAAGTCATTTATTAAGAGGATACACTCTTCACACAGCTTGGAATTTGACTCCACATTATGGGAGACTGAAATCACTCTCGTGTTCACAAAACCATGAGAAGTGAACTACGATATCAAGTGTAACAAAAACAATGTAAGTGACTTATGTCACTGGAAATTCAGAATTTCATAATACAATTCTACTTCAGTAATTATGAGCAAATATTCGCAACTGCAAGCCACAACCTCAAATTTGATTTTTTTGAAGAAATTACCAACAAACGTACATTTTTAGAGCAGCATTATGATTCGTTTTGTGCATTCTGTGTTCGTTCGCTGAGAGGCGCGAGCGTTGGCCGGGCATCTCATTGAGTGCCAGAAGGCGGAGACGCAGACAAAGGGCAGTGGAGCGGCCGCGAAGCACGGGCGCGGGGTGGGGCGGGGCGGGGAGGGGGAGGGGAGGCGGGGCGGGGGTGGGGTGGAGGTGGGTTTGGGCGGGGGCGGCCCCCGCGGGCTGTTCACCTGCCGCCTATTTCTGACCGACGCGCCGCGCCGCGCCGAGCGAACAGCTCGCCCGTGCCGCGGGCTGCTCGCCCTCGCGGCCCGAACCGGCCGTTTAGCCCCAGATGCTCCGACACGACAGCGCACTTCAAAGAATGCATACTGCTTGCAGCCTGTACTGCCTGCTTCGAAATAATATTATCGTTTTGCACTTTTGTACAACTATTCGAAACAGAAAACTTCTTAGTACACAGTCCCCAAGGCGCTGCAAAGGAAAAGATTTCTGTAATGACGAGATGATTGGTAGGAACTCCCTTCACTTTGATCTGAAGTTGTTATGTTACCTTCCTTCAGTTTCACAACTTACCAAAACTACCACAGTGAACATTTAATTTGTTCTGAACTAAGTAATTCCCATTGAATGCATTTTTTACGAACATGACGATTCATTTTGCAACAATCTGAATAATTTGTTGAAAGTTCAATTTTGTAAATGTAATTCTTCCTACGTAAATTGCTTTCCGACTTACAACCGTAAACAGTAATCCTGTCAATGTAACTTTACATCCCATCCCGGAAAATCACGTATTATAACTGAAAATCTAGACAAATATTAAATTACTGTTTCATTCATAATTAAATCGATGCAAGTTGGCGAAAAAATCTCGAATACCTCAATTGTGGTGTTAAACGTTTAACTGAGAGTTATATCATGCAAAAGTATTGAGTATAGCTATTCGGATGACTTTTAATACGAACCTGGAGCTAGCGTGACCAACGTGACGTAAATGCTTCGTTCACGTCACATTTCAGAGGACTTCCGACAAAAGAGTAGTTGAATGATACCGCGCACTGTCGTGTCATCACTTGAACCTAAAAGGGGAATGGGGTTGTGCATCTTCCTTTGTCCAATTCGCAGAAGCCATTTTTGAACGAAACGGAATGTTGCTTCATGACTAATTTTACAAAAATTTGATTGTTCTTGCTAGAATTTGTATTTGGAGCATTTACATATTACTAGCGTACCCGTGCGAGAACTCTTAGCATGCTATACCCCACCCTCTTCCTTATGTCTCCATTTCCATATTAAGTCTGTAATATATACTTTTTCTTCGAAAACTCTCTTATTCCTCACTTGTACTAAAAGTCACCTTGTAATTGATATAATACGCTCTTGCCAACAGAAACTATTCTTAGTTAACTTTATTATCAAACAAAGAGGTACACTCCTGTAATTCAATCGCATAGAATATCAAGTAATTAGTAATTTCACAGACAGTTTTAGATTCTACAGGCTCTAAACAGACGGGGTACAATCGAGAAGCGTCGAATCAGCAAAAATATAATAGAAAAGTCAAGAAGATCTCATCCTCTAGATTAAGGCGCGTGGAAAGTTTCTTTAGGCCTCAAAATTGTAGTTTTTAAGGCCCTAGAACGCTTCGTTTAGGAGTTATTTAAGGATATAAAATAAATCCTGACGTGTGTTGCGGGTTGCATTTTACATGAATATTTATGTGCGTTTTTAAAACAAATCCTTCATATTTTTAAAGTCAAAGTGCAATTTATCACATCTTCGCGAAATTCATTCTTCAGAAACCGCATTTATAAAGATTGGTTGCGTGTGAGAGCAACAAAGGGAAGGTATCGTACTGAAATAATACAGGAGACGAATACTCCATATCGACGCAAGTAAGAGCATTTCTTCTGGTTTGCCAGTCGCTCAATCTCCTCGTTTAAATGGGAAATACAGCTAATACAAAAACGCACTGAAATTTAAATTGGCAGTAAAAACCATATAAATGAAACTGAAGATTATCCATATGTAAATCAAACTAATTTTAATTTAATAAAACTGTATTAAAAGGTCATAGTCGATGCAGTAATACCAAAATGAATAGAGATTTTCCCAAATAAAATCGTAGTAGGAAAAAACTATGCAAGTATATGAAAGCTACATTCTACAGAATACATAATTATGTTCTCTTACGATGTCTATTACGTAGACATCAATATAAAATTCTTACAAAAAATGTTGACATACAATGGACACGAAACTTCGCAAACTTCCGTAATTCCAAAGCCACGATAATCGCCTAAGACATTCATTTCACAATGTGCAGATAAATGTTTGGCAACGGCTATTTCACCCATCTCAAGCTAATCATTTACATTCATCCGCATTCATTTTAATGTAGAGAATATTACACCTTTTAACGAAAATAAAAGTAAATATTATCTGCATCTTAAAGTAAATTGGGCAACATGTCTATGCGCAATAGCCGCTACGACTAGAACAAATTATGATGAGTCCGGGTATTTTGCCCGAAGCACCTCAATTAAAATTACGTTAAAGCGAAATAAAAATTGTCATTCATACGATGACAGAGAAGTAGACATATTACATGTGGCAATCTGAAAACGGGGAAGATATAAAGAGCTCCGAAATGGATATCTCAATGCCATCTCAAATGAGAGGAAAGTATAAAAAGTTATAATTACCCAAAGTCATTTCAGAATTTAGAATTTTTCTCCTTATTTTCTTTTTTAATGAAGATACATTAATTATATTTGCATAATAACCAGAAAGATCGCAATAACTATGACATGGGGCAACAAAATTCTATGAGGTGTCTGAGGCATCAACAATAAATTATTATAATTCGTCTCTGACGATCAACGTTGAAACCAATCCGGCAGTTTACGTAAGGGCAGTGATAGATTTCACAACCAAAATGTTCAGGAAGAACGCGCCCAACACTCTGCGAAGACTGTTGCAAAAGACGGAGGTTCGAATCTCGTCGGTGTCTTCGCTCTTCCCGCTCCGCACGACGCGACGTTTCCGCAACAAGAAATCGGAGGAGCCCGAGCACATGGCGGATGCAGAGGGCGTGACGTCACACGCGAGCCCGCCCGCCCGCGATCGACTTGGTCCCCCTTCACCCGCCATTGCCCCCCTTTGCCCGCCCCCCAGGCGATTACGCCACGGCAGCGGCAGCGCCCCGCCCCGCCCGCCGGCGGTCAGACATCTCGCTCGCGACACACTCACTCACTCGCGAGCGGGAGGGACGGAGGGAGGGAGGGGCTGTTAATGCAAGTCAGGGACAGAACCGAGGATCAATCACCGCTCCCGCCACGCGCTCCGTGCGACCTACGCTCACTAACCGTTTCCGCTACAAGGCATTTGAACCCTTTAAACCCCAATGTTGCCTCAGAGCAACATGTAGAATTTGTAATAAAAATTTGAGGACGTGTTTTAAAAAAAATGACGTATTTGCTGTAAATTCAGTATTGCAGTATTCTTCAATTATCACTCAATAGTAAGTTTTAAAAAAAATCTTCATTTAACAATAATTTGGGATTGGAAGGGTTAAGGCACTGTGTCAGCCACACGATAGCACAGTTAATCAACAGAGGGATAATCAAACTAGAAGTTTTATCGAACGGTTAATTGCAATTTTCTCTTAGCTTAACATACATTTTATATCTCTTGATATGCGTAAACGAATTCACGTTTCAATAATTGGATTCCGAAATTGTCACACGCCTCACTTATTACAACGTATACAATAACAAAACCGAAACATTTTGCATCCCGAAAGAATTGTAACAGGACAACGAGCATATCAAGAACACGAGATAGATGTAATACAGCGAGTACCATGCAATGAGTTGTACAATTCACAACCACAAAGTTCTTGGAGGATGAAGATAACGAAAACCATCAGAAGCAATTACTTATCTCGAGACAACCCGATTTAACCGCAACCGAACTATTACACCGTTTTCAGAATATAAAGGAAAGGAAAAACTATTTATGCAACGTAATTCTTCGAAAGCCAACGAATGTAAAAATTGTTCATTGCATGCATCGCCATTCAGCGTAAGTATTCTACCACACGCACCATGCCACTAGGTAAGGTACATCCGGTTTCCTGATTGCGGGATCCGACGGCTGCCCGCCAGGATTCACACCTACCCACGAACACTCGTTGCAAATTAAATTACCAACAGTGATACGATAAAGATGAATTTCAAAACATGTCGATTTTTCTACGCTAAGTTACATGCACCACAGATCATTTCGTTTCAATCCTGGCTAAGAATACGCAATTATTTTATAAAACGAAAACATTTAACGGGTCAAAATATGGAGAAAAATGACATTTTACATGTAATTTAAATGTAAAATCTGCCCTCCTTTCTTCTTGTAATTTGTCCACAATTGAGGCATTCACGTGTAGGGAATAATTTCTGACATTTTGCGAAAGTAAAATTGTTAACATTCCACACCCTTCTTGAAAATAAGAAACAGGGGCTCTCTTTATATCATGTTAGTTTTAGAGTCCAAAAACTACCAATGAAAATATATTCATACTTTATGTTTCATTAGTTGTGTGCAGCACAATTCCGTTGGCTAATGCATTCACTGCACTTTCGTAAGGAACGTGAAATGTCAGCTACCATTGTTTCCACCAGAACTCCTCAATTGTAATTATTGTAAATGTAAATATTTAAGTGGTCAGGCGGAAGAGCAGGCCTTATGGCCCGAGCCTCGCCAGAAATAAAGACATTATTATTATTATTATTATTATTATTATTATTATTATTATTATTATTATTATATAAGACATTTTACGAATACTCGATCAGCATCTTCCCTCTCAAACGTATGAAACCGCATTCCCTCCGCGCCAAAATCGAGTCGCCGATCGATTTTCCGATTCGCTGTTCGACGCCCGGGCCGAGATGGCGCCCGGCGGCAGTTGCAGCGGCACCCGCAGCGCCGGCCCCGCGTGCCTGTCCGTCATGCTCCGCCCGCGCCTCCGCAGGCGCCGAGCGTGACCAGCCAGAGCAAGGCGAGCAAGGCGGGCGGGCAAGCAGGCAGGCAGGCAGGCAGGCAGACGGCGGGGCCGCGGCCGGCCAGGCCAGGCCAGCCTCCGCGCCGATCCCCGCACTGACCTGGTCGAACACGCGCCGCCTCGCCGCAACCGCTTCCTCTCCCCCCTTTCCCTCTTCCGCCACCACCCCCGTCTCCTCGTCAAACAGACTCTTTTGCCATACTAACAACTCCTGAGATTGCGAGCGACTTTTCTAATTCATTCACCGCCTATCACGACTCGCTATCACTCATCGGCAAACATACATCGCGTGGTATAGATACCACGAAGCCGCATGTCTTCTCTTATACAAGAATCAAAGAGGAGAAATTCTCGATAATGTCTTCCCACTATGTCTCAAGGCGTTCACGGAACGCCGCTGGGGATTCGCAATTTCCGTTTCAACTCGCGAAGACAATGCTCTCCGCTGATTCCCACCCTAAGGGTTATACATTCATAAAATGCACGGAATTTCATTATACGGCAGAATCATTCCAAGTATCGCTAAAAACGTCAAGCAGCACGAAAGCATTCTACACACACATATTCACTCACTGCAAGAACATGGCTCGCTACAGTGCGCTACGCATGCAAGACTGAAAAAGCGTGAGGGCGGATCTAAACTGTGCTGAGTGCGCGTCTCGGCGCGGGCGCCCCGCGGGTGGGCGGGCGGGCGGGCCGCGCGAGAAAGCGAGAGGCGTGGAATGCCAGGGGCAGCCGCGGCCGCGTGGTCGGCGCGGGCCGGCGCGGCGCGGCCGAAGCTTCCAGATGGGCGGCGGGGGGTGGCGCCCGGGGGCGGCGGCCGCGCCCGCTCGGGGCGGGCCCGCCCCCGCGCGCCGTCCGCTCGCCGCCCGTCCTCCCTCTCGCCCTTCCGCGCGCCCCCGACGGCCGCAACGCGCTCGGCGCTTGGCGCACGTGCGGCGCGGCCCGGCACATGCGAGAGCGGAGGAGAGCCAGCCGGTGCGGGGGTGCGGCCGCGCGCGCTTCCTCACCGAGCCATGGCGGGGGCGGCCGGCGCCGCGGCGAGCGGCCGGCGGCTGGCAGGCGACGGCGGCGGCAGCGGCGGCGGGGCTAGGCGGCCACGGCGGACGGTACAGGCTTCCCCGGGCGCTGCGAGGGCGGCGCGGGCGCTGGCGCGGGCGAGCGCTGCGGCGGCGGCGGCCGGCTACCGCTGGGCACGACGCCGGCTCTGAGGGTGGAGGCAGTGATCGCGGCGCTGGCGGCGGGGGTGGCGGCGGGGGCGGCGGCGGCGACGCGCGCAGAGGGGTCCGTCCGCTCCGCTCGGCTCCGCTGCGCGCACTCACCACGTGGCCGCTCCGCGCCGCGCCGCCGCCTGCGCTGTCGCGAGCCGCGCGCGTTCGCCGCCAGGGGCGCCGCTGCGCCGGCCACCGCAGCGCCCGCCCGCCCGCCCGCCCGCCCGCCCGCGCGCTCGCGGGGGCGGGGGCGACCGCCCGCTCGCTTTGAACACGCCGTTCGCGACTCGCGCTTCGCCCAAAATAGCGCTCCATTTACACCTCATCGATACGCATACAAAGAAATGTGGATTTCACACGCCTCGTGAGACATCGTACTCGTCACCAAAAAGCACCTGTGAAAATAGGTTCTTCAGCAGCATTGTTCCTTCCCTCTCGCGGAGAACCATAACGTCGGGCTCCTGATTCATATACACTTCGCAAGAACGAACGAGAAGGTAAGTATAAGGAATGTAGTAAAGGAACGTGATGGCACAGTTATATATATATATATATATTACCCACTGATGACTATTGGGACAAATTCCATTTCAGTACACCCACGCTCAGCTGGTGGCATGTATCGGTTACATGATTTATAAATGACATGTAACAAAGAGTTGCCAAATGAATTTTACACCTTTCTAAGGAATTTTAACAAGTTTCACAGGAAAAAATGCATTAAGCAATGTTTGGACTCCGATGTTCTGATTGCATGTGTGTATTAGTAAGAGACATTTATGTATCCTTATTTCAACATTATTATGTAAGTCAATGAACATCCTTGTATTGACTAATTAAAATTATCTCTACATTGCAACACTCTATTATTCAAATTATTTGCCTCCAATTTCATAAAGAAACCATTTCTACCTCAATAACGCAAGGCCCGGCTTCATCCCTATCGATGTAGATATCTCCATAGACATCATCACGGGGGAAGCACACACAATAGGTTGTGCTCAATCATTACAAGGTAATGTTGAAACGGATTTTCAGCATCTCCGTCATCGGGAAACCGCATTTGAGGAATCAGATGCCCTTGATTGTTTCACGGGTCTTTTGTGAGATATTCGCAATGATACGAATCGGTCACTCGAGAACCGTTATCTGCAATTGTGGAGCTTTGCTGACAAGTCTGGCAACTCACAGCTCCGCTCTCGGAAAACACTCGACGCACTGATGTGACGCGATCGCCAATACAATGGATAACAGGCTGTCTAAACATGAAACATTTACAGCAATACGTCGATAACAAAACTTCACATGCGGAACAAATAGGCGACGAATTGAAGCTGCAAACACATCGAACAGACGTTTTCATAAGCGACCAATTGTTGTTTTTGTGAGAGAATTCTCCAACATCACAATTTTAACCTCTTGCTAAAAATTATTATACCACGATCATTGCATACCGTATCCGGAAGAAAGACGAAGTTCCCACTATTTTCGTTTCTTTGTGTGGTAATATCAATACAATGTGTTCCTTTCCTTGTGACACAAAGTCCCCTTACCGAATTTTTACTAACTTATCACAGCAGCAATTTATCTCTGATATTATCAGTTATCGCATCTCCTTCTTTCTCCAAAAATATTTTACAGCTATTTTCGGAAATTTCAAGTGTTTATGTGTTACGAACTTCGAGAGTTCAACGCAGCGTACGATGTAAATTATTGCACTTCATATCTCCAAATGTGACATACATCTGACAGTACTATCGGATACATACGTGTACTGCAGCTATTTACAATAATAATTTTTACATCAAAGTACGTCAACACATTAGCCACTGTTCCACAAGTTGGTTTTGAAGGTCGTCTATCTCCCACCAACTTCCCGGCAGAACCAAGTCCGTCAACTCAGTGGGGGCCGCGCGATTGAGAAATGTCAAACGAACACAACACACCCAGCATACGCACACAAACATTTCACTACATCTTCTAACGTACACATTAAAACATTAACAAATGAGTTTTCAGCTAAGTTCTACAAACCCCCAAACAACACATCGCGTGAAGGATAAACCCTTCTAATAGTATATATTTACCTGTACAGAGCCCGAATACGAGGTGAGAGAGAGCACAGTGAAATGTCAATATCGCCACCGGCCACTAGTCCTCCGCATTTCACAACGCACTGGCCATCGAGGCACAAGCAGAGCGGCGAGCAGTCCGCGGCCCTCCCTTGACCTGGAATCGCCGCCCCACCCCGGGCCCAGCCGCGCGGGCTCTCCTGTGAGACGGTGCGAGCCCCCTCCCCCGGCCTTTTCAGGGTGGAGGCGCGCTCCTCCTCCTGCTGGTGAGGGGGCACAAGAGATTTTTCCCTTCCGGGGATGAAGTGGGGGCAGCACAATGGACAGAAACATTCTATACATTACATTATACTTGGCCCTAGGTAATTTTTCGCGGACTATGTACCCGTATGCTGAGTGGGTTTTGGGAGTCCTATTTCCTTTTCAGTGGGATATTAATTTAGCAGGAGCTCTTATCTGAAGCGAACTCGTCTTTACGACACGCAATCATGTAAGTTATTTTTTCACACAGAAAGTACATTTTTCGTACAACACACATTTTATCTGATTTTTTTGTTATCAACGTCTTCATTTCTGCAGATGTTTAATGAAGCAATTTTCGTATCACCTCCATCTTTAAAATTTTTTATGTTAATTTCCAATAATTTAGTAGTAAGTACTGAGATAATGTACTTGAAGTGTATACAGCGATACTTCTAGCGACTCTGATACAAATTCTCACCGGAGTTGCTAAATTAGTTGGAAAAATCTTTCCCTACCAACGAGAGAAAGTCAATATCGGAGAAAATCGTTTGAACAGTTTACCCACTAGAGTTGGCCACAGGCAGATGGGCGGACGTTATGCCGTCAACCAAGTTTTTGGCGTCTGAACCATAAATCGTTGATTCTGACTACACGCGTTACAGAAATTAGGTAATTTACTAATACATAAGAACAAAATTTATCCACTTTTTCGATATCAGAACCCCACAATAGAGTTTCTCCGTCGAAAAATCGACGTTTTATCTCGCAGCATTACAATACTTTCCCACGTAAGTAATATAGACGGACAGACTGACAGGCATTTTGCCACAAACATAGTTTTCTGTATAAAAGACACACAAAATGCGGATTCTGACTGCACGTGTAACAGAAATTTGTTTACTACGTACCGGAGCAACATTTACCGTTTTCGATATCAGGACCTCATAATTTGAGTTTCTTCTCCTAAAAACGCTGTTTTCTGCCGCAGCAATACAATACTTCACACTACGTAAGTAGTATGGGAGAAAGTACAAGACGTAACGGATGTTTCACATTTAGACTTCAACATATCCACTACCAGCGCAGAAAGAAGTAAAACACGGCAACAGGATTGTAATAATATAAAGACAACGGTTTTGACGCACAGTCCGTAGAAAAATGAAACTGAAGCTGCACATCGGAAACTGGAGGAAAAACTTAAATATTCATTAAAACTGCATAAATAAAGAAGAGATTTTTTTCAGGATATAAGGATAAGAATGGTCGAACAAAAATGACATTTTTGAGCTTGTTTTAATTTGTAGGAAAAAAAATATTAAACAATAAGAGTTTATATATTGTCCTCAGATTTCAATGAAAGGTATTTTATCTTTATTTGTATATTACGTAACTGATTTTCTTATAAATTAGAACAGGAGCTACAGAAACTGCGTCCCTCTCACAGATCTCGTTACAGTTTCCGAGTTAGGCAGCAGCAGTCTCACCCGATGTGTCACAGATCCTTCAATCAATCCGTGAAACAACATTCTAGGGGGCAATAATTTCTCTTAATTTATACTGCAAATCAGATTACCTTGCAACACTCAGTTTCCTCCACCTTTTTCCACTTCCCTGTATCACGCAATAGAACAAAAAGGACCCGGGATAAACGCTGAATTGCGGCAGAACAGTTGAACGTCCCCGTCCTCAAAACAGCGGAAATTAAATGGTCTATGAAATGGCCAGCCGGTCGTGCAATCACGATACTCATGTATTGTCGAGTCAATCATATACTCCAGTAAAATTTCGATAGCTATTTCCTAGTTTTTTTCGCAACGCAGGAAGTACTAAAAAAACTCTTCCATTCCCACTATGAGTACAACCTCCCATCTTAGCCCTATAAGGGGAGCAAGTCGACAGTCGAAGAGTCTGTAAACGGCGCAACAGGCCAGGAGAGGAAAAGGATCAAAAAAGGGAAGGTAACTCGCAAAGGCGAAGAGAGATGGGAAGTGTTTTCAAATGGAGGAGGAGAAAAAATGTTCATGCTCTTCGATTCTCCATTCTCCTTTGCAGGTAATTGTTTGGTGTATCAGAAACTTAATTCGACGAAACTCGTTTCTTTTTCTCTCCCTTCAAATATACATTCCCCATCATTAACTAGCATGCAAAACTCTTCTCACCCACTGTCCCATTTCCTTTGTTCATAACAATTTTCATGGTGTACACGTCTTCTTTCCCAGGCTAACGTGCCGACTGTCCCGTGGAAGCGAGCCGCAGGGAACGAAGAAGGGCCGCACGGCGACAGTGGGGGCGATTGATTCGTGCTTCCGGGTGCGTCAACTACTTTGGTCATTAGTCCCGTAAGTGTAGTGCGTGCTTTTTCTCGGGCGGTGACTATGACCTTTTCCCCGCTTGATGGCGAGATCTGGCTCCGACCTACCGTCGACTAGCGGGGTTTTCCCCTAAGTCAGGTATCTCCCACCAGCGGGGCACCGCCCCAGCCGGGACAAGCTCTAAGCTCCCGACCGGTCTCCTGGCATGTGTGGTAGTGTACGTGTGTAAGCATGTGTGAAAGTGTACGTAAGTAAGGGGTGAGGATAGGACAAGGAAGAGGAAGGAAAGATGGTGCGCGGTCCGTGGCCCGTTTGTTTGAGTACTGCTCCGGCATTCGCCTGGTGTAGATCGGAGAATGCACGGAAAATTACAGATCAGAGCAGCCGGCCGCTGGAATTCTCCTCCAGACAGCGACTGAATTCGACCTAGCTGACAAGCTAGTGTCGAAAATCCTGCCTAGGACCTCCCGGTCAGAGGGACTGCAGTGACATCAGGTTGACGCAGAGAGTGGGGGCGAGGGAGGCGCCCTGTGGGCCGCGTAGAGAGAAGCCGCGGGGCGGACACCGAGGCGGGCGGCGACGGCCTGCACACGCGCTCGGCTCTGAGACCCGCGACCGCACAGCGCGAGCGCGGGCTGCTCGGGGGAGACTGCGGAGGAGCCTGAGCGGTGCGAGCCACGTTTACAAATACCAACGCACCAAACGCAGACGTCGAGAGCGGATGGATGCGGCGGCGTCCGCAGGAGCAACGACACACGAACGTTAAAAATTACACGGACACAAATACAACTGAATTTCAACATCTTACGCACACGTAATATTGAGGTAATAAATTAATGTTACAAGAAAAAAACAATTTTGAAGATTCTCAATTAACGTGACTTCTTTACACTTCCCTGTGTAGTATAATATTATCTTCTATCAACTCGGAATGCAAATTTTGTTCATCTTTATTTTGGTGCAAGTAGTTAATGTCTAATGTGTTATTTTTTTCAAAGACATTTTCTCCTATAGTACGATTTTTCTAACTTTGCCTCTCAAACCCACGTGGCCACGATGGAATATCACACGACATTTCGCGTCTTTCTCGGTCGTGCCGCTAGGAGTCGCATGATCGTCGACGCTGCTCGATACGGTCGCGATTATGCGATATCTAGCGGTACGACTCAGAAAGACGCGAAATACCATGACACATTCCATCGTGAAGACGTGCCTTGAGAGGCATAGCTCCAAAAATCGCAGTAAAAAAAACAACGCTGCGTGTGGGTTGGCAGAGGGCGGTGTCTGGAGAGGAGATGCAGGCGGAGGGTGGCGTGGAAGATGGCGCGCCGCGAGGCCTTGGCAGTGACGCGCGCGGGGCAGGTTGAGGGGGAAGGGGAAGGGGCGAGCGCGAGGCGCCAGAGGTCTCGTTTATCGCCACTGGGCCACGGTCGCGGAGGCGATGGCCCCTGTATCGCCGCTTGCCCGTCCCGCGGCAAAAAGGTGCTGGGCTCAGCAGCCACCCCCGTCACCCGCCCTGCGCAACGCCGCCCCGCGCCGCGCTCTTCGACCACTCGAGACCGCTGGGGCTACCGAAAGGGTGTGATGTAAGTGGAGGGAGATAAGCGCAGTGAAGAGGTTGGAGCGGCCGCAGAAAGACGACCCGCGGCGTCCTGGGAAGAATCTAGAGGCAGCGCGCCGCGCTGCGAGCCCGGAAACGGGGAAGGCGGGATGAGGGCGTTTCGCGTACGGAAGGTGTCGCCTCGGAACGAAGGATCCAGAAGCGGGGCGGGGGCGGGGCGGCCTCGGAATCTGGGCCGCGGCGGCACCGCGCACGTGGCCGCAATCACGGCGCTATCGCCTATCGGCGGCCGCCACCGCACGCGCCGCCACCGCCGCCGCCGCCGTCGTCGCGCCCGCTGCTCCGCGCCGCGCTGCTGCGTTGCGCAACGCGGCTGCAGCGGTGGCGACGGCGGTGGCGGCGGCGGGGCCGCGGAGCGAGCCCCGGCGCGGGCAGGTGAGCTACCTACGCCGCGGCGGCGGCGAGGGCGAGCGAGTGGCGCTAACGGGAGCAGCGGCTCCAGCCCGGCCGGGCCTGGCCAGGTCGCCTCCGCCTCCGCCGCCGCAGGGCCCGAATCGTTCGCCTCGCGCTCGCAGCTCGAGGTCGACGGCCCCGCCCGCCCGCCCGCCCGCGCGGCCGCCGGGGTGCGCTGGTGGAGGCGGTGAAAGCGGCGGCGGCGGCGGCGACGGTGGAGGTTGCTTCGCCGCCGGCCCGCGCGGGCCCGCCCCCGCCCGCGGCCGCCGCCGCCGCCGCCCAAGGTCGGCCCGCCCGCCCGACTCGGCCGCCACGCGGTGGAGGCAGGTCCGGGCGACGCAACGCCTACTGATTTCTCTCGCCGCTTCCCGGCCCTACCCCATCGCACGCTGGGTCACACCTTTTCCACTCCGCCTGCTCCTTCGCCCACAGCCGCCATTCAAGGCGGCCGCTCTTCCGGCCGAATCCCTCAAAGGCGCTCGGTGCTCAAAGTCGAGGACCGGCGGCGGCGGCGGCGGCGGCGGCGGCGGCGGCGGCGGCGGCGGCGGCGGCGGCAGGCAGAGCCGGAGCGCGGGCGGGAGCGCAGTGGGGCGAGGCGGGGCGGGGCGGGGCGGGGCGGGCGGGAACGGAGCGAGGCGGGGCGGCCGGGGGGGCGGGGCGGGAGGGGCGGGGCGGGAGGGACGGGGCGAGGCGGGGCGGGGCGGGCGGGACGGGGCGGGGCGGGGCGAGGCGGAGCGGGGCGGGGCGGGGCGGGGGAGTGCTTATCGACGCGAAGTCGCGGCGTGCCGTGCCGTGGCGTGGACGTGGTCCGAGGAAAGGCGGGAGGAGGCCAATTAGCCAGGCGGGAATTTTGCTATCGCCGTCAGGGCTATTCGACCACTCCAATGCACTCTCAATATGGGAATTCATAAAAGGTCTTACGTAATTTTATCACATATCTTGAACAACAGAACGAGAAAAAACATTCCCAATAGTATCTCAGAATGATAAACAAATATAAATTAAAGCAGACGAAAGAAACATTAAAGAAGCTCCAGTACACATGCTGCTGACACGTAAGTGATTTCATGCTACTATCTCTGTAATAACAGGATTCATTTGCACCCTGATAAATGTAATAAAACTATACAATAATATCGAAAATTGTAAACTGTTTTCCGAGCGTTTCGGTAGACTCATAAAATTTCGACTTAAAACAGTTGAGCTATGACATTTTCCCCCGAATTGTGATCCCTTCCATTTTCCGATACAACAAAAAAGCTTTCTATCGTCACAGTGCAGTGTAGATCACAAGTCCACGAGGGCACGTTAACAGATGAATCTCTAAAGAACGGCAATTTCATTCCCTGTAGATGCTACGTTCTTGATTTTTTATAATGCCGCAAATCTAGGGACATAACGTTGATATTGAACAAAATTTACAATTAAAAAAATTTATATTTACACTGTCAATCATTGTCTAAAATGTATCCCCGGTTCCACTTATTTAATGTTAAGAAATTAGTTGAATAGAAAACAACTTTACCGGTTTATTATTTATTATTATTATTCCATTACATCACGACTAAAGATGTTATGAGTCGGCTGAATATACAATCTACTCCAGGTTGCAACCAGCTACCTAAGGAGCAGATCCGGTGACTATCAGTGCCTCTACAATATTTCACGCAAAATGTGGGCTGTTCCAAATAAAGCAATTTCTTGCACTTCCCAGTCTTTTGAATTACCGGGGAGTTTAGACAAGTTCTTACTCAAATTTTGCGGAACAAATCCCAGAGCTCCGATAACTATCGGGACAACCTGTGCTTTTACGCCCCACATTCGGCTGATCTCGATTTCCAAACTCTTGTATTTAAGACGTTTCTCTGCCTCCTTGGTAACGACGTTTTGATCGCAAGGTACAGCAACATCGATAAGTAAACACGATTTTTTCGCCAAATCCCGGATAACTATATCCGGTTTGTTTGCCGCTATCGTGTGATCAGTTTGAATTTGTTGGTCGTACAATATCGTACACAATCCAACAGACGTCACCGGTTTTGGTGAGTGTTCGTACCACTTGGGGCATGTGTTTGGAACTTCGAGGGCGGTACAGATCTGCCAGTGGAGGTAGCTACACACCCTTATTATTATTATTATTATTATTATTATTATTATTATTATTATTATTATAGGAATTGATCAAATTGCTAGTTTTACTAGTAACATCAAATTTAATTGTACTAGATTGGGAATAGTTTCATGGAAAAAGTTTTAAAGTAGTTTTAAAACAAACTATTAAAACAGGAATGTCATGTCACTTTATGGGGAATTAATAATTCCAGTATGAACAGTTCGATTTTGCTAGACTAAATATCAGAAATCGCCTAGAGAGAGTTCCTTTGAGTCACATCATAAAACCAGTCATCATTGCACTCAAAAAAATATAAAAGAAACATAATTAAATAATATAGATATGACAACACATTATTCACACACCTTAAAAAGGAGTAGAAGTTGTTTTTTTATTGTGTTTCTTATTTTCAGGACATCGGATCCTCGATTATATATGACAGCTTGCAGCTGGAAGATTTCGCTCACTCTTCGTACGGCTGCAGGTTTTTCATCGTACCATAAACACCCCGCTTATTGGTGAAGCACAATTGAACACATATGCACAAAGCATCTACAAAATGATGTTTGATAATCTTTCTTCTTTCTCGCATACATATATAGAAAAAGTTACGTAACAATGCGAAAAATCGAGGTTGACATTTTCAAGGAAATACACATTTTGTAGGCCAATAACTAAAAAGTGTTAGTTTTTCTTTTGTTTAAAAAACGACAGCATGTTACTGCCCGTCCTTTCTTACCTAATCCATAAAGGATTTCCCCCAAAAATATATATTCCCCGATCGATCTAGCGGAACACATGGTCCTTTGAAACTGATATTTTAGTTTTTGGTGGTACTTTACGTAAAGCCCTTAGAACACTTTCAAATTTTTCGTGAAAATTGGTACCAATTTTTTCTTCAAATTTCTTCCTCGCGTAGAGCCGAAAAAACTTAATAATATGACGTAAGCCGACTTTCATTAAAAATCTCTTAAATATTAAAAATTACAAAAGTACGCCATTATTGTTGCTATGGATTTCTTTCTTAATGCAATTTATTTTGCAATGAAATTTCGAATACAATCGGGACAAATTTTCTAAAATATTTAAAGAAGACATTTTCAATAAAAGTTTCAAATCTATTCTTTAATTTTGTTGGTAAAAATAAACCACAATACACTGAATTCTATGGCAGACGTGCCTTTTTCATTCAAACATTTGAATTTCAAAAAAAAAAAAAAAAAAAAAAAAAAAAAAAAAAAAAAAAAAAAAAAAACTTTTTTTTTTTATGAATTAGGACCACGGGAATGTCGAATCACCACAGAAGCATAATGGATCTTGTCCGAACGAGCATTTCTACGCTCGAATCTCAACACGGGGAAATATCTGCAGCTTGGAAATACTTGCTGGGAAATGTGCTAGGTCGATGAGGCGATTCTCCAGCGAAGAAAACATTATTCGATCAAAAATATTTTGGTAGTAGAAATGTAATTCGCATATAAATAACATAATGAGACTAACACAATAAAAGTGCTGTAACAAACAATAAGCAAACATTTACATCGCAACTGAATGGAGTCAAACGTCCAAAGGTTATTAGGTTATTACCGTTCGTTCTTAGTGCTGTGTTATCGCAGCACACCAAGTGGTAATGAACAAATGGCCGATAACGAACGGCCAAATGGCAGACTATTTTGGCAATCGCCGACCCTCAAAATGTGAAAAATAAATTGGAGTAATGTTTCAGTGACACACATGAGCAGGTTGGGCACTGTGCCAACTAGGGAAGGACAACAGGATTTGCTTTCTTGAATACTGAATTAAGAAAAAACGAACATTTTTAACACATACAAAAATGTGAACTTAACGGCACAGAATGCTAATCCACAATTCTTACCCAGAAAATCTGTCTTCGCTGAAGCAAATTGGTAGGCAGGGACCACTTAAATGTATTACAGTCGAAATGAGATCTTACATCGAAAACTCCTTATCACTTTGTCTGTCTGTAATCTAATTTCTACTACATTTTTAGTCCATATAGTTGCATCCTGAGCTGTGGAGTGTACAGTAATAAACTAGAAAGAGCACACTACAGCAGCAGTGGAGTCAAGACCAAATAACGATGAAATAATTGAATTAATCTCCGTCAACTTGATGGATTTATTTAGAGAGGCTTTCGACGGCTTTGCCTTCATCATCCGTCTATTTTGAAACGGGGTTTAATAAATCCACAAATCCATCTCTAAATAAATCCATGAAGTTTAAGGAGATGACTTCACTTATTTCATCATATAATTACGTCAACAATACCTCATCAGCACTCCCTTTAAACCCCGTTTCAAATTCCCTCTGGGCACAGTCTCGGGACTTTTGCCACACACTGCCAGGTGGCAGAGCGGCTCAATTTGTCTCATTTTTTGTCATTTCATTTGCTATTGGTTTTTACTTATTTTAAATCTATTGTAATTTCATAATTTATATTTTCTTTATTTTTTCATATTTTGTAACTTCATTTGCTAATGGTTTGAAATTTTTCTTATTGTTTTGCATATTACTAATTCTTATTTTGTATTTACTTTGTACTTTATATTTGTAGAATGATGTTGACGGCAAAGCCGTCGAAAGCCGGATCTGTAAATCAATCCATTAAGTTGGTGGAGATTATTCAATTATTCCATCATTTAATTACGTCAACAACACTTCAACAGCATTCCCACAATTCAAGACGAAATACTCATCATTACCCTCCATTCGAGAACTAACAATTCCCAACCCGTTCAATGTCAACATAAAGTAATGATTAATTGTCTAGCAACTGACAATTCATTAAATAAAACACAAATCACGAGTTTAGACTGGTATGAATTGAATGAGGTTGAGAAAACTTCAAACAAGAACTACTAGATTCCGAAAAATAACTTCATTTTTATCCTCTGTTTTAAGGAGAACATGGTAATGAAATATCACCGTGGGATTTGTATCATTCCCCATCTTCTGACCATATCAACAGATTTTACTAATAGAAGAACCAAACTATTTGCAAAGTGGGAGGGCTAAACGGTGACTCAAAATCAATACCGCGGACACTCCCAGGTTAACTCCTCTGTGATGGAGGTGACACACAACAAAGTGACACGCCAAAATATTTTGAGTGACACGTATTGCAGAGTATTCGTCCTAGAACAATTAACACGCGCTGTGCTTGCTTTGCTCGCGGCTCGGTCGCTTCATCATTCCGAACAAGAGTGATATCAATTGATTGTCGACTAATGTCAAAACTTGAAATTGAATGGGATCGATTGGAGAACGGATGAAGAATCCTTTTGAAAAGGAAAAGGAAATGCTTGAGACCTATCGCCGGATACCTAGAGTAACCCGAAATTATATATTTTCTACAACGTTCTTCCTCTACATTCTTTTCAGAAATTGTATTCTGACCATAAAATAAAAGAAAACCAATACGAACCGACTGAAAGAGAAAGTTAGTAACCCTCACTTAAGATTGAAATGTACGAAATACAAAACTTCAATTGGAGATTTATCAAAAGAAACTCGGCAAGCAGAAAGTCACCAATACATTTAATTAATAAATATAACTAGTGGGGCTACAACTCTGCATATATTTTCGCATCGGTAACGGTACCGTAAGATTATAATACCGCAAAATCTGTCCATATTAACACATCTCACTAATCACTAGTAAAAGTCACTACTAATCGTTGCTCGTGGGGAACGAAAAATTAATTCATTTAAATGCAATGCAGCAAGACAAATTCGACAATTCAGAACTCAATTTCTTACACACAGAAACGCCGCCCAACAATGAGAAGTTACTTAAATTTCTCGAATTCTGAGTTCAACGCAAATGCGATCTATACCATTTCTTGAAGCGTACAAAAGAAACTTTGGAGCAATTTTAGAGAAAATTTTCAAAATTTTGAAGCTTCATGTAAAGTACCCTCTCCCCTAAAAAAATAATTTTCTAATTCAAAGGGCCTCAGCATCAGTTCAGGGCTTCAGCTCACTGTATACGTTTGGGGTATATCAATTTTGGTGGAAGTCTTGCTTACAGTTTAGCCGATAGCATTCACAGAGGGATAGGCGGATGGTCAGACGTTTTGCCATAAACCAATTTTTCGGTATCAAAGACCCACAAAACCTGAATTCTGACTACACAACGTGTTCGTGAAGTAATTTATTACATACAGGAACAAGATTTTTTTGTTGGTATTAGCTCCCCATAATACAAAAAATCACCGTTTTTTGCATTACAATACCTTGCCCAATACTGCGTATGCGAGGATGTAACATTGTCAGAATGTGACAGGCTCTATGACAGGTTGAAATGTGATCCTTAATGCAATCGATTATGGACACAATTTTCTCGAAGTAATTTAGACCTGGGGCACTTTCACCACGACAACAGATTATGCTGAATATCATTCGTTTGAGATAGAGGATTATTTCACAAATTGTTGACTACTGTATACGAACATTGCAAAAAGGTAAATTTTCTTATGAAGACGTTTTAAGTAAAAGGACACTGATGTGTTTCTAGCAGCTCGAGTCTTTTGCAAGAATTGGCTGAAATATTAGTAATACATAATAAATTGCATTACAATCATTATATTTGTACGAAACAAAAATAAAACGGGAATGTCAGTGCTACATTGTAGCACCACTACTATTCTAACAGAAAGATAAACTAGGACGAAAAGGTGCTATGTGAATAATTGTGCATCTTATTGAGCATGTGTTCCCGACATTACTTGTTGGTTTTTTTTCATCCTCACATTTACAACACAATTGCAAAACTTCTATTTTTCACGATAATGTCGGTTCTCAACATTTCTGTAAACTCCTCTCAACTGAAGAATGCTGTGGGCGCATTTCGAATAGAAAGAGAGAAACTGCTACATGCAACAGAGAACTTCCGACCCACCCACACGACTAATTGATAGCCAAGATTCACATCTCCGTGACGGAAAACGTGCAACGAGCAAAAATGCGAAAAAGAGAAGTCAATGCCAACGAACGATCAGAGAAATCGAACGAAACTTCAAGAGATATTGCATCAGCCAAAAGGAAAAAACACGGCGAATATTTTCCATAGGCACGTTGTATTATAACCGTATTTGGTGTCAACTCGTGCTATGGAATAATACAATTAATGTGGGCTAACATAGCGACAATGGCCACGACTTTTACTGTACTAAAACTGGATATTGCGAAATATTCGTGGATTAATTTCTAATCTGAGCCAGAAATATTAAGAACTGAATCAATTTCCGAAAATTTGTTAAAATATTTTAGTTAAGTTGAAGTTCGTTGGAGGAAATCTCGATAGGATTGAGAAAACTTTTCTAGTTAGAGTATTTAAGTTCAAGTTCGTTGGAGGAAATCTCGATAGGATTGAGAAAACTTTTCTAGTTATAGTATTTCATTCAGAAAAGTGTCCCATCTTATTTTTCAGTGCAATTATTAAATTTCTGCTCACTACTACATTCTCCCAAATGAATTCGAGAACAGTAAATACACTTTCAAATCTCAAACTACAATTCTTTTCATGGAGCCTGTACGAGTATCTTCCAAAAGCCACGTAACAACCCAATACAATCGTCTTCGGAAGCAGCAGTTGCGGCACAATGCCGATTCGCCTATAGAATTGCAAGAACACATACCTAGCGCCTGGCAGAGGACGCGCCCCACACAACACATGCACGGCCGACTCCCCTCCTCACCTCCCCCCACCAAAGATTTCCCTCTCACTTCACGCCTGCTTATTGGATTAACTACAACACACGATTCTCTTTCGCTCTCCTGAGTGTCACGCAAAACCGTTTCCAGAGCACGGCACCGTTCAGTTCTTTCAGCTCACTGTCCGCCCTGTGGAAGAGAGCTAGCACGCCGGCTTCCGAAACCCGAGTTTGCGCGTTTAATCTCGGCAGGGGTAATGGGCGTTTGGAAGGGCGAAAAATCTTCAGTTTGGCATGCCACGGTTGTAGCAAGTAACAAAAACAAGCAGGTGCCTGACAAAATTAAATCACTACAGCAATATCCTTTCTTAATGAGATTTCACGTTCTCCCGACCAGTGTCTTCGGACATTATCCGCTGGAAATATTGCGTCGGAATCGCATCCGGGCGCAACAAGACACGTCTCCAAGGCTTCATTTATCGGAAGACGCCCTAGATTCGTACCGCGGGTGAGAACAAAGAAAGCCTGGTTCGAAAATACGGGCGAGGATCCCAGCAAGAAAACTATAGTTGTATGTATACATTATGGTCCGATTAAAATAAGTTGGAGATTGACAGTTCCAAATGGAAGGAAACGACGTTGACAGGTTGCATAGCACTGAGCACGTGTTTCCGGGACTCAAAAATAAACAACTGAAATACGTACTTATTAAAGTAACAAAATCTTACACTCATCTTGCATGAAGCTACAGCTTCAGAAGCACAACTGACAATCACCAACTTATTTTAATCGGCCCATAGTAGTATTTTATTAGTATCTATACATTAAATAACTTTCAGAATGTTAACATTTTAAACGATGGAATGCATGGCTTACCGAAACTTTTTATTTTGTCTCGTAAAATACAGAATTTGGAAATTGTAACGATTTGGAGAAAATGTAACAATTGATTCTAATTATTTAAAAGGTTTCATAAATGCATTTCATATAATACAGTATTCATGAACATTAGCGTATATTGAGATTTTCTTAACTCTACCCCTGACAGGAATCAGCTGCTGACGGTTTCATCCAATCGGGAGCTTGAACGTCACAATTTTGACGTCACTGTAGAAACACACAAGCTCCCGATCGGATGGCAGCGTAACAGCTGATTCCTGTCAGGGGCAGAGTTAAGAAAATCGCAGTAAAGGATGATTCAATGGCACCAGCAGTGGATATGGATGATCCCATCCTCCCCACTTACAAATATAAGAAGTTCAACTTAATCGAGTATTCACTTCCGTATTCCACATCTATTGCACCCACGTACGCTCCAGATGTGTTTTAGAGCACAATTTCTCATAGGTTTTATACTATACCCACCAAATTTAAGTAAAATCTTAAAATTTATAGCATGCTTCTCCACCGTCATTTGTTCGTTATTTTGTTCCACAAATTGCAATCGACCGTAGTTTCGTGACATGGAGCAGGCAAGTCTGTGAGGTTATAGACATGATTTACAAAGGCCATTACAACAGATTACAGATTTCTTATTTAAGATGAGGTCTCTACTTTTTTAAATACCAGGTTTGTGAGTCTATGTGAAGCTTTGCTTTTCCCCTACAATATGAACAATTACGCTATGTGATCCTACTACCGGTTCATTTGCCCCAAGGGTATTGTACTGAAGACAATGACCTGAGGCAAGCCAAATAATGCCAAATTTCAAACAAACATTTTCCCAAAATTAGCTAGCGATTTTTTACTTTCTCTCTAGCGCGTACGCAGTAGAGAGAGAATTATGTAATGCTGCGGCGAATTTTTGGCAGAAAAAACTCTTATTACAGGGCCCTAGTAACGAAAAAGTGGACAAATCAGTTGTTAAATTTAGAAAAAAAAAACCTCTAACACGTGATGTAGCCAGAATCCATGTTCTGTGGGTCCTTGATACAGAAAAATCAAATAACGGAAAAAACGTCCGCCTCTATCCGTCAGCGAACAACGCTAGCGACTAAACCGTTCAGTCGATTTTCTCCAAATTGACCGCCCAATCGATCTGGTTGATGTCGCGGCCCCTTGAATTTGAAATCGCGATTTTAATTTTTTGGGGTACTTTACATGAAGCGCCTGGGACATTTTTAAAATATTTAAAAAAAATTACCCCATAGGTTTTGATTAAATTTTGATGTTCCACGGTGTTAAGGAAGCTTAAGAAATTGGTGCTCATTTTCGTTGAAAACACTGATTTTTGAAAATTGCAAAAATTCAATTTTTGGCCTCTTCCTACAACTACATTACGAAGAGCCCTTTTTCTCTTAACGAAATCTGTGTCTTAAAGGAAGATTTTGAAATAAGGTCATGTGCAATTTTTTCAAAAACTTGAGTACTTTTCGCGTAATTTTGCGTTAAAGTACGGGCGAGAAAGTGCATGCTGTTTAGTACTACTAGGTTTTTCAACTTTTGTAAAGATAGAGCACAGAGCATTTCGTGGCATAAGTGCCACATTTATTGAAACTAGTTGTCACATTTTACATATGTATATTGCAGGAACATCTCGTGTTTTAATATTTACCCTACAGTTGCATTTTATAAATTAATGCATTTTTGTGGAACAAAATGCTTCAAAGGAAATCTTACGGAACTGTTCGAAATTTCAAACGTTTTCGTGTCCAAATGTTCTATTTCTCCTTTGCAGATGATAAGAGGACTTCCGCTGAAATATCCGGTAGCTCAGAGGCCACGCCGTGTTCTGTTGATAGACACAAAGGTGGTGCAAACCCAAGAATGAGTAAACGTTATTTCGTTTAAAACTGATACAACAGAACGCCGTGCAATTAAAGATAGGTTGCTGTTTATTTTGGATCTTCGCGCTTCGTTTGGTGAAGATTTTTCTTCTTCTTAAGAGAAGCCTGAAGTATTCGTAGGGCAGAAATTGCGAATATTATATTACGTAACTGTGACAATATTAGAAAGTATGTGCAGCCGTAGCGACACAGGTTTTATTCGGCATACGATAGACTTGTGGAGCCTGGCGTCATTCAATACTTGATGCTATTTCCTCAACCAAATCGCTCCTCACAACTCATAATGAAGCGCGTATGCAACGAAAGAGAGGTTATACGTTTCAGTCGTGCGGGTTGCGGTTCAGTCGGAGCCTCCTCCTGAGAACATGTTCACGGGCGCAGCGACGTGATGGGAGAAATCGGGGGCCAAGAACGGAAATTATAATTAAAGGGCTGTCATTTTCACAGCTCCATTCTGATACTTATTACCAGTGGCGGCGGATTTTGATGACCTACAACATCGCCAAAAATGATCAATAAAATGCTCTTAAAGTGTTTTAAAAATGCCCTAAAAGCAAAGACAAATGACACAAAAATTTGATCAAAATTGGTTCAAATGAACAACTCAAGCTGTTGGATTTGTTACTGATGTAATCGAGGCTTCTTCCTTTGGAGCGGATTTGGAGTGGATTGAGCTTGCAAACGTTTGATATGTGTTGTTCTTTATCAGAAAATCTGTCTTTAGTTTTCGCAAACTTGGACGAACCGACAATGGCGCTGATAGGCGTCATAGCAATGGCGTAGCCTGATTTTTGGCTTAGGGTATGTAACTCGAGAAATGAGAAAATAATTTAAAACTCGTAAATGTTCCTTATTCCCTATTTTAAAAATTGCCCAATTTAATTTCGGACCCATTAGAATGAGCGTAATTTATAAAATGGAAAGGCTTGTTGAGGCTTCACGTAAAATACTGCCAAAAATTAAAATAACCACGTCAAATTCAGGCCGCGAGAGACATCAGCCAAATCGATTGGGGAATATCAATTTTTGAGAAAATTCTACCCACGGTTTAGGCGTTTGCGTTGTTCACAGAGGAAGGGCATACTTTTCGCGTAAACCAATTTTGGGACATCAGAAACCCTCCCAGGTTTTAGTGTTCAACTTCACAACGAGTTAGATGAAGTTATCGACTACAAATTGAATTATCCACGAATTAAATTGAGTTATGAACACGAATTATCCACCTTTTCGCTATCAAGGACTCACAAAACGAGCTTTTCTGTCGAAATATGGCCTTTTTTCTGCGGCACTGCAGTATTTTCTCCGCGGAATGTCCATAGACAACTATTTGTTGATAAAACCACGCTCCACTATCATTTTAACCGACTTTTCGCAGGTTTTTCTTCCTAAATACGTTTAACAACTTCGAAAGTCGCGCCGCTTTGCCATAAGGAGCGGTCTCGAGGTCACCGGACCCTAGAAATAACTTAAAATACTTTTTCAAAAATACTAAAGAATTAAACATTGGCAAATGATAATGCACTGCGTCTCGCAAGATACCATATTGACTTCAGTGCAAATGCGCAGACGCTGGGGCAGGTTAGGAAGAAATATGAAGCGGTGAGGTTTCTATTATATTTTAATGTCCTTTCATTTATTTTCGGAACCAAAAAGCATTGCTCCGCCGGGAGGCGAAAGCCTGGCGAAAAATATGAAGAAAAAAACAAGAGTTTGAATGGGACGGGCATACAGCCGCACACAAGTACACGAGCGCGTTCCGATACACTCTTTCCCCCACGCATGCCACACTCACCACACTCCAACTCACTCGAATAATGGTGCAATAACTGTGCTTTGCGCGTTGGTTTTCAAATCTAACTTTACTGAGTGACCCCGCTGGTAAAACCGATTCAAACTCTAGGGACCTTTTTAATAATTGAGTCAGGGATCCATCATTACTCCCCGAACTACACTCGTGAATCTCCAGGAAAACAAAACACAACGGCGAGTATTTTCCAAATGGTTGGATTGAGCAGAGGGATTAACATTCGCCCGAGAGAGATCTACTAGCTTAAAACCCTTTGATTTTGTCTCAGGGGCTACTTAAATCAAGAAATCACAGGAACCTTGTGTGTAATGCAGAAGGTGTTGCTGTGACAAGTGTCAAAGACGTTGCGCTACTAGACGTCCAGAAAAGCATCGCTGCTCGTACACTGACGTGCAGTTACAAGAATGATGGTCTCGAACATACCAAAACATAAGTTTTCCTGGACGGTGTTATGCATCAACCGGTTACGCGACATCATACAAGTTTTGCAATAATCGCGTTCAAAGGTTTTATTACATTTTCAGCTCTAAAAACTGTAATTTAATTATTTCATTCATTGAAGCGCCAAACTACATAAACATGAGTGGAATATCTGGCGCTTACCTACATAATGTGAAATTAAGAACACCAGATTTGAAGATCTCGGTTTTTAGCCGGTTGTTGCGAAACAAAATCCCTGATGTGACTGATAGCGTTTACATTTTTCATTAATTATAAGGCTGTTTTTACAGATTTAGCCAAAATTTTGCGTACATTTAGAACATGGTCCAATCCAACTGATGACGTCCATATGTCTTCTTTTTTTCCTTCTTTCCTTTCTTTCTTTTTTCTTCTTCAAAAATGGCGCTTAGCCGGTTGATGCATAACACCGTTTGTGCAGAGGAATTGTGCTGACTTGTCAGGAAGAAATCGAAGATTTCCGCGCGGTTGATGCGAGTTCTATGCTTTCATGTGAGCAAATAGCGCCACTTCTTGAATATACTTCACCTTCAATACACACTGTAGTCCTGCAATTTTCATTCATGTCATTATTTGTTTCTGTTCGCTATCAGTCGTTTTGTTTCCACCAATCCCACAGAGTGAAGGGGTTCACTGAATTCCCCACCCCCTTCATTTTAAAGTTCACTTAATGGTTTTTTCCCAATTGAAACACTTATAAACGAATTTTATGACATAAAAGTACGGCCAATTGGGCCATTTATATGTCACATCAAATTAGGACAGAAATAAAATGTACAATTCAATCAAAAATTCATTGATTCATTATTGATTCTCATTACTAACAATGCTCATTGCAACTCCCGCATGTTGCCTAATAATTGCCTATAATACTTCCTGCCTGTAGAATAACGTGTCTTTTGTACTGAAATTTCATTCAGTTTTAATGTTACTCTTTCTTTACGCAACGTCGTGATGTTTCGCAGATTAAGGAAATGTAAGGTCCTTTATGATGTGATGTTGAGTCCATCATTTGTATCTACCAGAAACCTTTTCAGTGCTCAAAAAATCAAAAAGGAAACAGGATTTCAACAATTTTTTTTAATTTGAAGTACATTACTAGAGAGACAGACATTCATATGGACATGACATCAAAGTTAACATTTCTGAGTGTGTGTTATAAAGCATTATTTATATCGTGAAAAATGTCAACGAAACTGCCATGATATAAAATATTCATATTAATATTCTCACAATGTTTCTAAGTTAGTTTGTTATTGTTTTTCATCTGGTTTACGAAACTGTATACTACATATGTAGTATGCCAGAAAGTGCAAATCAAGTAACTGAAATCATTGTCATCATACAGGAGTCCTACAGCTTCTGCTGCGTATAAGGCTCCACAGCAAAATTATTTTGCACATAATTGAGACTCGGGTTCCCCTCAGACACTGCTCTTTCTAAGTGCTGAATCAGAATTACATGCAGTCCTGTCCTCTTTCACCATCTAAAGGGCTGGTAAAGAAAAACATTTTTCTGTACCCTCACCTCTCTCATTTTTTGATATAGTCATACCATGTTCACAATTTTCTTTGTGAATACTGTCTTCATTATACTTTCTGTCTTCAAAGTTTCAATATTTCTCTTTTTTCTTCACTGGTAATAAGTTCAAGGCTGGATACCATGGAAGCTTTTCACAACAAATCCATTCCTACAGCTTCAATCTTATTCGTTTTTCTCTCTACAATGGTTAGACTTTCTGCTCCGTACATGGAAACAAGTTCAACAAAGGCCTTGTACATATTTGTTCATTAATTAATAAATTTCTCAACAATACATCAATGTTTCCTAATCTTCACATTTACTACCTTGGCATTGCTGTCATGTAGGTAAAAACAATGTAAAAGTGTATCCCATTGAATGTTAACAATGCTAAAATAACTTCAAATCAGAAGAACCAAAAGGCTCAAAATGGAATAAAATAAATTTGCTCCTAATGAAGCAACTCCAGAGAATAAAAAATTACCTTCATTCATACTTGTTACTTCCAAATGCCACTTTGGTTTTAAGCTTTACTGTGAACTTAGGCCTTAAATTGTAGCAATTCTTTTTGTGTGTCTTTGTCTTAAAAAGAATTAGTGTCTTTTGGATACTGACTTCATAAAGAATTATTCCATTTTCTCTTTAATGGATGATGTTAAATCAAGATTTCTTAGAATTTATGTTACAATACATCAAAAATAAGATTAAAACTCTAGAAGAAGTTTTTGAATAAATTAATTTCATTCATGAAAATCAAGTTATGTTGTAATGAATTCAGAAATGAAATTAACTGATAAAGGTATGAAACAAAGAGACAAAAGCATGCAACAAATTTGTACAGAAATGCATCATCTTGAATTCATTCCATGCCCATTTTTTAAATTATTTGGTCAAAATTATACTAAAATAATTGAAAAAAGTATAGGAAAATATTTCCTAAGTTTCTCAATGAAATGCAGTCAGTTGGGAGAAATTCCTCAAACCATTAAATGAAACTTATCAACAGTATGTCACTGTTCAATTGTATGAGTTTGTGATAGAGAAGGTACTGAATATGAAGTATTTGACATTGAGGCCGAAGTATATCAGCAGTGAGTAGAATTAGTATCCTTTGGATCCATATGTTGCAGCAAACTGTACTTTTGTTCGAGTCAGACATGCTTTCAAATTGAATATAAACATTGGACATTGCCAGAAATCTGCACAAAAGGGCATTAATAGTTGAAATTGTTCAAGTACCTGTTAATTTCTGTTCACGCAAAGGCCACAAACACCAAACAAAAGCAATTATAAATCATATAAAATACGCAACATTACGACAAAATACGAAACAATACAAGAACGAGCACTTGAGACTCCTGTATGATCGTCATAAACAACCATCAGGAAAGGAGAATCTACACCCTTAAAAGACAATGAATTACTGCTTTCGCGACCCAGAAACTCGTATGCGATTTGGAAACATGGAACAAGGGTAGTCATCAGAAGGCGACGCTTCAGCGTCCTCGGATCTTAATCAGGGCGATACGCTCTCGCATCCTATCGGCCTCACAATCTACCGCCGCAGGCACCCAGGCAATAATATCTCGGATCAACGCGTTCTGCGCCCTGACGTCACGTCGGTGCGGTCTCCCTGCACGCACGCACGCAACGTCTGCGCGATCGGCCGGCAGGGCGGCCAACCCTTTATGTGCCCATGAGATACTACTAGCCCAGAAAAATTCCACGCCCTGCTGCATGCTACGCCTCATTGCTCATCTCTGTCCCGCTTTCTCTTTTCGGGGCATTCCAAAGATCAAGTATCTTCGAAAATAACCTCCGTTACGAAAATGGCGCACTGCGCAAATTCCGCGTGATCGCAATTTAATGGACAATTAGCAAAAAACCAGATCGTGTAACTCCTTCCACTCGATAAACAGACACGTCTCTGACAAATAATGCACAACTGTAGAACTTCCCCAAAAGTAAGCACCACTCACGTACAAGTTTATCGTTTCCTTGTCAAATAACCTCTTCGCCGCTCTCATGCTTTTACTTTCCTCTACAAACAGCCCCTTAGAAAAACTATTTAAAATATAGATATCTTTAAATTTTGTCTAAGCTTAAAATACAATTCAAGATACTTCACCACCCTATTTTGGGGCTCTTCATCCACCAAAAGGAAACAATTAAAAACACCGACAGATGGTACTTGAAGAAACCGTACTTACGTTTCTAGTAAATAAGAGACCAACTCCTTCGTCGTCTTGTGTGTTCTAAAAAACACTCCACTACAATAACGTAATATAAGTGTTATCTTAACGGCACAATGATGCACAAATTAGCGAATTTTCTTCCCACGTGCTTACAATGTTTTTGTCTGATGGCAACTGCCAACAAACATGGCGTCCGAGTCGAGGCTCGGCTATCGTTCAAAGAGCTCAGAGCAAACAGCTGAGCGGAAGATCAGAGAACTATTGAAGGTCAAAGACTGACATAATTTAGTCCAAAGAATTACATACCCACTACGGAAAATAACGGTAATGGAAAACCGTACCCCTCAGGTAGGCAATTTCTATAATTCACCATACCCTTATATTTTTAATATGGTTTAGGAGTGAATTCTGGATTATTCCAGAACTAATGACTGATTCTTTGTAAATAATAGAATTAAGTGAAGAATCTATACACACCATTTTTTGGGTACCTAGAACTATTTAGAATTGGATGGGATATGTAAGGAAATAAAAACAGTTTTTGACACTTTGAATATTTTTTTTATTTGTGACAAGGATTAAAATCGTCCATACAGTACTTATACAAAACATAAGAGACATTGCAATATACAAAATAAATCAAACAATTAACAGACAAAAGAAAATAATTCCTGTACCACAATAGTCAATGGTTACTCTACTGATATCAATTTCGCACACACGCACGCAAGTCACAAACTGTGCTCAGAAACTCAATACGGTTTGGAGCGATCCCGGCCACGATCACTGCAATTCAAACAATACATAAATATTAGAAGAATTCAATTTAACAAAAATCATTAATGCTGGTACATGCCTGATGTTCCATCTATCACACACACTGTTTTTAAAGTTGACAAAATATATTCACACACAATTTTTTTGAGCAGGTTATATCAAATGCCCAAGTAATGTATAATAATAATAAATGTATTTCCACATCGTAAGTATTAATATATTTGTGGATACATGGATAAATGGAACAGCTGCATACAAAAGGACCTTCAAAAAGAATTTACCCGCCACGCATGGGTCCTCCACGTCCACGACCTCTGTCCATACCACCTCTTCCAAAGCCACGGCCACCCCTATCTCCTCCACGTCCTCTGAAGCCACCTCTATCCATTCCTCCACGGCCACCACCACCTCTACCACCGCGACCTGGAGAAAAATAATGGTGCAATTAAAATTATAAACATGGCCACAAAACAACCATTATATTGAATATCTTAAAATTTGTAAATTTGTTGAAATGCAAACATTTCCATTAATTGAAATTCAATTGGGGTTGCAGAATTTAATACTCCAATGAACTACGCAATGCAATACATACCTCCATGAAAACCTCCACCAGGTTCACCACCACCTACACCATCTGGTCGTGACTGGTTGCATCTGTTACATTCTGTTCGCCAAGAGAAATTGGTGTTGCCACACTCTGGGTTAGGGCACTTCCAATCACCATCCCTGCCAAATCCTGCAAGAAATGAACAACAATGAAAACCGTTATCTTCAAACATTAGTGCAAATTAGATTCCCAGATCCTATTTCTTAAAAAATTCTAACTAGACCTCAAGTCATAGAATATAAAAAAAAATAGAATTGAGGTTCTTGTACACAACTAACCCCCTTTACCACCTCCAGGTCCTCCTCTGTCTCCTCCACGGCTTCCTCCGCCTCCACCCCCTCCACGGCCTCCGTCACCACCACGACCACGGTCCATGCCACCACGACCACCTCTTCCCCCACTGCGGCCAGCAGCATAATTATTCTTATGTTGAGCCATTTGAACCTTGATGATGGAGCCCTTGAAGTCCTTGCCTAAAACAAAAAGTTACTTGTTCGAGATGAAACTCGAAAGTTCAAGAATTATTTTATATCTAGATCCACATACCATCAAACCAATTAATGGCAGATCTGGCTGCATTCGAATCATCGTATGTGACTGTTGCTTCCCCTTTTGGCTTTCCAGTGATCTTGTCTTTGTACATCCAAATCTTCGGTTTGCCAGTTCTCCTGTCAGTCTGCATATAAAAAAACATTCAAGAGTATAATGACTGTATCCAGGAACGATTGTAAATATTTTAAATGCATTAAAACCATGTTATTCAGCATATTTATTTGTTAATAATTACCTTAATGACACCAATAGAACCAAAATGTTGATGGATGTCTTCCTCCGTCATAGCTGGTGACATCCCAGACACAAAGACGGTATCCTCTTGAACAATCATATCACCCCGGTCACCATATCCTGGAATGTATTGTTGGCATTGAAGTAAAGATAACAAGAAAAACTGAACTTAGAAATAAAGTGCAATAATTTAGAAAGCAACCACCAATTTCAGGGGCTCGCATTTGGGCAAAAGGGTATAGGTCTGAAAAATTGAATATTGAGTCAAGCATCATTTTTGTTACATTTCAAAACTATTTACTTCAATTCTTTTAAACTACCTTTATACCATTTATATATCTATATCTTTGTATCTGAATAATAATTATTCAAGTATATCCACACTAAATGCTATAATTTTTGCTCTCCAGTAAAATTTTGAAAACAGCACTTATAACCTTTTGTCCAAACAAGAGTAGTTTCCCTAAATAGTACTTATTTACATGGTGCCTCATTGGAATTGGAGTATCAATATTTGGTGGAATCAGTCTTCAAAAATCTAATGTAGTGCATCATACAACTACTCAAAAGTCTGAACAGAATAGTAAAACTTGGCTCTTAAATTTTTTTTAAATTGTGGAAAAAAGTTTTTGTCACAGATTGTTATTGTTCACATTGGTGTTGCTTACTATAAAAAATCCAATTTACTCTATTACACAACCAGAGTTTAAGAAGATGGCTGCAATCATTACACAGTTGATTCAATGACTTATTTCCACATTATAATGTTAATTGCATTTGATTTACTAAGCTGTTAATGTAAGAATCAACCATTTATTCTATACGTAATAAGAAAATATTCTACTGATATAAACTCTGGCTGTTTTAAAAACATTATGAACTAAAAGTGGAGACAATCCCAATACTCAAACATTACTCTAGAAGTAACAAAAAAAGTGAAGTTTTAACACTTATGGTGTGTACCATTTTGGTCTCTTTCTCAATTCTCAATACCACAAATACAATTCCCAGGCAAACCATTTTTAATAAGAATTAATTTGCGTTAATGTAATGTAACTAACACTGAAATGTACAAGTCAGACCGAAATGGTTAATGACACTTCATAGCTTTTTCTGCTGGCAAAGTGTTTTACTACTGACATGCATTGCGTATTTGTAAATACTACAATAGTAACAGGACAATATATATCTAAATAGTGATTGATACCAAGTCCACCATTTGGGCATACCACACAGGAAAGCTGCTGTGCCACACACATTCCACACAAACATATCCCTGCCTTTCTGGTGGACAACCATAGTGTAGTAACCCCATGTCATGAAACAGACTAAAGCTGTGCAGACAAACATCACATTCCCCAGCCATTTCCAAATTGACCAGAGCAATCTAGTACCTATGTTTCCATATACACTTTTTATCTCACTATGTGAACCAACTTCACCTTTGTTTTAAAACTTTCAGAAGTGTAATTTCAGTGCATGTTTACAACAGTTGCATTGGAAAAAAAAAATTAACTGGATGAAGGAGAATGATGGAATGGATAGACAAGCAATATGGAACAACCTTCCATTTCAGGGCATCATTACCATAACCAATTAAGTTTCATCTTTACACGTCATCCAGCAGAATTTACCATCTTTCTCCATTCATCTACCCATACACCATTTGGCCCTCTTCAGATGGGCAGCCTAAGTTTCTTCCCTCTCGAGGACAATATACACAATACTGTAACTATGTTCAGAGAACATCACCTGACACCTTAAAAGGCACTTCACCGTGACCTTCCTGACATTACTGCTCTCATCTACATCAAAATTTCTTTGCAGCCCTCAGGAAGCAGATTAAATGTACTGAAAAGTCTCGACTTAAAAAGGGTCTGAGATCCTATGATCATGGGGTTGAGGTTACTTTGGTATCTGAACACTTCACTTATCAATACAATGGGCTTATGGTGGCAATACAATCGCATGGATAGGAATACAGGTGATGAGAAATGGCTGTTTCGCAAATGTCCATTAGTAAAACCAAGCAACTACAACAAACAGCAATTTCACATCCACACTGCTCACCAGAGCTTGATCCTACAGGGCTAATACCATAAAACTCCCATTACTCCCCAAGAAACTTTCCCAGTTAATCATCTCCAATTCTGAGTACTCTAACATCGGGAAATCTAAGAGTTTAATCTTAATGAAATCAGGGCGCTTTTCTGTTGCAAATACCTCTGGAACAATTTTCACTGACATTGTTAATACTCCCAAGACCTTCAGTATCACATGAACATTGGAATGAAAGTTCTGTTTTAACTATATCTTGCAGTTCCAGTATTTCTTGCTTCAGAGAAAGATGCCCTTTATATTTTATCAAGCCCTAGTGAGATTATACCATATAACATAACAGGTATTGAAAATAAAACAAATAAATGGCACCAGAGCTTGAGCTCGGTGCTTTTACCTTTGTTATAACCACCCCTGCCGCCACTGCTATAACAGAAGCATAAAGACTGAATCAGTACGAGAGTCGATCACTTGCTCCGAGTCAGTGGAGGACGGTCCTTCCCTGGCCCCGGCTGCTTAGGGCCTGATATGCGCAGCACTGGCAACGCTAGATTCAGGGCAGGGCTCAAGGGCTCAGGGCAGGGAAAGAGTGACCAAGGAAGCAGGAGCAAGGCCAGGAACCAAGGGCACTGGAGCCTGCCTCCTGACATACCTACAGCTGACTAGGCTGTCTGTATGGGAATGTAGACCACATGCACATAGACACACAAGTAATTACTGTTCACCCTAGATTTCAAACCCAATACTCAAGTTACCAAAGTTTTTGTCAGCTGCAATTTTCACTCAGGGATAACCCACATCCCAACTGTGATACATGTACCATGATTCTATTTTTCAATATTATCCTGGCCAAACACTGGATAATTTATCACCACGGAAAAACTCTGTTGTATATAAAAGAAATTAAAAACACAAATTTGTCTGACCAGGTCACAATTTTAAATCACATAAATGAGCCATTTCAAAATGCACAATGTTTATTGATCTTATTGTGTTGTATCCCATGGTGGGAGGCAGCTATATTAACCATACCATTAATGTTTTTAAATAATGCTCATGATCTACAGTACCTTGAGCTGCCATTTTCACATTTTCATTCTATACCTTACAACAAATTTCTAGTTGTTTAATCTTAAAAGTTCACCCTCAATACATCATACATGCTGAAATTTTTTTATGCAGAATAAATATTTTGAACATAAATAAATAAATAAATAGTTTGAGCCTAACTGAAAATTAATATTTCAAATTTTTTATTGAGTATGAAATTTCCTATTTTCATAATAAGTCTATTATCTAACTTTTACCAGGGTAGACAAATGTGAACAGAGAACATAGTGAGAGCACCTGTAGACTCAGAAAACACCAGTACATATTACACAGATTCATAACACAATATAACCCAAAACCTTCATATATAACAATATTGTAAAACTTTAATTTAACACTTTCAAAATTTAAGTTCAGAATTCACTGGGTGTAAAACTCACCCTTTCTGTCATGTTATTAACATCTCCTTACCACATCTGTCATTTGGACTTTGTTAAATATAAATTCAGAGTAACATTTTACACCTTCACTGTTCATAATATTCAAAACTCTTTACCTTGTTTTCATTAATTCAAAAATTTAACATTATCTTCACCAGTTATGTAAAGAATGAACTCGTTCGTAAGATCATGAAAGTAAAATTTTCTGGACATTTGTCTTAAAATTTGCTTTTCCCATATTACTGCCATGCATTATACCCATTTAAGAAATTAAGAATTCTACTTACTTGTAGCCACCACCTCGACCACCTGATCCTCCATAACCACCACCTCCACCACCACCGCCACCGCCTGATGGTGGTGGTCCTAGAGGAACAAAAATAAACCTCAATAATAAACTCACAAAATACTACAGCAATTTAATTAATGAAAGTATTAACTCACCTCCATAGCTCTGCCCCCCATAGCCTTGTTGATTACTATAACCAGATTGCTGGCTATATCCACCAGAAGACTGCTGACTATAGTTCGGATACTGAACAGTGCCCCCAGGAGCTCCACTATTCTGCTCATAAGAAGGGGGTTGGGATTGGTAGTTCTGATGGTAGCCTCCTTGTGGTGGAGGATTCGAGTTATAGTTGGACGACTGATCATATGATGGATAGTTCCCTCCACCTGCAAAAATTTGCTTTACTAACCTTTTCTCATTCAGAGCATAACAAAACATGAATCTACCATATTAAACACAGTTGAATTGTTATACAATACCTATTCATAACTCAAGGAAACAACGAATTAACATTATTACTAAATGTACAAAAGATTAATTAGGTTCTGGAATCAGTGGCCACTTAATCCAAGACATGAAATTGTTGAAGAGTTTAAAATTCAATTTATCTTTAATTGAATTAGTAAATTAATTTAACTATCAAGAAAATGGTATAGTAGTTGCACACAACACGTTCCTTCTTTTTAAGATGGTGCCCATTAAACTTTTTCACAATTTAACTTTGAGTGAATTATCTTTCTTTTTCCTTTTCCCTATGTAATCTATTTTATTTATTTGACAGTGTACACACCTTGTTGACCATAGGACGATTGATCTCCACTGGTCCCATAACTGCCGTAGTTCTGCTGACCACCCCATGATCCTTGTTGATTGTAAGTGCTCTGATCGTAGTTCTGGGATGGTGGATAATTAGGAGCGCCTCCAGTTGCGCCGCCTCCCCCCGGCGCAGATTGAGAGTATCCTGGATAACTCCCGTACGAGGCTGCACCTGAATTATAATTCCCGTACTCTGCAATATGGGAAAACCTTGCTCAGCTTACCTACGTTCGCATCGACTATGCGACCAAAAACACACCCGGCATTTTTGGATCGACATAAATTGAATTCGAAGGCGTAACTAGAGCAGGGTTTTTCCTCATCCTGTTCACTTCCTTTACAAATATATTCATCTAACTACTGCTACCCACATAAAACAACACTTATCTACAAGGAATGGGATATTCAAACATTAATCAGAAATAGCGGCTTAATGCAAATTGATCGACTGATGTTAAAAACAATGAAACTACACATCAGGCAAACTAAATCAATATCTTGTTAGTTCATCATAATGAGGATGCAAACTTATAAAACCGGACAACGTAGATAAACAAGAAAACATATAATACTTACGACTGTCCCCCATTTCGTCAAATGGCGTCCTTACGCTTCCAGAGGCGAACGACAAGAAAAATGGCGCCGCAACGATGGCGTAGGTTCGACCGTTTCGTCAAAGAAGGGCGAAGCGTTACCATAATACCAACACAAAAACGATAAATTACCACACAATGAAAATAAGTTTTATTATGAGTACTAAATAGTAACAATACTGCATACGTGAATAACTATTATTGTGAATAAAAATATTAAATATCATTATTATTCTCCAAAACTCTTTACCCAGGAGAAACCCAAGCATATGTTAACTGGTAATTCCTTGTGAGCGTCAAATTTCCCCCGCTACCAATTGCTATAGTGAACAGATTAATTTCCTAAACACGCTCTACAATAAATTTTTAAGTAGTATGTTCTGTTGGGTAAAAATTAAATTGTAGTACATTAAATATTTTTTTTAAGTTTTCAATTTACCAAACATTAATGGTAACTGTAGTAGCCATAGCAAATGATGGAAATGGAGTTTAATACATGGAAGGGGTGTTTTAGGGCATTACAGAAAAGTTAAGACATTAACATCAGTTTAAAATAAAAATTCTGTATTTCACTGTACAATAACAATGTAACTTGCATTCTGCCACAAACTGAAAATTGTGTTGAAATATGTACAGGCATACACTTATACTGTTTAGAATATGGACATACTTCAGATTTAGAATTGTGACAAATCTGGATACTGTAATTGACTTAGAAGTTTGTCTGATACCACACTTTCTGATGAGACTGAAGATGCAACCTCTTTACACTTACACTTAAGACACATAAGAAATCACACAAAGTAAAGAAAGAACAATATAAATTAACCAGTGGCTGATGGGCTGTCTGAAAATTATGTATTTTATGGATATTCTCAACTTAATTGTTTATATTCTGGTAAAATTACATAAACATTACCATTTAATAAACAGAACTGTGTTCAAACAGGTGTACATATTCACTTTCTCAACAAGCTGAAAAAACTTACTAGCTCTCAAATAAACTGAAACGGATTTACATAAAACATAAATACTTTGAGGTAACATTTTCTCAACATTTCATAATCAACATAGTTTTCTTAGCCATTGGAATGTTGGCTTGGAGTAAGTCCACCTGGATGCTCAGGACTATGCTTTTGTTTTCTCTTTTTCTTCTCTTTCTTTCTCTTCTTTCGTTCTTTATCGTCTTCATGACGTCCCCGTTTCTTGTGCTTCTTTTCATGGGTATCCTGGCCAATTTCTGCTACTTGTGTTTCTTGACTTGGGGTGTCACCTGCCTTATGTTTATGTTTATTCTTGTGCTTACTCTTGTGTTTCTTCAGAGGAGCTTGATTCACATACCTATACTGCTCTGGAAGTGGACCAGGATGTAAACGAAACCCAGCCAATTGTACACTTGTCAATGGAAGCAACTCTTTTCCTCCAATAGGTGGCTTTTCAATCACTGAGCGCAAAGAACTGTTGTCTTGGTGTCCGGGTGTATCAATCATTCCTGGAAGATTTGGTAGAAAAGATGAAAGCTGTTCTTTAACCTTTTTACCGCTGAATTTACTATAAGAATGTTCTAAGCCATGATGTGCCATCAAATTTGTAGCTCCAGTTAGTTCACTTTCGCCTGGAAATATAAGTACATTTATTAGTTTTCAAACAAAACATAATTTTTGGTCTTGGGGAAAGATGGGCCAACCTTACCTGGCGGCTCCTTCATTAAGTAGAAGGGTCCGCTATGGACTATCGATGGATTTTTCCCCAAAGAAATCGTCGTTTTAAGTGTTCCTGTAGAATCCTGACGTGAAACAACAGGGGACCGAGCCCCTCTGGGTGATGATTTTGGCGAATATTGTTCTACTTTACGAAACTGATCAGCCATCATCATCTTCCCTCATCGTTCTATCCTCTGTAGTTTACTAAACTATCCGTCAGACAACACAGCCGTCACAACGCTACTTTACGTCATGAACGATGTAGCCAACATTCGAATCCATCTAAAGGAAAATGTCACATCTTCTCCAGCTCTGAACTCTGTTATACAAGCATCGAATATTTGTGCTTCAGAATAACATTGTAGTAACGAGTTTTAGCATTTTATTTCTTTAAAGTTAATTGAATTGATTGACTACGGATCGCTTCTAATGTACTCGTGTCAATCGTGAAGTTGATCTTCATGTGTTTTCTGTTCTACGTTGGTCGAACACTGTGGATGGTGGGAATGCATGGAGTTTCGTGTGATTGTGCGATTCCGTAGCATCCGTGAAATGAACATCGAGTGGTCCACGAGTGTCGGTCAAGTCGATGAACGTGGTGAACATGCTGCAGCGAGGCCGCAGCCATAGACAAAATAAGCTTTGATTAGGTGCTCTGTGGCCGCAGCCGTCGCATCTAAGGACTGTATATAAGTGAACGGTGGAGCTGAGTGTAGCACGTGCTGTGGCACTACAATAGAAAAAATTGCAATAAGATAGTCAAATAAATTGGCAAAATGGGACAGAAAAAGAAGGTTGGAAAGCAGCGGAAAGATAAATTTTATCGTCTAGCAAAGGAAACAGGTTTGTAATTCTTTTAACACAATTTTGATTCGAGAAGAATGCACCTTTGTATTGAATCATTTTTTTAGGTTACCGATCTCGTGCTGCTTTCAAATTGGTGCAGCTAAACCGCAGATTCGAGTTTCTTCAAAAGTCTCGCGTGTGTGTTGATTTGTGTGCCGCTCCGGGAGGATGGATGCAAGTGGCAAAGGAGACCATGCCTGTCTCTAGCCTTGTAATTGGTAAGTGTAACACATATGTTTTGGGGTATAAAGAGTGCCATGATACTGAACAAATGTAAATTGTACCGATGTGTGTTCCATGAGAAAAAGGTTAATGTTACTATGATTGAAAATAAGAATTAAAAGTAGAAGAAGAGAGTCTGTAGATCACGCATATTCATCTTCTTCATTTCATGGGTTAGAGAGATTCTCTGTTTTGGGTTCCTAACTCCATCTTGTTCGTGGATGGCCAATGTCCCTTTTCCCCTTGGTCTATACAAAAAGGCATGTCAGGGAATCCTTTCGCAAGACATTCTTCCTAAGGGCTGTACCCATCATGATCTGTATTCATTTATATTTTTGATTAATAGAAAATATGAAAAGTTCCTGTTTTATATCTTATTTTTTTTATTTTATCCATTAAGATGCAGTGTTTTACTCTCTGGAGGAATTTCATGTCAGAGGCTTCTTTCTTTATTGTCCATGATTCACACCTGTAAAGCAGTTGTAGTACTGCCATGACTTTCTAAATTTTAATAGTGTCCTTTTTCTAGCCTAATTGCAAGACCAATATTTAAAAAAGAATGCCATTGACGTTGAAATCTGCAGACCAATAATTTTTTGTTTTGCTAAATTATTCAAAAAAGAAATAACAGTCAGAGCTTACAATTTTTTGAAGAAAGAAAAAAAGTTAATGTGGATTCAGAAAGGATAAATTCATTATTACTGCATTTGCTGTTTTATAATTGAAATAATAAATAATCTAGAAAATAACGTTTTCACTGCAAGTTCATTTACAGACTTATTGAAGACTTTTGACAGTCTCTCTCATTTTTGACAGACTACTTCTTAAAAACCTAGCAGACTTTGGAATAAGAGGTAATATTCATGTATTTCTGAAATCATAAACAAAATGTACAAATGTATAGGGAAACAGAGAAATATATAAATAAAATTAAATCTATTTTTGTTGTTTCATGAGGAGTCCCATAAGGATCATTATTGTGGCCACTACCATTTCTAATGTATGTAAAGGTCATTCCTTTATCAAAAAATAAATTGAACTTGCAGATGACACAACATTAATTAGTAGTAATAAAGACATTATATCATTAAAAGAAAATGTGACAGATGCAATGAATCAAATTTCTAGGTATCTAAGACATAACAACCTAAACTTCAACATTTTAACTAAAACATATATTGTACGATTTTGACATCTTAAACAAAATCAAAATCACAACGTAAATATTGGAATGAACACCTGTGTACATAAAGTACAAAGTCACAAATATCTTTGAATTCACATTGACCAAACTCTAACATATAATGAATACATTGATGTAGTATGCAAATAAAATTAATTCTAACATTTACTTACTGCTAAATCTTTCAATGTATATGATAATGAAAATGCTCGTAACTACATATTACACATTAAACACCCTCACGTCCAATATAGTATAGAAATGTGGGGAGCAGCAAGTATAAGAAACATGAACAGGTTTATGACACAAAAAAGAACTCTTTGATGCAATTTCAGCTACTCCATATCAGTCATATAGAATTCTTTTATAAAAAATACAAAATAATGAACTAGTTGCAATTTATATTTATAAAGTAATTATGCTCATGAAAAACAACAGTGATCTTTGCCAGTCTCTTCAGGACAAATGCTCCTCATAAAGCCATGCTAAAGACCAGATCCTTCACTCTTGTGAAGAAAGCTATTTTTAAATCCCCCTTATTTTAAAACACTTTTAAATATTAGCGAACCACTGGCAGTAGCCCATCAAAAATGTTGAGTAAAAAATTAAACTATCTTTAATAAAGAATAAAAAACAATTTCTGTAGAAGACTTAAGATACCTGTTTTACAAATCAGAAAGTGATAAACTGATTTTCTGAAACCATTCTAGATCTAAAGAAGAAATGACAAAACAATACAATGGGAACCCTATTGTAGTACCTGTATCAATAAATTGCTTCCATCATATCAATAAATCACTTGCATAAAAAGGAACAATTATTACTGAAATTTTTTGTCCTGGCCTGCCTATAAAAGTAATGGAGCCACCAATTGAAATAACTTCCAGGAAACCTACCTGCTTTTTTACATTTTCCAGTTTGCCAAACTCCAAACTCACTCCATCTACTGAAGTACACATGGCAAAAACTAGTGATTCATACCACCAGATGTCATTCCCACAGCTCCAATTGTACCTATAATTTCGTAGCAACTCAGTTAGTTTTTAATTTTAATTGCTTATGGGGATGTCCTAGCTCAAAAATTTTCTTTTGGCAACATATCCAAACCTTAAGTAATAATATACACACACAAAAAATCCTACCCAAGTTGCTCCATTTGCTTAAACTAAACGATACAATGGTGAGGATACAGGAAGCGATGATTCAGATTTCTATCTGAAACACCCTGCTCTGCCTAAGTATTTACTTGGAAGATTAGCCACATAATTGTTCATTAGGCAGGTAAAGAAATGAATTCAATGTATAGCATATCCCCCTGCCGTGTCCCAAACGTGGCCTGCCATCTTCACCCCACCCTAACCAACCCACCCACCCACCCACCTTGACCCTCTGTCCTTCCTAACCCTGCCCCACCCCACTTTAACATGCATCCCTTGCCATGTCCTACTGCTTTTGCTAGAATCATTGTTGCTACCATTATCATTGCTATGGCCAGCCGTTCAGATACATTGTTGTACACTCCTGGCAAACTTCCAGAACTAGTTTTGACCTTCAGTTTAGCATAATTGTACTATTGGAGTGAATCAAAATGCTTTTAGTAGGAAATTTTATCTTCATGAGAAATGTTTCATTCGTGAGCTTACTCAAGTTTTCAAAATATTTGTGAAAAATGGAAAGTGATCCCACACACATTTTGCATTAAGAGGTAAGAAAAGAAGATAATAATTTTAAAAATATCTCATTTGGACAGTAACTTTCTCTTGTTTTGAAAGTCAGATGTTCAAAACTTCATTAAGGTCAGATTAAAAATTTATAATAAAGATTTTTTATAAAAAAACACTCTTCTATAGAAAATAACATAATAATTTGAAAAATACGAAGCCTAAATAGCCTGACAAAAAAACTTGGAGATGGACAAAATTTAAACACAGCAAAACCTGTCTAAGCTGGAATCATATGGAATCAAATTTTTTTTCCACTTGTACAGTATTCTGGCTTATGGGTTTGCCATAAAGACTGTCAATTCAGAAAACGCATTCATTCAAAGACGGAATAGATTGTATGAGTAGTTTGTCACCTAAAAAGTATATTTCAAAGAAACAAAAATGTCTCAGGAGAGACAGAGAAAACGACTTACAGAAACACAACACAAAGTCCAATGAAACCAAGGACTCCATAAAAAGTAAATGAAATATTATTTGCTTCAATATTTATAAGACCAAATGAATTAGTCTCTTTGGCTATTTGCCTAGGTACTTGTGAATATTGTGACAACCATCTTTAAATTTTTTTTTAACCACTCATTTTTATTTTTTCTCTGATTTTAAGGTCACTACAATACACTTGAGATTTCTTAACTTTCAATTTCTTTAATAAAACCTTGACAGAAGTGTTGTTTTGTTTGTGTTCCTCAGTTAGTGTAATTTTCTCACAAAGAGTTAACATTTTCAATTTGCCTCCAATCATTATAAACACTTGATTAAAACAACACCTGTAACTGTATGTAGTGAACAACAGTAAACGTTTAGAACCAACGAATTCAAAGCAAGCGTAATAAGAACTCTGGAAGGGTCACTCTTTGCTTTTCAGGAGCTTGTGAAGGTCAGTGCTATTACAGATAAACAACGGCTTTTGCATGAGTAGTGTGGGAAATACGTGTTCGGACAAGGGTTGCTGAGAAATGGACAGAAGCTGTCTCATGGTTCAATGTCACCACACTTACCAGTCAATGTTTTTAATTTTAAATAAAAATTTGTTTTCCATCTTATCCAGAATTTTTAATACTAAAAATTCCTTTCGGTTTCCACAATAGGCTGGTTTCCAGCTTAATTTATTGTATTTAACAATTACAATATATTATTGCTATAAAGAAATATAATACAATTGTATTTACTGTATTTTGAGTCTTTCAAGTTTTTTAAGCATGTATGTTTGTAGCAAATCAAAACCTGATGTATATTGAGTATGTATTTAAATACTTATTTACAAAGTATTTTGGCAGAGTATTTAAATACTGAATTTAAAGTACTTTGCTCAACCCTGAAAAGACTACCTTTCCCTGAAAACAGCATTGTATTTGGTTCAGCCATTCCAGAGATTATCTTGCGCTGACAGAAAAAGAAATGTAAAAACAATAGCGTGGCTTTTTGTATCAGGTAAATGATCATGTGCTATTATAAAAAGGTAGTAATCACAGAGCAACACTGCTGTTTAAAAAAAGAAATTGATAAGGCAAACCATCAATTTTACAATAATTGCAAATATAAGTTTAGTCTATTTACAGAATAAAAACTTAAGATTGACCAGAAATCTTGGTTCATTGCAAAATAAGGTAGGTAAAACCTTTTAATTAATTTTGTTTCATTGAAGGTTTTGATTATTTATTTAGATTCACGAGAGTTAAATTGATTTCGTAAGCTGACTTGCTATTTTTGCAGTTCGGCTGCATAGTAGATTTGTTTTAACAAATTATATTTTATTCAATGAATAATTAAAAATAGCGATTGAATAAGAAATTAAACAATTGCGAAGAGAATTGAAAAGGAATTTTGAAGGCATTAGCAATTAACAATAGTTATTTACAATAAAAGTTGTCATTGAACAGCTAGGTAGCTGAACTGATGTGATTTCATTCCACATAAAGAGAAGCTGTAGAAAAGTTACACCAGAAAGATACTAATTACACTGAATAAGAAATCAAAAAATTCAAAAATATTATTTTACAACTTTCAGTTCATATTCTGCAAGACTAATGAAATGAGAGGTTTGTCAAGACTAGAAATTGATAATCAATCAATCAATGATGTCTTTTTTTCCATGGTGAGGCTCAGGCCACGAGGCCTGCTCTTCCACCTGACCATGCAAATTTCACTACCCTCCTTTCACCAACTAGTAGAGAAAGAAGGTATTTGGGTGACGAAACTGGCCATTTCAATTTTGTGCAGAGGCTTCATTTAGGCTTGAGGGTCATGAACGTGCAGTAAATATACAACCCAACTTTACTTTTCCTCTGAAGGAAGGCGTACAAAGTATTTTTTCTCCTTAAAAATCCACAGCTTCACTACGTTCAATTTTTTTCTGAAAATGTACCTGGAATGCTGTACGTTTACCAAGGATATCAAGTGTGTTGTACTGGACTACAACAGGAAAATCCTGCTATCAAACGTAAACTTAAAAACATAATGTATTACTTATAATCACTGAATTTTTTTTGTAAAGTGTCGCATGTGAAATGATCATTGGGAGTTGTTTCCATACAAGCTCTACTCTTTACGTTTGAAAATGCTCAGTATTCGAATAAAAAAGAAAAGTCCATCTTCACTTCGATCTCACTCGCATATATGCTTGCAGTGAAAAGGAAGTGTCGACTGCTTTTTATAATTCTAATGCAACTCGCAGAACAACTAATCACAATCAACAGATGCTGGCAGATATGTCTTCATTTTATTAATTTTAATATATTATTAAAATTTGGTGTTTATATTATATAATCAGTTGTAATAGTTAATAACAGTAAATAATAGTTAGTGATGAAACATCTAGGGTTCACTATCTTGAATTTAAAGAAAAAAATCACAAAGTTTTGTTGAGTAGGAAGGTCAAATTCCTTTCTAAATGAAAACCCTTTGTATTTTAAATGTATTGATTTAAAAATATGTCATTGTAATATCTGTGCAACTTCAAAGAACTGATATTTAAAGTACTTGCAGTTAGATTATTGCCATGTGTTTGGGAAAGGGCAAGTTGAATTTTGAAATGTTAAAATTTTGCAATTTTCAAAAATTTCCCTGAAATGAAACTACCACCACTTTTTACCATCCCTTGATACAGAAGAGGAGAAAATTTAAAGAAATTGGAGGCTTTTATGAGAAGGAAATGATTTAAGAAATTTCAAAATTCCCTAGATTTCTGGCAAAATTCCTTGAGAACTACTATTTTTGAAAAATTGTACACAACCTTATTTCAAGATCTGTCTTTAAAGAACACATTTCATTCAGAAAAAAATCTCTTATCTTCAAAATTGTAGTTATAGGAAGAAGCAGAATAAAAATTTGAACTTTTGTAATAATTGAAAAATCAGATATTTCAATGAAAATGAGACCTGCATCATTCTTTGTAAATCCTTGTCTGTGTGTGTGTGTGTGTGTGTGTGGGGGGGGGGGTCAGTGGGCACGTTTCTTCGAACTGTTTTTGCTTTCTGAAAATAATTTGTGCATTCATTAAGAATTTATTCTTCCAAAAATATTAACTAATTCCATTCTTTGTAAACTTTACAGGAATTGATTTGTTCCCTATTAAACCAGTGTTTGGGTGCGTCAGCTTGCAGGAGGATATTACAACAGACAAATGCCGGGTATCGCTTCAAAAAGCTTTGCAAACATGGAAAGCTGATGTTTTCTTACATGATGGTGCTCCTAATGTTGGTGAGTTATTTTTATCAGTTGGATTAGAAATTGTCTTTTGTGTCAAAAGTTGTTGTGGTGGTGATTGTTTTCCTCCCCTTTATGGAGATGTATTGATGTGTAATATCAGTTGAAACTTTCAGAAAGTAAATTATTTAAATTCACAATTTATAATTTCTTTCTGCAAGGTAATAAGAAATGGTTACAGTATCTTGTACAGTTTCAAATAGAGAGGAGAGTGTAATAACAGCTTAGTGTTTCTTTTTCTTGCCTATATTCTAACCATCTTCACATCATACCCACTGTACGTGACTGACCTAAATTTCTATCTGCAGTACCTTTTCTGGAGTATGTAAGTTCTACAAGATGTGAGGATAAAGCGACATTATAAATTTAGTTCCTGCCTCTTTGACAATAACATCTTGACAGTCACATGCATTTGCCACAGGAAGTATATACCTCGCAAGAGAATATTTCAATTGTCATGTTCCTAAGTGCAGGTTTAAAAATGTCTTGATATATAGAAATCAAAGAAAACAACAAAAATTGCCTTAACCCTTTGCAGTTGTAAGCAATGAGCATAACACACCTACTACAGCTCGTACAGCATGTCAGAGATGCCACAAGAACATTGGCTACTAGCTCCTAGCAGTATGTAATGTGACACGTCGTAGAACTTGTAGGGCATGTCTCAGATGCCACACCAAAATCCCTAAAAAATGCAGAGTTTCAGCTTCGAGCTGTGCAGTCTTTTTCCATTGTCATCATAGACTTGCCTTACGAGTTGTAGAACCTCGCAGTGCTCAGAAACCTCCGACTGCAGAGAGCATTTATGGGTGGCATGTCACACATGCCCTACGAGTGCAAAGGGTTAAAATGGAAAATATAACAAAAATACACCATTTCATGCTCTTCGTGCCTCTATCAAAATTTACAATTTACCCATAACTTGTGTCAATAATGCATATTAAGTACTATTCCCAAAGACTGATAAAACAGACTATCTGTTATATTCTATAACATTAAATCTTAAATTGATGTCTTCAAAAATTTTTGATTAAATATGAATATTGGGAAAGTGTTGCGTCAGATCATGAGAATTTTCCAAAAATGTTTAAACAGTTTTCTCAAAAACAAATTCAAGTTTCTCTTTTACATTTTTGTATATGAAATTATCTTTCACCTTAATTATTGAAATTAGAAATTACTTTCTTTGTACAATGTGTTCCTCAATATTATAGCATTAAAACATTGTGTGTGTGTGTTTTTTTTTTTTCTCTCAAAAAAATTAATATTTTTTAGTAATTTTTAGTTAAATGGAGAGAATTTTCTTAGTTTCCACAATTGTGTACTAAGTAATAATAATAATGATGATGATGATGATGATGATGATGAGAGTAATAATAATAATAAATTAGTAATATTAATAATGATTAAGCATTAATAAATTGTCGTCTTTATGGTGAGGCTCAGGCCATAAGGCCCACTCTTCCACTGGTCCACTTCAATGATGTTTACAAACTATGTTTACAAAAATGACAATTGAGGTGATTGGACACAAATAATATTAATTGATATTTCACATTACAGAGAAAAATGCAAATTAATATTACCATCTACATGCAACTTGCTTTGCAAGCCGAAGCTAACAAGTAAATTTTATTCTGATTTGTTGTCTCTTCTTGAAATTTCTTGCTTTGGAGATAGAGCCATGTTGCTCCTCAAGCCATGATGCAAAAAACATTCTTAAAGATAAAGTGGGAGAGAAGTACTATTTAATCAATAGTCCTAATTTCACTCAAAATGTCAGTTGCCAATCATTTACAATTGAAGTACCTCAACTGTGTAGTCAGTTGTAGCAGATGGTATCATAGTAGGTAAGTGGTCAAGACGTTGCTTGGAACTCTAAGCATAGAAGTTCAAATTTTTCCTGAAGCATATCCTTTTTTTGTTTCTTTAAACTTTTTTAAGAATAGAGCAGAATCTACTGAATTCAATTGCAGAAAGTTCTTTTCATTAAAACTTTTGAATAAAAAAAAGCTAGGTAGGTTGTTTTCTGAATTGCTTGTGCATTTTTAGGAGTGTAAGTGAAAAAATTAAGGATTGATAGGATGGAAGTTACAATATAATATTACGTTATTGTTACCAATGAAACGAGAAAGTATGTGCTGCTATAGCTCTTAGACTGTAAATTAAATAAAAATAGTCATATCAAACAATTGATGGTTAAAACAGGGGAGCATGACATTGCCCAATCACACAAATCATGATTTGTTACTTTTGAGATAAGCATAGGGAAGGGAACTTCCAGAAGATGTAGGATGTGCCTGCTGATCTGTAAATGGTCCATTGTTGTGGTCATGGTAGAAGGAAATGAGAGCTCAAGGTAATTCAAGAGTTTGATGTTAGTTTCAACAATTTTTGGGTGAATAGGTTAACATTTCCTTTGAGAGGTATTCTGCAAATCATGCAGTGGCATTTGAAATTGAGATTGCTGGGTTTGAAGAAACTGGGGTAGACAATTCTTTGACCTGTTGAAACATAATTTATAACAATTACATCATACTTTAGAGGTGCAAGGTTACAATGGGAGTCAACAGTTGTGAAAACAGGAAACATATTCCCATGCAATTGTTAATTTTCCAAGTTTTCCAAGACCAGGTAGTGGTTTTATTTATTTTTTTATTCCCTCCCTTACACACTATGTACTTGCTATTTTACTATTTTAACTTCAAAGGCTGAGAGGCCTGTGTATTGTATACAAATAAGTATTTATTGTTTTCATGTACATGAATTTTATCTATTCTGTGTATTTTTTTGACACAAACATAGGTGTAATTATATTTTGATTCTTGAAATTGCGAAATTACTATGTATTTAAATACTTATGGTCATGTTGAGTCACTTGTATGTTGCAAGGTAATTTGCAGTTCATGTAAATGGCAAGGCTCTGTTCTTAGGCATTTTCATTATTTCTGTGGTCACAGGGTAGAAGTTCTTAAGTCAGTTTTTGGCAAACTTGGGTGAAGTACTGAAACTACAAGTTAGGTATCTATGTTTTATTTTAGTAAAACGACCGAATTCAAATGTTGCCTCCTTAACGAGAAACAAACATTAAGAAATAGTATTTAGAGTAGGAACAAGCGGTGGCTCGAAAATCTAACCCTTGTTTTCTCCAAACTAACATTTTTGACTTACAAGCTTTTACCCCATGACCACAGATTTGTAATACATCTTTCAATCAGGCGAATGAAATTATTATGAAGTCCAAACATCCAAGTCCAAAATTTGTACGAAATTGTAAATTTGAAAATTGACTGTTTTAAAAATAAATGCATTATGTAATATATAAATGGAATACATCATACATTTTAATTATTTTGGGAATGTGAGAATTCTTGATTTAACATGAAATATTTTTTCTGCAAACACCTATAATCTAACAGTACTAACTGAGTGAATGGCTTTGTAGGCAAAAACTGGCTTCATGATGCCTATCAGCAGGCCACACTGACTCTAAGTGCTCTGAAACTTGCAACTCACTTCCTTCGTCCTGGTGGGTGGTTCGTCACAAAAGTGTTCCGATCCAGGGATTACAACCCACTGTTGTGGGTGTTCAAGCAACTGTTTAAGAAGGTAAGTTGTGGTAATGTTTCGTTGTATTAGATCATAGAATTACATGTGGTGTAACTAATGAGGTTACCAATTTACAAATTTTTCTTAGAGACTGTCAACTTACTTTTCTGCAAAAGTTCTCAGCTTGCAGCTCTGTTGTCCTTAGCTGCTGTATATGCTGTGGGTTGATGGGTGAGAGTGTGTCATGTATAATTCAGGTTGATTGGAAGCTTTTTGAGTTCTAATATCCACGTTTCATTACCAAATAATAGGTTTGATTTAGGTACAAAGTTATGCTGTTAATTTTTGTTTCTGTATTCATGTTTTAAACTTTTTTTGGGTGCATCCATTAATTTTGTTGTATTTTGTACAATATGAAGGAAGACAATTAGAACTACTAAAAGTGATGAATGAAATATGGACGACAATACCAACAGAATGGCAAACAGGAATTGTAATAAATATATACAAGAAAGGAACAAAACATAAGTGTGAAAACTATAGAGGAATAACAATGCAAGCAACAGCGTACAAGATTTGTGCGAGCATCCTGAAAAAGATGCTCACAGAAAACAGTGAAACTATTATGGAAGTGGAACAGGGTGGTTTCAGGAAAGGGAGAGGCACCATAGACAAATAGTATAAAAGATAATAGTGGAAACTCCTCGAATATTTTGGTGACAGAAAAGCAGCGCTGTCCTGCGGTTCGAGGTGTAAACTACAGCGCAAGAATTTGTGTGTGCCAACTTACAAGGTGTGAAAGTCAAGTTTGTTCGTAGTTTTCTGAGAGATAATTTGGTAGAAAAATATCTGTGTAGATATTGTTATTTGATACTCTGTCGCAAGTACTTTAATATGTAAATTAAAACCAACGATAATGAAAAATGACATAACAAAACTGTGAAATCAAATAATGTTTAAGAAAACTAGAGGCACGTAACCTAAAAATTAAAATATACATACATTTGAAACTCCCAAAGCCTCGGGTTCGTTCAGATTGATTAGGGAATATCAGTTTTGAAGAAACGAACGATTTAGGCAAACGGACGTTTTGTACAGACGGACAGATAGACTTTTGCCGTCAATCGATTTTTCGGTATCAATGATCCTCAAAACATGGATTCTGGCTACACAATGTGTTAGAGGAATATTGTCTTCATTTAGATACGGGATTTATCCGCTTTTTCGTTACCACGGGCCCTCAATAAGAGTTTCTCTGCAGAGCATATTATTTTTCTCCCATTCTTATAAAATATATCTTTTTTCTCCCGCATTCTAGCCTCTGCCCTTCATGTTAACAAAAGTCATAATGATATTGATTACAGGTTTTTAGAAGCATCTGAAGTTGTGCATTTTATGAGAAAATAATATTGATAAACATAGAGAAAAGAATAAAATATCTCCATTCTCTACCTTACAAAGTAATGTAAAAAAATTGTGCACACGGTTGTATTCTATTGGCAACATTTACGCCTGTCTTGTAGTGAACACCTCAGGCCGCTAGGGGCTTGTAGCTTGTGCCGCCCATGCTGATATGCCCGAATTTCCACTATTATCTTTTATACTATTTGCCATAGATACCGTTTTCACTATATACCAGATAATACGCAAAAGAAGTGAACAAAACCTACCAACCTATTACTTGCGCAACCTTTCTTGACCGATGGACTGGAGAGATGCGGAAGAGTGGAGGGATTAGTTACTACATCGGCCACTAGATTTTATGAAGCAATGCCAATCTCAAGAATATCAATCATGCCTTCGCAACTCTCTCAATAATTTAAGTTCTAACTTTCTCAGGAGTTCAAGGTACCCCCTGTGATAGGATCTGGATATGATTTGGCCAGTTTTTTAGATTTTGTTTAGAAAAATACGACCAGGCGTTTTCGGTTTAACAGTAAATGTGCTTTATAATGCGCCAATGAAGATGTGTTTGGAATGTTGTCATCAGTGCTCGCTGCGAGCTTTTGCCTTCAACTGTTTATTGCTCAGGGGAGGAGATGCAAGGTCATCGGTCGAGGAAAGTTGCGCGGGTAATAACTACTATTCATAGACTATACAAAAGCTAATAATAAATTAAATTGGAAAATATTGTGGAAAGTGCTTGAAGAAGAAAACATAGAGGAGAGGACAAGTTTTATTTTTAAAATGTTTATAAAGTAACCCTTCGTGTTCCTCAGGCTTCAGTCTTTTTGTTCCCAACAGCTCTTTATTTAAATCCCACTTATGCACTACCTTGGGCTTGCAACACATTGACAATTCATGGAGAGTTTTGTAATAATTAAGAAGAGTCCTTTTGGTAAGAAACATTGAGAGTTTGTTTGACGTCTCTCAACTTCTAAACAGTTCATAATATTAATTACTGTCTCGCAAATTGTAATGTAACAAACTTGTTACACGTTTCCATTCTTCTCGCCCTGTTTTCTGTGTAATGGCACACTGTGATCGTGAAGAAATTTCTGGAAAGAGATCCTGAAATCTAACTCCATATTTCCGCTTGGCTAGTTATGATGTGGCCATTTAACTGTCACACCGAGAAATGAAAGGCACTGTTCAGTTTACACCCTGATAAGGTGAATCAAAAAGTATCCTAATAAACTATTTTAACAACATGAAATTTTACAACAATGGACGTGCGTATCTATCAGTTGTATACTTAATAGTTGTGTACATTTTGTCTAAATTGGTACAAATTTGAAGCCCAGAGAAGAAAGAAAACAACCGAGAGGGATTCAAAGTGGGGGAGACCAATTTTGCAGTGTCAAGTTCCACTTGACATAGCACAAAGGGTTTAATTATACAAATGTAATGTATAAATAAAATAATAAATGCCATTAATAAATTCATTCTGTACAAAGTATATCCTTTAATTTTATAAGTGATTTCCCCAATATTTTTCTAAAAACTACCCTTGATATTATCTGGCATTTCATACTTTTTAATGCCTTCACTTTGAAACTACTCAGAATGGCCTCTTCATATTCAGCCATTGAATTAGCTTGAATAACTTCAAATGACTTCCACCACAATTTGTTAACCTTTTGTTTCAACCCTGGAAGTTTCATGTTCTATTCAATTACGTGAAATAGTGTTTTGCAGGATTTTTCAATGAGTCATTGATTATGAAAATCTGCCCTGACACTAAACCCAAACATTTATACTTTAGTTTGACTGCTTAGAGAAAACCCATTATGGCATCGCTTACCTAGGAAGGTGTGGTGAAGCCATCCCCCACTGCTCCCGAGGGGAAGCTCAGTTGAACTCAAGTACCACTTCGATAATTGATTTGTTCTTGTAACTTACTTCTCACACTTCAACACTGAAAGGTTCTGGACGTTCGTCAAGGACAGGCTCACTTCTTCCTGCCTGCCCAGGCCGAGGCAGCCGCATCGGTGTTGGCGGCTCCTCAAGGCAGGGAAGTGAGCCTCAAGAGAAGGAACCTTCCCCTCTCCCACCTTTCGCGCATACACAGTCTGAGTTTTTTTTTCTAAGTGGTCAAGCTATTGACAATAATCTCATTCATCTATTGGTACTAAACCATTGGAAGGAATTGATGAAAATGTGGAGCAGAATCAAAAAGTGAAATTTTCTTGAAAGTATTGAAGCGCTCCGTATTCAGCCCAAGGTGCCCGTGCCGGAATCGGCCATTTCAGTGCTGTCTGAGTGTTCGTGTGTGCGTCCGTTTTTGTGTTAAATAGAACATTGGAATTATGTCTTCTTTGTGTAACGCCTGCAACAATAGTGTTAACATCAAGAATAAAAGTGGTGAAGCAGATTGCATTGAATGTGATATCTGTGGTCAAACTTATCACCCGGGTTGTACGGGCCTCACTGCCTCAGAAATTAAAGTGTTTGCTCTGAAGACAATAAAAAGACAAATGCTGTGGTATTGTGCAGATTGTAGGGATGAAAAAAATGTTGTAAATGTTAAAGTAGCTCTGGTAAGTTTGAACAGAAAAATTGATGAGCTCAGTCGCTCGTACCAAAAATTAATGGATGAAATGAAAGCTTGTGATTCAGTGCTTTCTCAGAAAGATCTGTGTATGGATTTTCAATCCCTATACGAAGAATTTCATGAACGAGAACGTCGATCGCGAAATATTATAATCTACAGAATTGAAGAAGACCAATGTTTACAAACAGAGCAATGCCTGATTCAAGATAAATTGAAAGTTAAATCCATTATCACAGAGATAAATGGTATGGATGTTGGTCCGGATTATGTCGTGTCCACGATGCGATTGGGAAAGGTACAACAAAGTCATGATTCATCTGTTTCATCCCCTAATGGAAAACCCAGACCCATAAAAGTCACTTTGCTAAATACCGATTTTGCCCTCAAAATATTGAGAAATAAGAAAAAATACAAAGGAATGGCTAAAATTAGCTCAGACCGCACACCTCGTCAACGTGAACATTTGAAAAGTTTACTTTCTCAACTTGAAAAGGCTACAGAAAAAGGTGATAAAAGTAAACGAATAAAATATATCAATGGAGTTCCGAAGATAATTGATGGCCTTGAGAAAAATGCTACTGGAAAAGCCCCTCCGGAAAACTGATAGCCAGGCAATCCCCGCTAGGAAAAAATCTCAGTTTATTATCAAAACTGTCGTGGTTTGAGGACAGAGATAACTACATTCAACAAAGCAGCAGCCACTTTTGAGCATGTCGATATTATGATATTTTCAGAGACATGGTTGAACAACGATATCTCAACCGAAGAGTTTATCCTCCCAAACTTCATTATATACAGATTTGATAGAAATTCAACCACTAGTCAGTTCAAGAGAGGCGGTGGAGTCTTGGTTACTGTTCATCATAAATTTAGCAGTATTGAAATTACATCGATTCATAATTCAGTAGAACAACTTTTTGTAATGATCAAAATTGGTGCCTCAAGCTTAATTGTAAATGCAGTTTATATACCTCCTAATTCACCAGTAGATACTTATGTGACTTATACAGAATGTCTCGAACAAATTTTTGAATTAAACCCAACATCTAAATTTTTCATTGCTGGCGATTTTAATCTACCTCATGTAATCTGGACTAATGTAAATTCTGAATTAACGTGTAAATTTTCGGATGCCTCAAATGATGAACTCATATCAACTTCATTACTTTTGAATTCATTCAATTATTTAAATTTATATCAATCTAACAGCATCTTTAATGCTAATAATAGAACACTTGATTTGATATTTGTTCAAGATGTAAATAGTGAAACAATATTCTCGGATTTCTCTTTTGTACCCTGCGATCCACTTCATCCTGCCTTGGATATATTATTCTCACTGAATGAAAAATTCACTAGCCTTGAGTGTCAAGATATTAAATATAATTTTGAAAAAGCCGATTATGACAAGATAAATAATGATATAATATCACTTAACTGGTTACCATATCTTCAACAAAATTCATTGGAATCAGCACTCTCATATTTTTGTAATGCAATATTTGAAATAATTCGTGAACATGTTCCTGAACAGATTATTTTCCCTGATTCTTATCCACCATGGTATTTACGTGAGTTGAAAAAGTTATTGTCAGAAAAATCTAATGCTCAGACTTCCTACAAATTGTCTGCAGATATTAATTATTATAGACTGTTTTCTAGTATCCGTAAACAATGTAAAAAAAAGCTATTGATGATTATAATTCTTATGTATTGAAAATCGAATCCTCTTTAAATTATAATATTAAATCTTTTTGGAAGTTTACAAACTCTGCGAGGGGAATAAGTGGTTTACCGAATGTTATGTCCTTTAATGATATCAGAGCACAAACAGGAGAAGAAATAGTTGATTTATTTGCGAACTTCTCCGAATCTGTGTACACCAATGAAGATGTGGATGAAGGAATTGAAAATCATTATAATTACTCTGAAATTAACATATCTAATATTGAACTATCACAACGTGATATTTTTATGTATATAGAAAAATTACACACTAAAATTGGCCCCGGGCCAGATGGAATACCACCATCATTTTTAAAAAACTGTAAAACTAATTTAACACCAATATTGCACTATCTTTTTTCAAAATCACTTCTTGAAGGTTCTGTTCCAGCTATCTGGAAAAGAAGTTTTATAACTCATATCCATAAATCTAATGATCGATCTGTTATAGGAAATTATAGACTGATTTCAAAATTGAGTACTATACCTAAATTATTTGAAATGATCATAACAGATAAACTTGCACTATCTCTGAGAAATATTCTGATAGATGAACAACACGGGTTCAGACACCAGCGTTCAACAATAACTAATTTATTAACATTTCAACACTATACATTAAAAAAATTAGAATTAAATTCACAAGTTGACACACTTTATACATTATTAAGTTGGCTGTCCGGGTGACGCCGCGTCCATGGCAAAGGTGCCGACGTTTCGGTCGCCATTCTGCGACCTTCCTCAGGGCGTAATGCACGGAGCTGTACTGTGCACGGGTTAATATAGGGCTACGTTCCCCTTCTACCTGTGTGCCGGTTGGCCGGGTGGTCGGCCACTGCGGAGAGAGTGCACCGGCCAATCAGGGCCGGGCTCTCCGCGGGGCGCTGTTGACGGACGGCGCTCCGTCCGTTACCGGACGTAGGGGAGCAGCTAGGACCGCGTCCGTTCGAGACCGGACGTCCTGGTAAAATAGGTGTTTCCAGGCATCGTGAAGACGAATGCCGTGGTCAGCGTCGTCTTCACGATGCCTGGAAACACCTATTTTACCAGGACGTCCGGTCTCGAACGGACGCGGTCCTAGCTGCTCCCCTACGTCCGGTAACGGACGGAGCGCCGTCCGTCAACAGCGCCCCGCGGAGAGCCCGGCCCTGATTGGCCGGTGCACTCTCTCCGCAGTGGCCGACCACCCGGCCAACCGGCACACAGGTAGAAGGGGAACGTAGCCCTATATTAACCCGTGCACAGTACAGCTCCGTGCATTACGCCCTGAGGAAGGTCGCAGAATGGCGACCGAAACGTCGGCACCTTTGCCATGGACGCGGCGTCACCCGGACAGCCAACTTAATATTGACTCCGGCCGCGGAAGCCTACGCTCTCACACTTTATACAGATTTTTCAAAAGCATTTGATACCGTTAATCATAAAATATTATTAAAGAAACTATATAATTTAGGTATACATGGTACTTTTTTGAAATGGGTTAAAAATTATCTGACTGGTAGGGTTCAAAATGTAAAATTTCAATCATTTATTTCAAGAGATATAATAGTTACCTCTGGTGTTCCTCAGGGCTCCCATTTGGGCCCTTTATTATTTAATTTATTTGTAAATGATTTGAAATTTCAATTAAATACATCTTCATTCCTAATGTATGCCGATGATCTGAAGTTATATTCCGAAATAAGAACAATTTCAGAATGTCATGACTTACAAACTAATTTAAACTCGCTATTCTTATGGTGTCAAGCAAATAAACTTGAACTGAATATACAAAAATGTAAAATTATATCTTTTTCTAGAAAGAAGAACAATATTCAGTTTCCATATGGGATAAATGGGCAAAATCTCGAACGGGTCTCACTGATGAAAGATTTGGGAATCCTTTTTGATTCTAAATTGAAATTTTCATATCATATAGATGCAGTGATTTTGAAAGCAAATCGTATGTTGGGATTCATTAAACGGATGACAACTGATTTTTCAAATATTTGGTCACTCCGGATCTTATACTTGTTGCTTGTTAAACCAATCCTAATGTACGGATCCCAGACATGGTCACCCATCTATGATAATTATATTCATAAAATAGAACGTATTCAACATAAATTTTTTAATTTTGTAGCATGGAAATTGGGATTACCCTCTCCTAGAATCAGTCATGATTACAGCCAAGTTTCAGTGTTGCTAAATATTAGCTCATGAAAATCTTATAGAAAATTTGTTGAAGCGAAGTTCTTATTAAATCTGTTGGATGATAAAATTGATTGTATATATCTTCACGCTAAATTATTATGGAAAGTACCGACGAAAAATCTCCGTATAAATGAACCTATTACGTTTGTAGTACCATATACGAAGACAAACCAATTTTTATATGCGCCACTATGGAGAATGTCTAAACTTATGAATGAGTTAAATATCGACAACCATATTGCGAAAAATTGTATTGATCAAGCGAGAACTTTATTACTAAATGATTTTACATGATAAATATCATCAAAAATTTGTAAGTTATATAGTATCTATAAATTTTACACTATGTATATGTAATTGGCCGATTGCCTGTTTTCTTCTTTGAAATAAATAAATAAATAAATAAGTATAATTAATTTTCAATTCGTTTGATACACAGGTTCATTCAACAAAACCCCAAGCATCACGCTCAGAATCTTCTGAAATTTTTGTGGTGTGCCAGCATTATCTGGCACCTGATAAATTAGATGCTCGTTTCCTTGATCCTAAACATGTTTTCGAAGAACTTCAGATGGAAGCATCTGCTCGTATTAATGTTTACCATCCAGAAAAAGAAAAGAAAGGGAAGGCAGAAGGTTATGCAGATAATGATGCATTTTACTACAAGATGCCTGTATCAGAGTTTTTAGCTGCAAAGGATGGTGTAACAGCTCTTCAACAAGCTACAGAGGTGAGTTGTTTGGAAATTATTTGGGCTTGATATTTTGTTTTAAATGTTGAAGATTCTTACTTAGTAGTACTTCAACTCTTCCATCAGTGTTGGGAGTAATATCTGTTACCATGCTCAAGAATGAAATTGGAGAGAGGTATTGGTTTCAAGAGTATATAAAAAGAGCTATATAAAACTCGCCTATAAAGGAATGAGATAATTATTTTTGTTTTAGTTCCTCATTATGAGTGTATTTATATTGTGCAATTTACTTGGCTTCACTGTGCACATTTTATGTTGAGTTCACTCTTCACTGAAAGTGGTGGTAGTAGTAGAATCAGAGTATGTTACTATTTTGCTAGCAATACGAAAAAAATAAAACCAGTAGTATGTTTATTGATGCAAATAAGTTTTCTGTAACTTGGGATCAAAAATGTCTAATATAGGTTCTGGAGCTAAGAAATCATGCACAGATAATACTTCTCTCCTTATGTCACAGAGTTTTTACTATTTGACTAAATAAATCAACTCTTGATATTTGTTGTAATTCGTGATTTTAAGATGTAACTTTCACTTGGGCATAGTTAGTAATTTATTTGTATGACACTAGGTAATTTTGAAAAGCATGTACGTTTTGCGTCATTTAGGATGAAGCAGTAAATAATTATCTTTTTGTATGAATTATTTTTCCTCAAAAGATAATTATTATATATCATCATCCAAACTATACTGAAGTTTTTGTTTATTTGTTTGTTTATGGTCTGTGGAACACAAAATGTTAAATAATTTATTGTTCTAATTACTTCTTGTATTTCTCTAGTGTTTGAATATTTTATTTGTTTTGTTTCTGTTGTCAACAAGGTGTTGATAGATGTTTTTTGCATGTAAAGCAATCAGTATTAACTTATATATATTTCTTTAATCTAGATTGTATTTGATGATGAAACTGTAGCGAATGACCCAAGGACCACAGCTGAGGTGAAGGAGTGTTGTAAAGATATAAGAGTACTTGGTCGCAAAGATATTCGAAATATCTTGTCATGGTGGAAGACAATGAGAGGCAAACGTGATAAAGGAGAAGATGCAAAAGAGTCTGAGAAGGCTGATTTAATACCTGAGGAAATGGGATTGAAGGAAGAAGACGACAATGAAGATCAAGATGAGGATGAAGTTGAAACCGAAAATCTGGAAGTGCAGGTAATTAATTTATTTTCTGAGTAATCTTGGGTGCAGTATCATCAGTGTACATAGAATGCACATTTCCGTGGAACCCAAATCTATAGGAGCTTCAGAAATGGAGTGGTCAGATAGAACATTTAGGGGGATGTTTCTGTAATTTTTGGTTTGTGTGCTTATTTATTAGCGACATTAGTGAATATGTAGATGATACCGAAGTATAATTTATGATTCTGTCATAATAATGGTGATAAGAGAATATTTTAATTTACATTGCTTAGACTGTCCCCACTTCAGGTTTTGAACCCCTTTGAATACTATCTTAACTTTTCTTTGTCTTTTATTTCAAATTAATCAACAGGCTGTAAGCCCATTACATAAATCAAATACAATAACTTTTTCATTATGAAATAATGTGTTACACTGCAAAAAGAAAAGGTAATAAAGAAAATAATACTTTATTAACATACTCCAATGATATAAATGCCAACAACCGATGCAATTTAAATTACAACATAAACTTCCAAGTGGAGCAGAACACACAAGTATGGTGTATTTTTGATCTATGAACATAAGACCGCGAATCAAAATTATGTGACAAATTACATATGCTTATTCTAGACATAAGACTATTACTTCATGCTCTACTTCTTTATAAAATATTAAACAGTTCTCGTGCAACAGGCGTTATAAGTAAGTTAAATTGAGCTCATGATTCAGCTTTGCTTCGTGTAACACATTACAACATGACCTCTTTCATTAGTTAATTCATCATAACATCTCTCCATGTGATGAACAATGGAATTTGAACAATGGATGAACAATTTGTAATGCCTGTAACTTTAATATTCTTAAAAAGTTGTATGTGACGTTATCGCATTAATATAATCAATGGTTTGGTAGCACAAATTCTGTGCTCCTTTACAGCAAATTCCAGATCGTACGTAATTATTACACATTAATTACATACTTAAGATACTTAATTGTTGATAATGTACCAGGTACTTTGATGTGTATTATTTAATTGAATTTGACAGTCACAATTGTAAAAATTTTGATTTTACTATGTTCATTCTTTAAAATTATTGTTTGGTGAAGTTGAGTCTTGTAATTATTTTCACGTTTCATAATTTTATTCTATTTTTACTCAGGTGGCAACAATGGAACTGGAGCAGAGACAGGAAGCACGCCGTCAACGCAAACAGGCCAACAAATTACGGCGCAAACTCCAGACTCGAATGGATTTAAAAATGGTGCTGAAAGGTGATGAGGGTCCACAAGTAGAACAGCTGGACCTGTTTTCGTTGAAGCAGGTTCCTGGTGGGCAGGTGAGAGAACTTACAGAAATGAGTAGACACCACATTCTCAGTAATTTCTTATATATGGAAGAGTCAGGTGAGAGAAAAGTTAGTTGAAGTGAAAGTATAAAATTCCACAGATTTGTAATTGTGTCTTGCTCCTTTGAGAGATTTTGTACTTGAGGATGACTACAATTAATGTAATTGTTATTAAGTTATCATTTGTTCTCAAGTTGTTTGTTATAAATATTATTTGCTATACTTTTTTCACAAATATAAACATTAAACTTTATCACTTTATCCTCAAACGCTTTTTGAAAACTGTTGAGACTAATGGAAACTAGTTTCAATTCGCCCACTCAAAGGCTGCCATTGTTTTTACTGTTCTGATATCGTTTATGTGATAACCATAAGTTTTCTAGTTTTATGTACGTATTATTAAATTCATAAGACATTTCTCTGTCATGCTGCCAAAAATTGCATTTTTCTATTTGAATGGTATCTCAAAATCTTTTTATCTAATCTTGAACTATAAGCTCAAGTTTGAATCCTTTTCCTTCTGGAAAAATTATATTTCTTGGAGAATCATCGTCTATTACATTTCTTGGAGTATCATCGTGTATTGTTTTGTATCACGTTTTGTCAATCTGATAGTATGTTTTTGTCATTTCTAAATTACATCTCTCGTCATTACCAAAAAGTTGAAATTGTAAACCAGACCTGCACAACGCCTGCTCCCGCGGGCATTCTGCACTTACGAGCCGAACGTCTGCCCGCAACAGATACAAAAGTGCAAGTAGTGGGGAATAGGAAGCTTTGCGAGGAGGGGAGAAGATTGGTGTAGCATGACGCGGCGCGTAAATTCAATGCCTGGGTGTGTAATACAATAATTCATGCTGCAAACTTTTATACCCCTTGTTTAAATGGATAATGTCTAATATTTCAGGTTGCAAGGGTCATAATTCACTCTTTACATTCTGTGTATCCATCACTGTATGTATTTTCGGTTTTTTAATTTAAAAAAATTAACATGCTCATTGTGGCTCTTAAGCAATATTTTATAGCAGTAGCATTTTTCAAAACTTTATTATTAATTTCGAACTAGCAAAAAATTACAATTTAAAAATTGATTGTTTACCGGGAATGTTATAATCTCCAAATCATAGCAAAACGAAAAACTTTTGAGAACAATCTCTTTCGTTAAGACCGATATAAAAGTAAAATATGTGGCAATTCCAAGTAGGGTAATGTTTAACAGCACATATATTTGTGACCATTTTTCCCCATTATGAGACTGAATCATGAGATTATCATGGGTCTTGTTACATAGCATGCAAAGGGCTTAATATTTTATACAATGTAAATGATGAATAAATAGTGTTCTTTGGTTTGATTTTAGAAAGATAGAATGCACTCTTGTCAGAAATTAAAGCAGAAAATAATCATAATTTTTTCCAGAATAAAAAAAATATGTTTTAGCTTTCATAGAACCGTCTTATCCAATTAAACTTACTTAATGAACAAATAGTTTATTGTTGTCATCAAACAAAAACAATTCAGTATCATAATATTGTGTTTAGCAAAACATTAAATTTGTGATTACATCGTAGCAAAGTGAATTACATTACGAGCCTTACAAGAAATTATAATACTTGGTAACCAAATCAAATATGTATAATTAGTGGTAGTTTCATATTTCACACTATCATATATTGACAACAAACATTTACAATATAATTGGGTTATTCTTTTTATATTCGACCAACAAAATTCCCCACAATTTTCAAATTACCTAAAAACACTTTTTTAACTTTTGTTTTGTGGTAAAACTATGAAAAAATACAATCTTATATTTTTCTTTTCAGTATTTTGCATGCAATCGTTACAAAACTGTTTTTCATGAAAATACGACTTTCCTCTGCAGACGACATGAACTAGCTAAAAAGTAATGTTAAGATTATTTACATAAATTTTGTTTGCATATTTTTCATATTCCTTGAAGTTCTTTTAAGTGCAAAAAAATAGAAATTACACATTTTATTGCGTTTCAGGTACATTTTTAACGTCATCATTGTAAAAATTATGAAACATTTTCAAAATTTTTTTTTCCAGAATACACCATCTTTGACTTTCAAGTTTTGTAGCTTAAAATGTGTGAAATACGTGCAAGTTTTCAGGGAAAAATTTCAGCATGAGTTATTAATAATTAACCATGATATGGCTGTTTAAAATCTGTTGAGATGTTTGGATCAGTTTCTCACTGGGGTATTGTAAACTTTCCCTGGCAACTAATCGTTTTGTTGTGCCACATAGTCCGTCGCTGGGTCCTTTTCTATGTGAAGTAGCAAAATAGTGCCATTCTGATGGAACAACAAAATCTTTTTCATGAAGTCAGACATTCAATACATTAAACCTGTTCTTATACTGTGCGGTAGAACCATGGAACATGTATATCAATTTTGTTAAAAATTCAATTTTTGTTTTCAAAAATTTAACTAATAATTGCTGGAAATAATGCATGGCAACTGTATTATAACTCATCTCATCAGAAATCAAATTCAAATTCATAGGTTTCACAGTAATTGTGTTGATGGATCAAAAGTAACACGCAAAAGGATGAATTGTAGCGTGTGAGTTATTTCAGTGATCTCCCTGGATAGTATCTTGAATAATGAATGAATAATTTTTAGAGAAATCAGCGACTACCAAAACTTCTCCGCCCCAAGGTTTTCTTTCGTAGAACAAAAGAACCCAGACTGTCTTTTCAAAATATAATTATGTATTGAAAGATTTTCCAATTTATTAATTAAATCTTTGACAAAATCACTCGTCGGTTTGATGACTTTCGAGTGAGCAACGATCAACTTGAATCCACTGCTGATAAGTAACATTATCAGTGTTATTTTCTTCAAATGTGTTGATTAACGCACTTCGTAACAGGTGGGCAATCATTGCATGTTCTATAGTGGCACTTTTCTGTAGGGGAACTACATTTTATAACGTGCAGAAAATCCTCATGTGTCTTAATTGAGAGACAGCCCAACCTTGAAGACAGTCCTGATCTCTGGGGTGATGAAGGCTCGTTGTATCATGGTTTATCCTGCAAAGTCGAAAGGCTTTTGGGTGTGACAAATGCAACGTCAAGAGAAATGATCACCCTCCCCTTCTCATGTACTTTTGCCACAATGGGCTCTTGTTCAAAATTTTTTTTGGCTCGGGAGCGCTTCCTGCTGTGCTGAGGTTTAGATCTCCAATTTGTTGCGTTGCTCTGAGATTCTACACATCTATTGATATGGCTTCGACAACAGCATCCGCAAGTGTATCAGGGCGACCGTTGAGAGGCCAGGTTCGTGAGATAGTGTTTCGAGCGACGCAGTACTTTCGGCATATGAAAATTGCATACAATATAACAAACATGCACGTCAATTCAGTAAAATGAGTCACAAATAATTTACATTAAATATTGTGTAATAGAAGGTTTAATTTAAAATAATATTTTGTAATGAATAAAAAATTGTATTAACCATTATTTTGAATGCTTGAAACGGATAATGTAAGATATATTTTCATTTATAGGTCATAAGTTATTATAAAATTGTTAATATATCTCACAATTAATGAATAAGTTTCTAATTATTGTGAAGTATGTGCATCAATAAAAAATCTTCAAAAATTAAAAATTGAATTTTCAAGTTTAAACAGCCATATCATGGTTAATTATTAATAACCCAAGCTGAAATTTGTTCCCTGAAAACTTGCATGTATTTCACGCATTTTAAGCTACAAAACTTGAAAATCGAAGATGGTGTATTTTGGAAAAAGATTTTGAAAATGTTTCATAATTTTTACAATGATGACGTTAAAAATGTACCTGAAATGCAATAAAATGTGTAATTTCTATTATTTTGCACTTAAAAGAACTTCAAGGAATATGAAAAATTCGCAAACAAAATTTATGTAAATAATCTTAACATTACTTTTTACCTAGTTCATGTCATCTGCAGAGGAAGGTCGTATTTTCACGAAAAAATGGTTTTGTAACGATTGCATACCGAAAAGAAAAATTTAAGTTTGAATTTTTTCATAGTTTTACCATAAAGCAAAAGTTAAAAAAGTGTTTTTAGGTACAGTAAAACCCCTTTATAAGAGACACCTGAGGGAATGGAATTTTGTCTCTTATAAGCGGGAACTCTTATAAGTGGGAAATGCGTTTTTGACGTGTTTAATGAGATGTTACCATATTTTTAGTGGATTAGTATGATTTGTACACTTATTTTAAACTTAAGGAAACATAAATTAGTTGAGTCCATTTAACCAGATCTATTGAGTAAACTTCATGACATTTAAAGCACATGTGCTCATAAATGGATTATATGAACAAATCGCCTCTAATGTAAACATCGACATGAGAATTATAAAAAAATTACATTCGTGTAATTTTTGAAAAAACAAATGAATAGAGCAAAATGATGTTAAGAGTCTCTTATAAAGTACCTTCTTAACTATCACTACCAAAAGTTTAAAGAAAAAAATTTGGAGCCACTTTTGAGGAAAGCTTGTTTTTGTAAATGTTTATTATTTCACTTGATATTATGTGAAAACTTTTTTTTTTACTACATAACGCTAATGTAAGACCTAATTATAGAGAAAAATTTTTATTATAAGAAAAAATAGTAGCTGTAGAAAAAAATTCACTTTTGTAGCTGTAGAAAAAAACTGAAAAAACTGCAAACTTTTTCAATTTTTGAAAATTTAGAGTTAACAGTGAAAATACTAACAATGCCACCTCTATAAATGAATTTCACTCTATTCTTACAAGAAATTTAAAGAAAAAAAATTTGAGCCATTTTTGGGGTAATTTGGAAAATGTCCCACGGACTTTCATGTACAGTACCTACAAAAATTTAGGATGGTTTTCAAAACCGCAGGGTTGCGAGCGGAAACTGCTCGATCGCGGAATATTCATTTTGGAAAAAAACATACGAATAGTTTTGGCGCTAGTGTTATTCACGGACGGACAACGGAAGGTTTTGAAAGAAGAAAACAAACCTTTCTCGGTATCAGGGGACCCCCAAAACATGCATTCTGTTAAAATCTCGGAGTCGATTTTCTGCAGCATTACATTACTTTTTCTATATTACGTATATATGTACGTATCAGAGAAAGTAACAATAGGAAACACTGGTCAAAATACTAAAAGCAAAATTCTGTGATTTATTGAACTCGGCCTCTGGCAGGTGCTGACGGTTTCATCCGATCGGGAGCTTGAAAGTCAACCATCGTGACATCACAGAAGCTTCCGATTGGATGAAACTGTAAACAGCTGATACCTTCTAGAGGCACGGTTACAAAAGTCGCGCTATAGGTGTCTTCCTTGTTGCCAAAAGTCAAGAACCTGGAGGAAAATTCCACGCTTTGTCTCATACAAGCGAGAAGAAACGGATGGCGGAGAATAAAATCTTGTCCACTATATGCGGTAATCTCTTATAACGGGGTCTCTTAAAAGCGGGAAATAAATGCATTATTTATATACAACTGACCTCGGGACTATGAATTTTGTCTCCTGTAAGCGGGATTCTCTTATAACGGGGTCTCTTATAGCGGGGTTTTACTGTAATTTGAAAATTGTGGGAAATTTTGTTGGTCGAATATAAAAAGAATGACCCAATTCAAAAAGGAATATTACTTGAACAGTACGTGACAGTCATGTTTCTCGCCGATTGCTCATTGAATTTGTGTGCTATGGTTCTAACTGTGCCTTCTATTTGCTCTTCCCCACTATTTGAATGAGTCTCATCCCCACCCTTCATCGATTTTCGCATTTGCCCCCGAGCTGCTTGCGTGCAGCTCCTGACGTAAGTGAAAGAGCAAAATGCTGTGCAGGCCTGTTGTAAACAATCTTAGTTGTGTTGCCAATGTAGATATCAATGCCTTAAAGAATAAAGAGGACCGTTTTAAAGTTTTCAAAATTTTAAACTATAAAATTGTGTGTTATGTTGCAAATTTGTAAGGGTAATTGATCACATGAAATATACGTACAGTAAAACTTCTATATAACGTTCCTCCATGTAATGTTTTCCTCTACGTTACATCAATTTTTTCTGGTCCCGACCAAAAGACCGTATCCACAGTCTTCCTCTTTATAGTGTTTTCCTCTATACAGTGTTCAGAATTCATGGTCCCTTAAAAAACACTATATAGAAGTTTCACTGTATTGCTTGTAATAGTGAAACCAAAAATTCTGTTTTTTGCCTTTGCATTACCAGTCAACGGTGACACTTCCTTTTGAAAATGGTGGATTTTTCTCTCGGGCTTCCTTGAAGGATTTGAAGAGCATAAGATGATGGTCTTTTTTCCTTGAAGTTGATGTGTTAGAATAAACATTACTGAAAATAAATTTGTGTATGTCAACAAGAATTCTTGTCGTTAAGAAACCGAAGACACCTTCTTAATTTCTAGTTTCTTTTGCTGGTCCCATTATAGTTTTTGGATACTGTTATGTTCTTTGAATGTGTGTATTACTTGTATTGAGCATTCTAGTACTCACCAAGGAAATGTACAAGATATTTCGAGGTTGGTGTTGAATGGGGGAAGGGGTTTATTGAAGGCAGTGTGTCATTGAATGACTTCAATTTTCTGCACAAGTCGTAAATTTGTGCAACATTTGACACAAGATCTTTGTTCAGGCCCTGGCCAACATTGTTGAGCAAACCCCTGATGTTGTGGCCGAGTCAGACCAAGACTCGGATGAAGAGAAAGAACCCCGGGTAGTGACCTATGACAAAGATGGCCCATCTCACCTCCACACTTCAGGGACACACTACACAGAAGAAGAGAGTGAGCCAGAAGAAGAAAAGGATGGCTTGGAAGATGATAACATAAATTTGAAGGAAGGTCTTGGTGAGTAATTTTTAACTTCAATTGATTTAGAATCGTATTAATATTTAGTGTCTCCTCCTAGTTGTGGTGAGCAAAAACTTCATTGTTTGCACTGTATTATTCACAAAATCATTATGCTAGTTAAATAAGCCACTATTGTGCAATATTTGTTCACTTTAAAGATTCCTCTTGCTGATGGGAATGCTGCTGTACATTTTCATGAGCTCCCACCTTCTAGCCCTTCACATTCATTGTGAAGGTCATTGCCTGGCTGAAAAGTTGGAAGCAGTTACTCGTTGTATTGTTTGGAAGTTATGGACTGTATATTCAGAATGGGCTTTTAAAACAATTCTAAAATATTATTTCTTCCTTTTATAGATACCGTAAAGTGAGGTAATACTGATCGTTTTTTAGCATATTTTTCTAATAGCTTTCATTGTATTGTTGTAGTTTCCTAAGCATGAAATTTAGTTTAGAATGGCAAATCCTTTCTCTTACTAACGGTTTTTTCAGTATTATTATAAATATTATTTTAATAATGTTTCCTCACTATGTGGGATAATAATGATCACTCATTGTTTTTGGTTTTAAAAATGGTCATTGAATGATTTAGAGTCACAGTGATCTTGGTTTCAGCTTTTTAAAAACTCATTTTTTTGTTTTTAATTTTATTTTTTAAACAAAATTTACTTCTACTGGTGCAGTTTGTAACAACACAAAACACTTAAGAAAATAAGAATTAAAACATGAAATTAAATACAGAAAAATTGTAGTAATGTAAATACCAAAATGACAATTTAATATTTTAGCAAAACGTGAGAAACTTCCTTAATCAAACAAATTCAGATATATGGAAGAAACACGGGAATGTACCAGTGTAGGGTTTAGTTTCACAGCCATTTTCTTTAAGATCTCTCGCCACGATTCCTTTTCCCAGGAAATATTAAGGTGCTTTCCTCATGCAGCTTGGTGCACCAACACGTGTATGTTTTAGATGTTGCACAAAAGCTTCACATCATGATTGTTCAATATTGCTGGAGGAATAGCATGTTTCATGAAAATAAGGTTGTAGTTGCATCTTCGAAATTGCCCAGCTTTTTCGTATACCAAACTTTCTCTTTACCATGATCAACGTTACTCTACAAGGCAAGACGTACTATTATTTTTTTAATTAATAAATAATAAGAGGTCGTTGGAAATATTTTAATCACACATATGTATTAAAAACCCTCTCTAATTAGAATAAGTTCACCACTTATTGTCTGCTCTTATCCAGAGACGCTCTGAATCTAAAGTTTTCCAGCATTGTATTCCAACCTCAAATTATTCTTGCTAATTATCTTATCTCATTATCCCAAATGATGCGATAAAAGTATTGTTACACAAGAGAGATTGTTGCAAAGTTCATTTACTTTTATATTAACATATTTGCCATACATTTCATGTACTGAATCACAAATACACATTTAAATGTGACGAAAAATGTGAATGATCGCTATTACCACACAAGGTTGGTGTTACCTCATTTTACGGTGCTTCAGCTTCTACTTATAGGCATGTAGGAGTTGCTTAATCTTGAAGGCAGCAACCCTGTATAAATAGTTATTCTGCCGCTGACAAACATATAATTAACATGTATGTTAAGTGTATTAGGGTGGTCCTTATTTTGGAGAAGTCCCAATACTTTTGAGTGCTCCCTCTAAATCAAATGTAGAGGCCGAAAAAATAATTGACATTAAAAAATGTCGAAAAAATAAAAATAATAAACCATCGCCCACGCAGGTTGAACTTTAAATGGGATTGAACATGGGTTTTCTGGCTTTGTTGGTTAAACTAAGCATTGGGCATTTGATTTCCATCTGTTCAAGGTGAAACTTGGTATCCTTGGGTTTTCGATACCACTAGGCATTTGAGAGTATAATCAGGCATTCTATATAAAATGTACAAAAATGACAAGTTGGGTGATTGAGGTACTTGAAAAGGCACTGCATAACCTATCTTGGTTCTATACTGAATGTAAACAAAGATACCGAATGAGCAGGCTATGTGAAAACCATCATTAACGTTAACATAAATATTTAATTTTCAGTTATCATATTTACTCCTGTGTTTTACTCATTACTTTGTAATAAATATAATTTGTAATCTTTCAGATTTAGGTAATGAAGATAGCGAGGAGGAAGAAGATGCAATAGTTCCTTCTCAAAAGCCCTTGCCTTCAAATCCCCTTTTAACAGACCTGGACCCTCGGGATAAACAGGAGAAACGGATACAGAAAGCAGCACTTTGGTTTGAAAAGGTATTTTTGTAAATTAATTCTTGTAGGATCTTCTCCTCCTTTCTTCTTCTTTTTCTTCTTCTTCTTCTCCTCCACCTTTCTTCTTCTTCTCCTCCACCTTTCTTCTTCTTCTCCTCCACCTTTCTTCTTCTTCTCCTCCTCCTTTCTTCCTCTTCTTCTTGTCCTCCTCCTTTCTTCCTCCTCTTCTTCTTCTCCTCCTCCTTTCTTCTTCTTCTTCTCCTCCTTTCTTCCTCTTCTTCTTCTCCTCTTTCTTCTTCTTCTTCTTGTCCTCCTCCTTTCTTCCTCTTCTTCTTTCCCTCTTCCTCCTCCTCTTCTCCCCCTCTCCTTCTCACCCTCCTCTTCTCTCCCTTGTCTCTTCTCTTCCTCTTCTCTTCTCCATCTCTTCTCTACCTCCTCTCCGTCTCCTCTCTTCCTTCTCCTCCCCCACGTCCTCCTCCCTCTCCCCTCATTCCTTTTCTCCCTCTCCCCTCGTTCCTTTTCTCCCTCTCCCCTCGTTCCTTTTCTCCCTCTCCCCTCGTTCCTTTTCTCCCTCTCCCCTCGTTCCTTTTCTCCCTCTCCCCTCGTTCCTTTTCTCCCTCTCCCCTCGTTCCTTTTCTCTCTCTCTGTCTCCCCTCGGTCCTTCTCTCTCTCTGTCTCCCCTCGGTCCTTTTTCTCTCTCTCTCCCCTCGGTCCTTTTCTCTCTCTCTCCCCTTGGTCCTTTTCTCTCTCTCTCCCCTCGGTCCTTTTCTCTCTCTCTCCCCTCGGTCCTTTTCTCTCTCTCTCCCCTCGGTCCTTTTCTCTCTCTCTCCCCTCGGTCCTTTTCTCTCTCTCTCTCTCTCCCCTCGGTCCTTTTCTCTCTCTCTCTCCCCTCGGTCCTTTTCTCTCTCTCTCTCTCTCTCCCCTCGGTCCTTCCCTCTCTCTCTCCCCCCGTCGGTCCTTCCCACTCTCTCCCCTCGGTCCTTCTTTCTCTCGTTGTCTCCTCTCCCCTCCCCTTATTTGTCCTTCCTCTCCCCTGGTGAGTATTCCTCGCTCACCCGTCGTGCCTCCTCCCAAGTTTCTTCTCTCCCTCTCCTTGTTTCTCCTTGTTGCTCCTGATCTTTCTTCCTTTATCTCATCTGCTTTCCTCTTTATTATACAAAAATTATTTTTTCTAGGACATTTTCAAAGACATAGAAATGGATGAAGATGCTGATTTAGAGCTCGAGGAAATGGAGAAAAAACTCAAGAAGACAAATGAAGGAGGAGAACCAAATGTTGTTGGAGAAGGGAGTGATAAAGAAAGTGATTATGAAGTAGAGCAGGAGTTTGAATGGCATTCTGATGTAAAAAAATCAAAAAGGAAAAGGAGAGGGGATGGTAGTGGTGATGATAATGACGATGATGATGATGATGATGATAAACGTATAAACAAAAAGAAAAAGAAAGAAAATAAATTAAATAATGCTGCAAAAGATGGTTTTGAAGTTGTTGCTCAAGAAAAACAATCTGGTAAGTAAATTGTGTGTGTGTGTTGGGGGGTGTACAGGTAATACAATCAAATTGTGGATTCTTATTAGCACATTGCCTCTTACATTTTCACTCATGGCTAGTCTGTATTTTAAAGACTGAGTTTCAGTTCTGTTCAATTACTTATTTGCATGTACTTCTGATATTTAAAGTTTGCCAGGAACATGTTCTGTGATTTATGCTTTTTCTGGTGCAATAGCAGTCTTCAACGTGTGTTGTCTCTGGGGTACTTTCAGATTCTAGGCAATACCCAAATTAAAGGAGAGAATTCAGGATATTTTCATTCTGTTTGATTACAAACCCAGAACCAGAGAAACATGTTTTACTGTGCCCCCACCTGCTTCTTTTTTAATGATATTGTATTTATTTGAATTTGTTAAGTGAAGGATGGTTTTTGTTTATTTGCATTACGTTTAATGTTAGTATTACTTGCAAGTACTTTTGTTTGTATTAGGTTATTCTTTGCAATAAAATTTGTGTCTATTCCCTATTACAATTTTCTAAAGAAGGAAATGTGAAAATGAAAAATTGTGTTCACTTGTCAATAAGGTTTCTCTGCTTTCACATGCAAAATTTTCCCACAATAAACTTGCCAACAAGGTGTTTCTGTTCTGGGTTTTCCTTCAGACGATCATAAAAGATGTTTATCACACTCATCTTGTTTTGTAGTGTATATGAGGATTTGCCATTGTAGTCGAAAAGAGATGCAATACATGAAGTAAATCAAATGTTATTCTGTGAGCAGTCCAGCTCCTAAAGGTTCTAGCCGAATAAGGCAGGTTTCAGGCCTTAGGTTGCAATTCAACTTGGAATTTTCCCTAATGTAGAAAATGTTATTTTCAAAATATGATGCTATAATATCCACATGGTAAGAACTTACAGAGAAGAAAAAGTTTTTTCGTGTTTAAATTTAGAAAATAATCATTTTGTAGCACTTATTTTATTCCTTTGCTTCTGATATGAACTCTGCCATAATAATTGCTCAAAAATTGACTTCTAGATGTCTTTCAGTTCATAAATAAAATAATAAATTGGTTAAAATAAATTTTTTCTATAAAAATGTTAACCAAAAAGTACTATCTGAAACTCCTTCTGGAAGTTTACAAATAAGATGAATTTTTATAAAAAAAATTTTTGGTTAATATTTTTATAGAAAAATATATTTTAATCAATTTATTATTCTATTTATGAACTGAAAGGCATCTATAAGTCAATTTTTTAACCAATTATTACAGCAAAGTTCATATCAGAAGCAAAGGAATAAAATAAATGCCATAAAATTATTCTTTTCTTAATTTAAACATGAAAAAATGGTTTTTTTGCTGTAAGTACTTACTATGCGGATATTTTAGCATCATATTTCGATATTAATATTTTCTACATCCAAACATGTAGGGAAAAATCTGAGTTGAATCGCAAACTAAAGCCAGAATCCCCTATCTGGCTAGAGGATTTGTGTGATACTTCATTTGCATCATGGAATCATGACCATTTTGCTTTATAAATCATCGGAATTGGAAGTATTTATTAGTATGTTAGTTCGATAAATGTGTCACGACAGTTGTGGTATGCAGTACGCTTGTTTTCTCTCCTTCATTCAATGAGTTAATGTTCTAATTTTCTTATCTTTATTTCCTATTTCAGTTAAAAAGCCCATTAGTTTTAAAATGGATGCTGAATCATTAGCAATGGGTGCATTGATGGTTTCATCCAGACGTACTAAAAGAGATATAATAGATGCTGGCTGGAACAGATATGCTTTCAATGATGATCATCTGCCTGAATGGTTTACAGAGGATGAGAAAAGGCACATGCGGAAAGTATCTACTGTGCCTGAGGTCAGTACAATAGCTGTTGGTTCTCATTTTAGTATCATTGGGACAGCAGCCAATGTCTCTTGTCTTGAAGGTGAATTGGCATTTCACATAACAAATACTAGTTGGTGGAAAACTTCAGAAATCTTAACAGGCTGAAATTGTTCTTTTGCCAGCCTAGATTGAATCATAAAATAGCTCACAATAAAATTTGGTTTATTAGAGTTATCATAAACATTCACCATTAATAAGAAATGAAGTGGGCATCTCAAACCATTAGAATTTATGTTAATGATATTCGTTAAACTTTTTTACTTCGGTGCATTGGCTGATAGTTCTTATATAAGCAATATTTCAGAAGTTATCACTTTCGTGTACTCAAAATACACTTAGAGTTGCTTAGTGCATAAATGTGTACAATGCGATCATTAACTGCAGTCCTGGCAAACAATCAATTCTAAAGTATTATATTGTATAATGCGGATAAAAATACTGGTCCTTTGACGTTTCTCATTGAGTAAGTTTTGCTGTAATTAAGTTATTTCTTCCACATGTACCTCAACTGTACGCCACAATTTTTGCTTTAGTTATTGTGAAAATTATTTTCCTGTATGACTTACAAATTGTGATAAAAGATGTGGGTGTGATAAAAGATTTGAGATGATTTTACTAGCCTCAAGATACATGTGATGAATGCATGTGATTCTGGATAATATTCTAACTTTTGTTCCCTTCATGTCTTTCTAATTTTGATAATACATTTTGCTCTTTCACTAGGGACTAGTAAAAGAATATCGCAAGCAACAAGAAGAATTAAATGTACGACCCATCAAAAAAGTAATAGAAGCAAAAGCACGTAAGAAGAAACGTGCTGTAAAGAAATTGGAGAAAGCAAAGAAGAAAGTGGAAAATATCATGGAGAATGTAGACATGTCTGAACGTGAAAAAGCACGTCAAATTAGGCAGTAAGTATCATTCTGAATTGAAGTTTTATTTGTGATTACTGATATACAGTTCGGAGTCTTATCAGATTCAAAATAATTTATAACAACTTAAGAACACAAAGGACAACATGGGACATGAGCATTGTAGAACAATTCTCCTTTCTCTTTCTGTAACTGCAAAAAGACCTGCAAAGATCCCCACCCTCACCCCTAGAACAACACAATGAGGAGTGCATTACTGAAGTGGAAAAACAAGACTCAAAACATTTTTATGTAAAACTTGAATCCGTTCACTATCCCTCCTTTCCTCGCTAGCCACGTTCACCATCCCTCCTTTCCTCGCTAGCCATGTTCACCATCCCTCCTTTCCTCGCTAGCCACGTTCACCATCCCTCCTTTCCTCGCTAGCCACGTTCACCTATCCCCCTTTCCTCGCTAGCCACGTTCACCATCCCTCCTTTCCTCGTTAGCCACGTTCACAAACCCTTCTTTCCTCGCTAGCCACGTTCACAAACCCTTCTTTTCTCGCTAGCCACGTTCACCATCCCTCCTTTCCTCATTAGCCACGTTCACAAACCCTTCTTTTCTCGCTAGCCACGTTCACAAACCCTTCTTTTCTCGCTAGCCACGTTCACAAACCCTCCTTTTCTCGCTAGCCACGTTCACCATCCCTCCTCTCCTCGGTCGCCACGTTCACCATCCCTCCTCTCCTCGCTAGCCACGTTCACAAACCCTCTTTTCCTCGCTAGCCACGTTTACCATCCCTCCCTCCCTTGCTTGCTCGCCACGTTCACCATCCCTCCTTTGCTCGCTCGCCACGTTCACCATCCCTCCTTTGCTCGCTCGCCACGTTCACCGTCCCTCCTTTGCTCGCTCGCCACGTTCACCTTCCCTCCTTTGCTCGCTCGCCACGTTCACCTTCCCTCCTTTGCTCGCTCGCCACGTTCACCGTCCCTCTGCTCGCTCGCCACGTTCACCGTCCCTCCTTTGCTCGCTCGCCACGTTCACCGTCCCTCCTTTGCTCGCTCGCCACGTTCACCGTCCCTCCTTTGCTCGCTCGCCACGTTCACCGTCCCTCCTTTGCTCGCTCGCCACGTTCACCGTCCCTCCTTTGCTCGCTCGCCACGTTCACCGTCCCTCCTTTGCTCGCTCGCCACGTTCACCGTCCCTCCTTTGCTCGCTCGCCACGTTCACCGTCCCTCCTTTGCTCGCTCGCCACGTTCACCGTCCCTCTGCTCGCTCGCCACGTTCACCGTCCCTCCTTTGCTCCCTCGCCACGTTCACCGTCCCTCCTTTGCTCCCTCGCCACGTTCACCGTCCCTCCTTTGCTCCCTCGCCACGTTTACCGTCCCTCCTTTGCTCCCTCGCCACGTTCACCATCCCTCCTTTCCTCGCTCGCCACACTCGCCATCCGTTCCTCGCTCGCCATATTCGCCATTTGTCCTTTCCTCGCTCGCCATATTCGATATCCCTCTTTTCCTTTCACCTCAGTCACCATCCTTACTTTCCTCTCTCGCTTCATTCACCATCCCTCCTTTCCTCGCTCGCCACACTCTCAATCCCCCTTTCCTCACTTGTTGCTACTTCTCCCTCACCCTCTTCTCTCTCCTTCTACTTTCCCCTTTCCGCCCTCCCCATCTCCCTCTCCCTTCCCTCTTCTCCCCGGCCCCCCTCTCCCCTCCCTCTTCCCATTACCCTCTCCTCTCCCTCTTCTCCTGTCACCGTTCCCTCCTTTGCTCGCTCGCCACATTCGCCATCCCTCCTTTCCTCGCTCACCACGTTCGCCGTCCCTCCTTTCCTCGCTCGCCACGTTCGCCGTCCCTCCTTTTCCTCGCTCGCCACACTCGCTGTTCTGTCCTTTCTTCGCTCGCCATATTCGCCGTCTGTCCTTTCCTCGCTCGCCCTATTCGCAGTCTGTCCTTTCCTCGCTCGCCCTATTCGCCGTGTGTCCTTTCCTCGCTCGGCCCTATTCGCCGCTGTGTCCTTTCCTCGCTCGCCCTATTTGCCATGTGTCCTTTTCCTCGCTCACCATATTCGCTATCCCTCTTTTCCTCTCACCTCATTCACCATCCTTACTTTCCTCTCTCGCATCCCCATCACCCCTCCCTCTTCTCCCTCCCCATCACCCCTCCCTCTTCTCCCTCCCCATCACCCCTCCCTCTTCTCCCTCCTCATCACCCCTCCCTCTTCTCCCTCCTCATCACCCCTCCCTCTTCTCCCTCCCCCTCCCTCCCCATCACCCTCCCCCTCCCTCTCACCCTACCTCCCCATCTTCCTACCTCCCATCTCTCTCTGTCCCTATCTCCCTCTTCCTTTCCCAAACTGTCCCTCCCTCTTCTCCTCTCCCCTTCACCCACTCTGTCGCTCTCCCTCCCTCCCACCCTCGTACTTTCCTTGGTTTCAGACATCGCTTATTGGCAAGCTCCTTTGTGATTTTCTTAACAGCTAGGTCTCTTCTAATTTATCACTCACATCATTCACTCGTAAGAATGTGCATGCATACTTGAACTTATTTAAATCAATATTTAGATAAATATAACTTGGTTTGTTTGTGTGTTAATTGCCTTGAATGTTTTACTTTCTAGATTGTATAAGAATGCTAAGGCTACTAAGAAGCCTGAAATTAAATACGTTGTTGCTAAGAAACATATGGCAGGAAAGCGTGCTGCTCGGCCAGCAGGCTTGAAAGGACCATACAAAATGGTTGATCCACGGATGAAGAAGGATGACCGTAAAAGAAAATTGGCAGACAAGAAGAAGGGAAAAGGCAGAGGTGCTAGGGGAACAAATAAGAAACACAAAAAGTCTACACCTGGTTTCCAACAGAATCCGCAAGGAAAGAAAGGGAAGAAACGGTGATCATTTTCTTATGTTTGTAAATAGTTATGTATTAAATTTTTTCTCCCAACATTCTATATATTTATTTCTTAATAAATGATAAAAAAAATACGTTTGATTTTATTAATCTTGAATGTAGCTAGCCCCTAGTATTAACCAATGGTACTTCATTGCAAAATATGGTCAGTGATTACTGTAATTAATTTATAATTAGATTTTTTTAATGGAAGAAGCGAAATGAATTGTGGCAAACTGAGCTGGCATGAGGATGAGGCAAGGCCGTAAAGCTAGTCCTTACAAGAAAATTAGAAAACTTTACTAAGGGAAAGTCTGTGCCATGCTGTAGCACCACTAGTTATCTTTTTTACCTTTTTATGAGTGAGAAGGTAGTTCAGTGTCTCTTCACAAGTTAAAAGATGCTGGTCTCTGAAGTGGTTTGGCTACACCAGTTTTTGACTTTTTTAAAATTAAGTTGCCTTTCCCCCCTTTAAATTTTTGGCTAGATTTTTACAAACTTATCAGAGATACAAATATACAGTTAACTAGTGCTTCTACAGCATGTACTTTCTTGCATCATAAACAGTTATGTAAAATTGTAAAACCACAGTGAATGAAATATGACGAAGAAAGGTTGTGAAGAAGCTGCAAGCTTTTCAGACAAATATCAAGGCTGGAAAGAGTTGCTGCTTATATCAAATGTAGAAGTACTAGTGAAAACCTGTGTGATTAAATTGCATGGATAGTTGAAAGCCAAATCATTTAATTGTCCATCAATTCAGATAGGAAAAGGAATGCATTCTCTCATCTCCCTAGACTGGCCTGGCCTGCTCTGCCTTAAGCTGATCTGCCCAAACCTACCCTGCTTCTTGCCACCATCCACTCTGTCTTACCTAGATTCACCACAATAGCCTGCCTTACTGCCAGGATATGCAGGATGTCGACATTTTGTTTTTTTCCCTCCATATAGTGTGAATATAACATACACAAAAAATATACTTTGGAATATCATTAACATATATTAGAAATAACAAAGGTCCAAGCACAGATCCTTGTGGAACACCTGTGGTAATTGTATAAAAATTTGATTTAACTTAGGTTAAGAAATTTTCAGATTGCCAGAAGATCTCTTACACATTGCGTATGTCCTGTCAGATATGATCTACTGAGGTCACCCCTTATTCCATAATCTAGTTTTGTCAACAGTTTTTCCATGAGATACACTATCAAACACCTTCGAGAGGTCAAGAAATACTCATGCTGTTTTCCTATTTGATTCCAAATTTCCAATTATTTCATGTATGAATTCCACAACAGCAGTGATGGTGTAGTAGCCCTTCCTGAAGCCATGTTGTGATTTATTAAGGATATTATTAAATTCAAGAAAATAATTAAGTCTTTCTAATATAACTTTTTCATAGAATTTGCCAAATACTGAAGTTAGAGTTATAAGTCAGTAATTCTTAACATCTTGTGTATTATTATTCTTAGCAAGTGGTGTTACTAATTTTTAGTGATTCTGGGAAAGTGAATACAAATAGGGATGAATTTATGAAGTAAACTAATATATTAAGAAGAGCAGGCTTACATTTTTTAAGAATTATTGAAGATATTTCATCATTACCTGATGAACAACTATTTTTTAAGGAACTTATCTGTTGATTAACTTTAGTACCATTTATGTAATCAAGAAACATATTTATATTTATTCAAAAACAGTTAAAAAACTGTGTGTGATGTGCTACTGGGAGAAGTGAATTTGTAATTCTGTGATCTCTACCCTAAGCCATATTCCAGTTGAATTTTGAATACAGAATGTGGAACAGGATTTTGAATACAGAATGGAAACCGAGTGGTTTTTTTTTTTCAAGTTTTTTGACAAAATATTTTCTCCTATGTAATAAAATCTATTTTCAAAGGTAAATTAACTATAAATTTGTGCTCTTAACCCTGATCATGTACTTCATGAAAGATTTTGCCATGACAACATGGAGAACGAAAATTTAAATGACTATATTTCCCACTGAAAATTAGATGATGTGTACAGATAATGAAGTTACAGAGACTGAAGTTCCACAAGATAAAGGATTACTAGTATTACAGGGTACAGTGTCCTGCTTTGAATTTAAGAAATGACAGTTAAGGGTCCTACAAATATCAGAAGGATTATCAAGAAACATTCCTTCGTGGGGTAGTTTGTGAGTCTGAGCTTTCTCATTGTTAATTATATTCCAGAATGTGGGTTAGATTTGTTTGTTGAGTTGTTAACTTCCTGATTTAATTGATAAGTTTTCTCATTTATCAGTTTTAGCCAATATTGTTTTATTATACTGTTTATATTTCCCATTATAAAAGGGGATTCTTAGTATCCCTGACCAGGTTATAAATGTTTTTTATTTTATTTCTAAGAATAAGAATTTCATTAGCAACCTTAATTTTGGGTTTCTTCACTACATTAATTTGCTTCTTAATAATGGGACATGGAATATTCAAGTGATGATGGGGAGAATGAAATTTAGGGAGGTGCAGGTGACTATTGTAATATATTATTGGATTAGTTTCATGCGACAAATAATTAAATTTATCGTGATATTTTCATAAACTATGTAACCGAGAGCATAGCAAACCTGTATCAAATTGATACTATTCTTAGTGGTAGTATACATCGTGAGTGGTGTGTTATAACGTGCTGTGTTAATTTATTTATTTGGTAAACGAACTGCTGATTTGATTTTTCTGTATTCCTAACAAAATAGCGACTAACCTCAGTACTATTCCTACCACTAGAAGCAAAAGGAGTGCTCCAGAGAGTATATGATGTGCTCAACAAAACGTGCGCCCAGTGAAGCTACATTTACGTCCAGAATCAAAACAAGGGGCCATCTCAGCAGTTGCTCAATGAATCAGGGAAACTGGACAAAAACCTGATCAAGATGAGGGTCATTGACCCGTTAGCTGAAGTACATAACTTGTTACAGGCGTATTAAGCCGTTTATTTAATTTATACAATACAAATGTAAACTAATTCATTGTATATCATTGTTTTGTTAAAATAAACATTATTTTTCTTTTTGACCATCTGTATAGTCTCTAATTGTACAGAAACAGTTATGCTGCAGAAAAGATTTTACTTTTAATTTAAATTTTTGTATCGACTGTAATTGTTTAATGTCATCTGGCAATGCGTTGTAAAGTGACGTACATGTCATGGTAGAAATAACATGGTGTCATTGCCACCACATGTATTGTATGTGGATTTCTTGTACTGAGCTGTTGATACTGACACTTGAACGTGATTTCTATGACATATGTTGTAATTATAAAGATCAATATTGCATGAAAATATGTTCCCAACGTTGAGTAAGTCAATTTTTACAAATATTACAGATTCGTAAAAAAAAATAGGCAAGGCAATGGAAAGATTCCAAGCTCAATGAAAAGAGGCTTGCAGGTATCACATGGAAGGCATTTTTTTCGTTATTTGAATAATTTTCTTTTGCAATCTAAAGGTCTCAGTACTATAAGATGAGCTTCCCCAGTATATTTTGCCATATCTCAGGCGGGAATGTACATTTGCAAAATAAACGCGACGAGCTGCATGAAGGCTGACAGAATTTGAAAGAATTCTGAATGTGTTACATAATGAACTTAATTTAGTGTTTAATTCTGTTCATGTACATTCCATCTGAGGTTTGACTGAATTGAGAGACCTAGAAATTTTGTTATCTCAACATCAGCTAATTGCATATTGTTCATATTCAATGGAACATGGCTTGCCGATTTGAAATGAAAACTAGTGGTGCTACAACAGCACTTACTTTCCCGTATTAGAGGAAATGGCTATATAGTACTGAAATATTGCACTTCGTGCGCTACTAACATCTTAGCTTACAACTCACTGTTTCCATCGCAGTGTTGTCAGAACTGTGTGAATTCTACAACTGCACAAAATTTAATACAAACGTTTTGTAAACCTATATTGGAAAAACAAGCCTGATAACCTGGACAATATAGAAATGCATTCCATAGGGCCATGATTAGAGAAGAGTATTTTAAAACCATGCAACAAATTCTCTACTCACTGCAAATGCTACAGCATTTGGTGCGAAAACTGAATATTTTCATGCAAATATCAACATAAATTAGACAATTACAACTCCTTTTCATACAGCTCCTTCAGGTCACAACAATGATACGTAATTCACAGAAATTCGCGAGCGCAAAGTGAATTCCATTGTTGCAGACCCTGCATTGTCGATATTCTGAGAGCTATTAATTCTTTTTACTTAATTCAAATATTTCAAAATAAACTATTTATAAAATATTAATGTGTAAGTGTATAACAAAAGTTCTAATGTAAGAAACGAAGAAAGAAATAATATACAAAATTGCCCATTCTAATTTACGACGCACCCAGCTGTCCGAAGCGCTGTAAATTTACAGCGGGCTATTATGTTTGTCACAAAATTATAGAAAAGCTACTCGTATTTTGAAAAAATTAAGCATGACCTTATTTGAAGATGTGGTTTTGATAAATACATGTAATTCAGAAACAAATGTATTTTTAAAATTTTAGTTGTGAGAATACGACGAAAGCGAAGCGCAGTCAATTCCGAGCGGACTTTCGTTTGTCAGGAAATTATAGAAAAAACAACTCATATTTTCAAAAAATTCAACACGACCTTATTTGAATGCCACAGACTTTCCCGTATTAGTTTTCTATTTTCCTGGGTCTTCGCTAGCTATTCGGAATTGCCACACTTTTTCTTGCCGCTACCATCTATCATCGCCAAAAGTACATTTTTTTGTCATTTTCTTAATTTTTCGGTTTCCTATTGGTAGGACAGAAACATTAATTTTAGAATATTAAAGAACACAAAAACCTAGCCGTAAATGGCAATTTTCTTTTAAAAATTATGTGCCGTTTAAGAGAAAATGGCGTTTTAGCACTACTAAAAATGCGAAATTTGAAGCTCATTTTCACAGAAAATGTTTGAGTTTTCAAAATACTTTATTTGAAGTTATTTGAAGCACTTACAGTCACAAATATAATGATCTTTACAAATTGCGGATAATGTGCATATTAAAGATGTGAGAGATCTTTCAAAAAATTTACATTTATATAATTTTTGAAAAAAACAAAAAAAAACTCAAAATAAACTTCACGCTATACTAATGAGTGTAATTAGCACTATCCGTTACAAAAGTTTCAAGAAAAAAATTGCAGCCATATACGAGAAAATGACAGTTGAGCATTTCTGAAAATGCCGAAATTTGAGCTACTTTTCACAGAAAATGGTAGTGTTTTCGAGAAACTTTACTTGACATTATTTAAAGCATATATACTCGTAAATATAATAATGTAAAAAATCGCCGATAATGTAAATATTAACGACGTGAGAGACAAGTAAAAAAATTTAAATTTTTGTAATTTTTGAAAAAACCAACCGATAGACCAAAATGGCTTTTATGTCATTGATAGAGTACATTTACCACTATCCCTACCAAAAGTTTAAAGAAAAAATTTGGAGCCGTTTTTGAGAAAATTTTGTTTTTGTAATTTTTTAAAATTGCACATATTGCACGCAATATTGCACGAAAACTACCAAAATTGTGAAAAACATTTACATGACCTTTATTAAAGAACTGAATATGCAGAACAAATTTTATTTGAAGAAAAAAATATCTATCTTCAATTTTGTAGTTGGAGAAAGACGCCGAAAAAAATTCAAACTTTCACAATTTTCGAAAATTCAGAGCTGTACGTGAAAATCGGACCTATGCCATGTTAAGAAGTGTATTTTCCTCTATTCATACAAGAAATTTAAAGAAAAAATTTGGAGCCGTTTTTGAGAAAATGTTGAAAATCCCCGGGGGGCTTCATATAAAGTACCCCCAATTTTTAAAGAATCTTTTTCAAAATCACAAAGCTTTGACTAGAATCAGATCGACTGGGGAATATCAATTTTGAAGAAAATCGACCGAACGGTTTAGGCGCTAGCGTTGACCACAGACGGACAGACGGACGGAATGCCGTCAATCGATTTTTAAATATAAAGAAGCAACAAATCATGGATTTTGACCACACCACGAGATAGAGGATTTTTTTTTTCTTAATTTAGCAACTGGTTTTATCCACTTATTCGTTTTCACGGCCCGGCAATTAATTTTTTTCCGCCGAAAATTGGCCATTTTTTCGCGCAGCATTACATAACTTTCCCTATACTACGTATATCACTCCGTGTATACGTACGTATACGGGAAAGTAAAATGCATTGAAACAGTTTTTCTTTCGTTAACAATTTATTTGTTTCTACGAAACCAATTTGAAACTTCTGAAATCATACTATTTATTGCTTCTTTTTCGCAAAGAACATTTCTGTCATCGGCAAAAAACCGTTCTTTCATTTTTAATAGACGAGTGCATATCGTTTACGTGTAACAGAAAGAGACCTAAGATCGAACTTTGCGGGACCCCATGCTCAATTTGCAAAGAATTGGAAATATAAGTATGTAATGTCCTTTCGTGCCAGACTACTCTTGAGTTCGATGTTTTAAGGTATAACGATGTTTAAGGTATAAGGATTGTTTAAGGTATACGAGGTTATCCAATGTAAGGGCAATACCACGAATTCCATATGAAGGTAATTTTGAGAGCAATGACGTCAATAACGTCAAAAGCTTTCGAAAGATCTAAGAATATTCCAATGGGTGCCCCATTTTGGTCTACTAATGAAGCAAAATCTTAGAGAAAAGAAAAAGCACGTGCCCGGGCCCAGGGCCCATAATGTGCAAGGGCCCCCGATAGTTCTCAACAGAATTATTTAATACTAACTTTTTCAAAGAAATAAAATGTAAAAAACGTTTTAAAAAAGGGATATTTGATTTCGCAAAAAATGTGATAACGGAGTGATGTGTCGCGCATCATTGGATAATACGATATGGAATGTTGCTGGTTGTTGCGTTTCAGTTTTTTACTATACAATTTAATAAAAAAATTAAAACTCTTTAATTTAGGGCCTTTTTCAATGTAATTATAAAGTTATTCTTACTTACACAAATATATTTAATTTTTTTGTTTGAATACTGTTAAATTGAAACACAAAGAAATACTTTCAACATATTTTGAAAAAAATAAAAAATACAATGTGAATTGATACGATTTTCTTTATATTTCAGCAATGTAATGAGGCGGGGGGGGGGGGTCGGTGAAAATACGAATAGGAGGACCCCAATGCTGTTAAGACGGCCCATCATGATACCATGGATAATTATGTTGATCCTTGGATAAATATGGTGATAAATATATTGATACCATGGATAAATATGATGAGGCCATTTACTGTGTTGATCTACAATGATTTATCTGCCAGCCAGCTATCTGTTGATGCAATGCGCACAATCCAAATCATGGCGGCTATTTAGCCGATCAACATATACTCTATCGAAAAGTGCGAATCTGCTTTAAAAAAATTAAAGCTATTTATGTTAAGTTCTTTGGGTTATTTGTTTGGGTAAATTTCAGCGCATTTAACATTAAAATAATTTACATGACGAATTTCATTTTTTTAAATGTGTCAATGCCTTTGGAATATTGTGCAAATATCAGTGATAATGATGAGGGGCAACAAAATGCGGATATATTTTAGGAACTTATTTTTAACGTACTTCATATTATTTATTTTCTATTTTTAAAGTAATGTCATGCTAATTTGATACACAGCAATTATTAAGGTTAAAGGTCAGGTAAAGTTATCGCATTTCCTTTTTATGTCATGGCGTTGATTAAATTTGAACAATTTAGGGTTTCTCATTATTGGCGTTATAAAATGCAATATGCCATCAGATTATCTAGGAGTAATTGTACGGGCGAATATTCTGCACCAAAGAATAGGGAAAGTTGAGAACGCACTTCGCCTCCGATCCGAACTGTCATGTGGACGACTGTCATGTGATGGCTGATTGACCAGCTTTATCTAGTGATTCATGGTATTTTGTATTTAGAACGGAAAATGTTTACCTTATTCAATATCGTGGCCCGCGATAATTAATGTCGAAGAAAACTGAGGGTCACATATCTATGTTTGGTGTTGTTTAAGGGAGATCTTTGTTTTGCGTAATATGACTATTCTCCATCGATGTTCTTGATCCTTTGTGGTAAAGGAAGTGAGTGAAGAAAACGTTCTTCAGTTCATTGCCTTTGTCGTGTTGGTGTGTTAAGTATATGTAACTTGTGACACTTTGCATATTCAATCAGTATTTCTTATCCTTTTCTTTAAACACTGTACTTTGTTTCATAGGTTTTCTCAGTTTCGCTGTTTTGGAAGAAAAAACATTTATACGCCAATAATTCAAAATGCCTATATTATTTAGCGTTGTGGCACGAGGAACAACTATTCTAGCGAAATATGCATCGTGTGCTGGAAATTTTGCAGAAGTCACAGAACAAATTTTAGGAGAAATTGCCCCAGACAATTCAAAATTGACATATTCCAATGGCAGTTATTTATTCCATTATATATGTGAAAATAGAATTATCTATATGTGTATTACTGATGATGTGAGTAATACATTTTTGTAAATAATTTTGATATTTTTGTGTTGTATATGCTTACTGAGTGTACTTTTTTATTTGAGGCAGGTCTTTGAGAGATCTCGTGCATTTATGTACCTCAATGACATTAAGAGAAGATTCCAAGTTACATATGGACCTCGAGCAGAAACAGCATTGGCCTATGCCATGAATTCAGAGTTTTCTCGTGTTATGCAGAATGAAATGGTAAGGTATTTCAAGAAAATAAAGTTATAGTGTTAGATCTATGTTCGTGTAATTAGGAGATTTTAAACGAGATATTTCATTTACAGAGGCATTACTCAGAGAGCCGTGAAGTTGATGCCATTTCTCGAGTGCATGGCGAATTAGATGAACTGAAAGATATAATGGTGAAAAATATAGGTAATTAAACCTAAGTTCTTTTGGTAGAAGCATCAACATGTTTCATAGCCCTAATAACTTCATGTTTTGTTTACAGATAACGTGGCAATGCGAGGAGAACGTTTGGAACTTTTGATCAGTAAAACTGATAATTTGAGCAACAATGTAGGTTATTTTTTTTATATATTTTGTGTATGTGTTATTTATTAGACTACACTTATACATTTTTGAATCAAAATTTCTCTTTTGCCTTTTAACAGTCTGTTACATTTCGCACCACAAGCCGCAATTTAGCAAGAGCAATGTTTTGGAAGAATGTGAAGTTGTATGTAATTATGACTGTTGTCGTTATTGTAAGTATTTCTGTAGGATGTATCTAATTTTGTAACTCGGTGGAAGTAGTTGAATTGTACAACACGAATTAGAAGTGTATGAAAATGATATAAAATATTTTTAGTGAAAAGGTAACTTTGCTTTTAATAGAGTATTACAACGAGAAACGTGATAAAGTGAAATCATTTCTCTATTAAAGAAATTAAAAATGTTTGGGAGTCTTTAATACCTTGGAAAAATTTATGTTTCTTTTAACCTGCCTGTTTTGAAAGCGATTTAATTTGCTTTTGAATTTTCCTCCCATTAAATGTCATCGAAAAGTTATGAAAAATTATACACAAAACTTTTGTGCTTATTTTATTTTATTAATTTTTTGTTTTCTCAAAAAAAATTTAATTTTGCTTTAATTTGAAGAGTTCGGCTCTATGTAGTCTGATGCCATATTTACATCAAAATTAAGGTAATCTTAACATTATTAAGTTGGCTGTCTGGGTGACGCCGCGTCCATGGCAAAGGTGCTGACGTTTCGGTCGCCATTCTGCGACCTTCCTCAGGGCGTAATGAGGAAGGTCGCAGAATGGCGACCGAAACGTCGGCACCTTTGCCATGGACGCGGCGTCACCCGGACAGCCAACTTAATATTGACTCCGGCCGCGGAAGCCTACGCTCTCACTTAATCTTAACATGCTTGTTATATTGACTCTTACATTTTATACAAGTATTGTGATGCTGTTGTTACAAACTGCACAATATTACAAACACATTTTTACTTTCCCATATATATGGAGTAATATAAGTAGTATAGGAAAAGTTATGTAATGCTGCATGAAAAAACAGCAAATTTTCAGCAGAAAAAATTTCATTGTTGGGTCCTGATAACAAAAAAGTGTATAAAATCAATTGCTAAATTAAGAGAAAAAAAATTCCTTAGCACATGGTGTAGCGAGAATCCCTGTTTACTTTCTTTGTGACAAGGGGCATCAGATTGGAACCTTCATATTCTTATTTTTCTGAATGATATTCATTGTGGCATAGGACTAACTAGACCTAAACGTGAAATTTCCTTGTGTGTGTTGGTTGCAAATGCTTTAAACTCGAGCAGATTCTTGCCAAAGTTCTTATTTTGAATTCTTTTAATGATTTTGTTTATTTCATTGGTAACTACACCATTGTTTATAGACATACACATACTCCCCGATTTCATTTTTCATGTGATTTGCATCATTTGAAGTTCACAATTTTTGACGCCTTTTTACTATTTGTTCTCCATACCTTTTTTTCTCTCTCCTTTTACTCCCCATTTGTTTCCCTCTTTTTTTCTTTCTTTCCATACCTCTGTTCATCATCCGCCTCTGGATGCTTGTAAGCTTACAGTGTATCAAAAATCAATGATGTTTTATGTTAAATAAATGCAGATAGTATTCTCTTATTGGTCCTGCACCATTATTTTTTATATTTTAATTGTTTTTCTGGAAAGTTTGGTAACTTATATACTCTTTTGTTGAAGTGATTACTAAAAGTCTTTTATCACTAAAATTAGTAAAAACCTTTACTAATTTCTTTCACCTGACTTAAATATAGGTAAAATACACTATGAAATTTCAATATTATCAATGAATATTACAAGTCTAATAAAATGGACAATCTTGCATAAAACGGAAACCTCCCTAAACTGAAATTTTTTTATGTCCCCGATTGATTCTGGCTTAGACAGATTTTACTGTATTAATTAACCTTCCATTCCTCTCACATCCAGCCAAATGAAATCTCAAGAAAACGAGCACACGGAGTGAAGTTATATTAGTATATACTTCCTGAAGGAAAGCAAGGGTCCATTTTAGTAGTTGCTGTATTAATGTTATTAAGATTGTTTAAATTTGCTAAACCAGTTTTTCTCTATTAAAAGTATAGAAATTTTATTGAGAAATAATTTCCAATCTAATTGTAGTTGCTAACAATATAAAATTAGGTAGTAAAGTGATCAAGGTATATTGTAATATTTTAAGCATGTCATTTTTGCTTTAAGAGATAATATTTATGTTAAACTGCTGATGTGTGTATTAACTATCTTTGACACTCTTTGTTTTGATTTGTGTTTTAGGTTGTTATTTATTTTATTGTGTCCATGGCGTGTGGAGGATTGGCATGGCAAAGTTGCGTTGGAAAATGAAATATTTTTTTCCATGGTGGACACCTACTTGAGATATTGGAATATCCTTCTGAAGTTCTAACCTTCTAGAATTCAGAACAAGAATATAGGTACTGGATATCAAAGTGTAAATTTTATTAATTTTGTTCTACCAAAGAGGCAAATACTTCATTTGAAATGATTCTTGTGGATTACTCTTTTCAGCAAAGCTGCTGAAATAATTCTAAAGCAGTGGGTAATCATTAGATTTTTGAAGAGCATGTGAATAACTTGATTGTGATTCATACACCATTCAAAATTTTCCTATAGAACACAATCTGAAATGTCTTCAAGAGTGACTGAAAGGCTATATTCTTTTAACAATGCAATTTTTATGATGGAATGAGTTGCTTAATATTTTTCTCTTAAGAAATAGCATAGCAGTTACTGAAGAGGGTTACTTTTGAGAGAACTTTAAAAGTTGATTTCCATAATTGTAAATCATAATAGTGATTCTCAAATGTTATTTTGTTATTTTTTCTTATACCAAAATTGTATAACAGAAAGAAGTCCTTTAATGATACTATTTTGAAAATTCACTTAAAATATTTTTATGTTGAGTTTTGCCTTTTATCTGTATTATTATAGTAGAGAGGAATACCTCTGTGATTATACTTATTTTTTTGTGAAAGTATTGTTTGGTTTCTTCCATCTTAAATGCCTACTGAAATGTGTGGCTTTTGTTGTAATGTGCTGCCATTTGAATTATGATTTTTGTAAGCTGAATTTCTTACAATAAGTGCACCGCTTTAATTTACGTCATTGGTTGTAATTTAGTAACTTTTATTTTTACTTAATAACAACGTTAAGGAGAATTTGTGTAAAAAGACTGAAGAAATATGTGGAAGATAATTGTGTCTGTACTGTATGCTCAGTTGATGGGAAGTTATTTTCTTTAGCTATTCATGTTCTAGTTTTTGGTAGTTTGTAATGTGTTTTAAATTATTTGAAATTTCACTTTACTTGAAAATTATGTTCCTGTGGTTATTCAGAAAATTATACTTTAAAATTATTTGAAATGAAGGCTTGCTGTTGCAAAATAAGCTAAGAAAATGCATTGTTTAAAATCATAAGAAAAGATTTGAAAAATACAAAGCCTTATCCTTTAAGCTACTGTATTTTTTATTAAGCAAATTTAAGAAAATGTTGAAGATTAAAATGGTTGCATTTTAAATTAGAATTTTATGAGAAAATGTTGGCATGTTTGGTATCATAATATTCTAACATACATATTCTAAATACATGGAATTAGGAGTTATCTGAGTCTCTACGGAGCATTGAAATCATTTCCTCTATATGGTTTTGATTATGTTGTTTAGAAAAATTTCGTAGGATTGAAATTAATTATGATGGGGTGATTCTTGAGGTTGAGTCAGAAAAATGAAGTTATTAAACTGTAGGTTTTGGCAGTTTTAAATGTATTTTATTAAATAATTTGAAGTTTCAGAAAATTATGTTCTTGTGGTTACATAGAAAATTAAACATTGACTCAAATCCAAGAAACTTCACTTCATTTACTCAGTGGTCAAGATCTGTCAACAAGAAATTATTTATCTAGAATGCCTGAAAAATATATGTTACAGTGTGTCCTGAGGTTTTCTGCAAGACTTGTGTAGTTTTGTTTTTGTGATGTGTGGTGCATTAGGAATTTGTTTATCACGCTTGCAGAATAAAATTTTACCATATCAGAAAAATATATTCACAGTTGCTATTTTTTCAGTGGAAAATTTTAGTGCTTTTGAATCACTTAATTTAATGCTTGTTGCATGTAAAAAGGGATATTTTTAGCCATTTTTCTCTAGAAAAAGTGTATTGGAATAAGTATTTGGTAATGTTTAGACAGCAAGAGGGGTCTAAGATAGTAATCTAATTTGGACATGTCAGGGAACAAAACACTACTCTATTTGTTAAAATTGTTTATTGTTGTACTTCTTATCACAGTTGTAATATAATTGATGCAATAGAAATACTACATGATGAATCTTTCATGAAGAGACATCTAATTAAATTATCACGTGTGCAACAAAGTTTCAATTTACTTTTGCTACTTAATCTATTATGTTTGTGTCCTTGCTATATTGATACAAGACATATTTTGATAAATTTAGAGGCTATTGTTTTATAACGCTTATTCAGAACAAATTATTCGAAAATTTGAAATGAGGTAGTAAAGAGTTTTAATATTAGAAAGTGCTAAGAGCATGTTCTGTATCCATATTGCATGTGTGACTCTTGCCTTTATTTATCTACAAAGAAGTGCTTGTATATAAATAATTTCTGTCGCAATATTAGAATGTAGTGCCTGATGTAAAGTATTTTATTGTCAAGTACTGAAAATTCAATAAATTTTTTTAAAACTTCTAGAGTGGTTAAGTTTTTTTCCCAATAGAACTAAGAAGTGAATTTTGAGGATTTTGACCCAATAATCTTTCATGTAAGAACAACTTTGCTTGTGTTGACGGAAAATATTTGTTGTACCGAAATGTTTTTGGTGAGAAGGGGAAAACAACATTAGTTGTGTTTTTAACCCTGAAGTAAGGATGCATAAGTACTTTCAATATATATCATTTATGATACACATAATTGTTTACTTCAATTTACAGAATATATTAATGTAAATAAATTTTAAGATAATTAATTAGTATCATTTCATCAAATATTAAGTCAGTTACAGTTAGTTTAAATCTACGAAGTTGCATGACGAGTTTTTAACAGCACGTCTGTGATATATTTGTAGCAAAATAGGTAAGACTGCTCTTTATTCACACTACTATTATTTAAATATTTAGCGGTTTATTTATTCAATTTACACAATTACAATATTTCGTATGATAATGATGTGGTATGATATATTCCAATTGATAACGTAATTCTTTTAAATTTTCGGCAATTAAAAGAACGCTGAGGGAGCGCCGCTCACTAGCTCTCTGGAATAAGCACCGATTATAGTAATAACGCATCTAATTTGCAATACTGCAATTGCATCTCAAGCGTAAAAACATTACATATCTATTGCTTTTTTCTATTAACGTCACACCGATCGTGCTGTAGTGTAAAGAAGTTAAACCCCAATCACCCGTTCATATTTTGTAAGCAAATGCTTTTGTTTGGTCCAGCGAGAGCTTCAATTTCGCCAGCGGTCCAACAGATGGCAACAGCGTCGCGCGACCGCTTCTTCCCTTTCTCCCTATCAGCTGCTTCGCGTACTCTGCTGCCCCCCGCCCCTGCTCCGCGCCTCTCGCTCCATCCCGGTTTAGTGCATGTCTCTCCCTTCTCCCGCACGCCCGCTCCATGCGCCTGACAGCTCCAAACGCGAACGCGTGCTACGAAACCCAACGAAAACCGAAGGCGGCTCGTTCCGTCGTGCCACTCGGAAAGAAATTATTACGGTCAACATCGCAAGCACATGCTCGTGTGGACGATGCGGCAGAGCGGCGGCAGAGAAGGCGTGTGCAGTGTTGTAGAGTGCGCGTGGATGACGGAAACGAAGAACCAGCATTGATATTGAGGTACTGTGTGTTGTGTACTTTTGGTCTGAAAGCAGCTTCAATCGATTGTTTGTTGAATGATTTGATATACTATTGTTTATGGTGCGTCATAAACGAGTGGAGAGAAATGTTAGTTCAAATGTGAGAAAGCAGCAATAGAAAATAGAAATTGTGATATGTAGTTCAGAAATCAGATTAGAAGAAGTTAAAATTAGTGAATGCATCATTGCAAAAGATTATCGAGCAATTTGTACAAAAAAACCGTAGCGAGAATCGGAACGCCGCTCTGCCGCCATGGGTGACAGCTCCCCGGACACGAGCATCAAATTACGGTCATCGGACCCCGGCGACCAGCCGGACGACGCCGAAACCGAGCAGGAATCCGACGCGGACGACGAGCCGTCTCCGCCCACCCCGCCCACGCCCCCGGTGCCCGCCGCGCCTCCCCCGGCCCCGGCGCCGGCCCCGGGCCCCGCGCCGGCCCCGTCGCCGCCGCCGCCCCTGCCCGACTCGCCCCCGCCGCCGCTGTCCCCGCCGCCCCTGTCCCCGCCGCCGCCCCCGGAGTCGCTGCCGCTGCCGCTGGCGGACCTCGAACCCGAGGCCGAGGAGGAGGAGGCGGCGGCGGCGGGGCCGGCGGGGCCGGCGCCCGCGCGCCACCCGGAGACGCCGGCCACCGCGCCCGAGACGCCCGGCAACGACACCGACGTCGAGGAGGACACCATCCCCGTGGACGACAACGGCCTCAGCGAGGACATCATCTTCCCGCCGCCGCCGCCGCCCCCGGAAGTCACGCTCGACGACACTGACGGGTACGTGCGCCTCTCCCGCCCCCGCCCTCCGCCCCCGCCCCCGCGCGGCGTTCACGTGCTGCGAGCGCTCGCTCTTAGTGTTGCAGGACGTGAGAATGGGTGGAATGGAGATTTACAGGGTGTCCGGGGAGGAGACACGTCGAAACTTCGGAAATAAGCTCTTAAGACAATTTTAAGCATATTTTTTCTAATCAACTGCATGGATATTCCAAATGCCTGAACCGCTGTAAGTCCTCAAAAGTTGGTTTGAAAATATCCTTTCTTGGCAAAAATGTGCAATGTAGAAGAATGTAAACACTCCAGATGTATGTAAGTTGTTTATTATTAATAAAAGAAATGAATGTATTTAATCGGAAAGGAAAAAATAACCCAGAAATTTAAGAGCACCCAATTTACACAATTCGACTACTTTTTTTATTCTCAGTTTTTCTTTCTGAACAAATATATTCATTTATTTTGTAAATAATAAACAATTTACAAGTTTCTGGAGTGTTTCTGTGCTTCTACAGTGCAGATTTTTGCCGAGAAAGCATATTTTCAAACCAAATTATGTGTGCTTATTGCCGCTTAGCCATTCGAATTATCCACGTACTTCATTAGAAAAAATTTGCTTAAAATTTTCTTAAGAGCTTATTTTCAAAGTTTCGACGTTTCCTCCCCGGACACTCTGTATAATAGTTCACTTTTTACCGAAGCATAGCTGGTTGTAATTCTATTAATTTGATTTTTTTACTTTATGCAAGGGCAATTGACGGTCGTGTCTTGCCTGTCTCCCTCGACTGTTACACGCAATCTTGTACCTGTCTCGGAGTCCAGGGATTGTTATCACTAGACATTGGATGTTTAGGCATTAAAAAATCTTCTTTTAGGCGCCTAAAAAGGCACTGAAAATGTCAAGAATAAGGAGAAAAAAAGCATTGTCGTAAGTAGACATTGGATGCATCTCCCAACATCAACTGATGTGACTGGCATATATTTTAGAAGTTCAACGTTAGCAACACTGAAAACTTCTGGAAATTTACATTCATTTCCACTTAAAATTTCTGTGCCCTTGGTGTATTGTCAATCGACCATGTTCTCAGAATATGACTGGTATTTATGAAATACGGAAATAGAGAAAAATCTGTTAGTATGCTTTTAGGAATTTCTCTTGTATTTTAAAATAAAAAGACGTGAATTGAAGATTTCGTAATGAATGGCCACGTTGGATCATGGCCGAGTTTCTAAAATCTTAGCATTTCATAAACAAATAATACATAAAAGCCAAAAATGTCCAATAATTGTTAAAGAATATATTTATGCAAAAAATACATTTATGCTAAAAAATGCAAAAATAAGCATTATAAAAATTCATTTGTCATCATTTGTCATGATTTTTGCACATATATTATTAGCCTTTAAATAAGCTTGCTAGAATAAAATAGGCATTTCCCTAAACATCCGATGTCTAGAGATCCATGTACATGAAAGGCCATTCCTATCTATCTACGATTCCCTCACCCTCCTCGAGGTCCACGAAGCGAGTGATCTGATGATTATTATGAGAGCACAGAATGCTTAGGAAATGTATAAAATATGAAGTGTCTCAAAGTTTCAGGCCCACCCAGCAGTCATTCTGTGGAGTTTCATTTTTGAAAGTTACAATTTCACGTTCCCTCTATAACAAAGCATTATCAGTAGAGTCGCTATGAAGATACAATGTAGGTACGCGAACCGCCCAGGTGACTATGAAAGACCTAAAATTGACTCAAAGTACAAATAAAAGATAACAACGTGAATTACAAAATGCATAATTGTCTTTATCAAAAATAAATATTTCAATAAAATATATCATTCTTGCGTAGTAATTCCCACGGAGGGGAACATGACTACGAATTTTTCATGTCATTTTTCATTTGTCAACTAAGGTGACAGCAATATAATATTTCATAAATTTAATGTTTGAAATATTATATTGTATTTCATAAATACTAATTAATAACTTTTATTCGGAGTTTAATTGATAACATGCCCTCACAAGGAGTTCAACTAACATTTTGAGCATTTTGTCTTCAGCATCACTGAAGTACGAGATATTAAGTCACCTCTCAATTAATATTAATTCGTTCGTCTTGGAGCCAAGAAACCAAACTCCACACATAAAATAATCTGCCTTGGGATCCATTAGTGTACAAAATGAGAATTTGTGTACATTGCCTCTGTGCATGGCGAGTTAGTCTTGTACAATACACCGCATTCTGCACCAAACTTTACTTCGGGCACATAAAATTTGAAGAAAAAATTGCAGAAAACAATTAGCGTTTGAAGATGAAGTTGAAACGAATAGTATAGTTTAAAAAATGCCACTAAAGGGATTAGGTTTCATCGAAATTAATTTTCAATTAATTCTTAAAAAACAACAAACAAAAAGCACAACTTGGAACAACTTTTTAGTACAACTTGGAATATTATTTATTACACGAAAATATATTTGAAAACGTACTGATAATCATGTAGTAACAGTAATTTATTAGTTTTTTTTGTTCTCCATTACTTTTTTTATCTTCCTGACAATTTATTTTAACCTGTGACAAACATTTTTTCATGTTCCTCAAGGATCATGAAAATGGATTTCTTATCAGAGAGAAATCTCTTTTCATGCGATTTAGTTTGGTCTTAAAAAGGGTCTTCATGTCTTTAGACTCTGAGAATGATTTCTGCTTACGTCAGTACCTATAGTAACAAAATTGTTGAACTAGAAGTTGGATTGTTGAGATATTGCCATCATGATTTGAATTTCCCACTGTACGAGTACAATTTTCAACGAATTATCCTTCCCCCTCCCCATCCCCCACCATCTCCCACAGAACATGTAAATCAAATACGAGTTTTGCTGTGTTTCCCACAGTTTCGTCTGCGGTAAACAATTAACCAAACGAACCGGAGCGATGCCCTCGAAATTTTTACCCACAACGTTTGAAAGGTCTGGAAAGTTTCAAACATTTCACGACTCAGTCTCACAAAAGGCATGCGCGGTACGTGTGGGGTGCTTTCGCACGGTCTCGCCCTCGCCCGCCCCCGATCGTAAAGCGAGCTGCATGCCTTTTAATGCCACGGACGTAATTTTATGGTGATTTCCGGTCGTCGCGACGGGGCGGCGGCGGCGGCGGTGGCGGCTGGGCGATGGGGTCGGCTGGGCGGGCCGGCCCGCGCGAGGGGACTAGACCGCGCGGGTTGGTCAATGGCGGCACAAGGTTGCGCACTGTTAGCCGCGATTCGCTCTTCCGCCCCCGCCGATATGGCCGCCCTCGTGAGTGGAGGCGCGGCGGGCGGGCGGGACGGGACGGGCAGGGCAGCAGGAAGCTGCCGCGCCGTAGGAATGCCGCTTCACGATGTATCGGTTTTCCAAATTCCGAAATTTCTCTTCCAATATATTTCGGTAAACTGAATGACCACGATGTGCCGTTTTTATATACTCCGATATATTTCTTTTAATATATTTCGTTAGATTGGATGGTCGCGAAGTATCGGTTTTCCAAATTCCGAAATTTCTCTTCCAATATATTTCGGTAAACTGAATGACCTCGATGTACCGTTTTTACAAACTTCGATATATTTCTGTTAATATATTTCGTTAGATTGGATGGCCGCGAAGTATCGGTTTTCCAAATTCCGAAATTTCTCTTCCAATATATTTCGGTAAACAGAATGACCACGATGTACCGTTTTTATAAACTCCGATATATTTCTTTCAATATACTTCGTTAGATTGGATGGTCGCGAAGTATCGTTTTTCCACATTCCGATATATTTCTTTCAATATATTTTGTAAATTGAATGACCGCGATGTATCTTTTTCCAAATGCCGATACTTTTCTTTCAATCTATTTTGGTAAATCCAGTACCGCTCCCAAGGGGGAGCGAAAGCTCACAGGGCTTAAGTCGTCCCCAGAAGCTGAACACACATTCACAAAAATAGATTTTACTAACTTTCTATAGTAACGAAATTCATTCAATTTCTCAATTGAATGCATTTTAAATAACTGTAAACCAGCAAACAAAAATATTTTTTTAATTGAGCTGGGCAATTCACCTTTAACTCCCTTCCCTCATACACATACGAGTACAAAGAGGGAATTAATTGAACTTTATGCACTTGGGAGAATTACATTCCTCGTGCTATCGCTCTCTGGCACTAACCTTCCAATTCCTGAAGCTATTGTCATAAATAACTATTAATTTTAAACAAACTTATAAATGGAATGTTTAGCACAACTTTCGCGTTTTAGTACGCAGTGAAAATCAGATTTTCGAAATAAAATGTATCTAGTTCTAAGATCTTGCAAATTATTTGTTGGCGAAATGAAATGATACATTCCAATTTGGGTCGATCTTCATTTTTACGCTTTGTCAATTCTTCAGTGTTTTATTATCAATATTTTAATTCACTTCCTTCATCAGGGCATGTGCTACGCAAATAAATCTGGCGCGAAACCTTTTTCTTCGTTTTGCCTGTTGCGCATGTAGGCAACCCATTGAACACGAGAGTGTTGCGGATAGTCTCGCCTTTTAGCGTTTTGCTCGCTACAGGACTGCGGATTCCCGGTATCTTTAGCAGGGGAAAATCCATTCCAGTTAGCATGAAAGTTGATTAGTTAACACTTAAGTGTTACATTTTTTTAAAATTGTTTAGCATTTTCAAGAATTGCTGTTTGACTACCACTTACGGAAAAGAGTATTAATGCCGTAGAAACGAAACGTAAAATAGATCGAGAAAAGAGAAAAACAAGACAAGGTTTGCTGTGCATTGTTAATTAAGCGAGGATATAGTGTAGCAAGTTTATAACAAAATCAATAAGCTCTTATATGAGAAGTTGTGCAAATAAAAGAACAACGTAAAAGAAGTTAGTTAACACTTTCAATTTATGATTACAATTGCATTTCCTTCACTCTACTTTATCTTGCTTAGTACTAGCATACTGTAACTTCTTTTATTAACGTTCTTAGCACTTAAGTGAATGTGTAACGATCGTTTTATACTCATAACAATGTTTCCTCTCGCGAAAGATCTAAATTGAGTTACGAAATAACTCGTAATTACATGAAGCGTTAGTTTTTGATTAAATGAATAACTACGCTTAGCAAATAAATGGAAAATCAAAACAATTTAAGTTTTGTTTGTAGGTGATAATTGTGATAACTCAAAACTTATTGATTCTGAGAACGTGACAAATCGTAATATTTCCACTTGCAATTGGCGATGGATAAATGTTCTTGTATCTTTGTGATAGGAGTTTTAGAAGATACTTGGCTCTTGTAATTCTCTAGGATTATCATACGCAGTTCTACTCTTTTGAAGCCCCCAATTTCATCTCTTATATCCAAAGAATGTTTACAAATGAGGTGTCATTAGAAAAGTAACTAACCGGGCTTGTGATAAATATAATTATATTAAAATGTCGTATATAATTATATTATATTATACTATACTATATTATATTATATTTTATTACAAAGGTATTGTTGTTACATATGAGGATTTAGAAAGTTCTTGTGCATATTCTGTCGTGCCTAATTTGAAACGACATATCCTTAAAATTTGGTATTCAAGACATACGAGGTGTGGGCAAACAAGGTATATTTCTTTGGCTTTAATTTACAGAATAAGATCTTTCTCTGTCTTTTATTTACACTTTGAAGGGATTAGTTCTTACGAGTTTTCTCATTCCACAGCACGGCTGATGTCATGCAGGATGCCGCATTGTTATCGAGAATTAGATATACTTTTTGATATTGTGCTATTTAATCGCACAGGTATGTTCCTTTTTAATACTGAACGCATATAGATATTAGAATTTTTACATAGGAACAGTACCAGGCTTAAATTTATTATACAAAAGGCATATTTTATAAAGCCTGATCATTTAATTACCACTTTTGCATGTCTGCTTCTAGAAACATAAATATCTAAATATCCTAGCTCTTCCTACATTATCGATTTCAATGCGAATAAAACGAAAAAAGATGGAAGCTGGGAGGGGTGATTTACAGACGTTTCCGGCGAAGCACCGTGAGCGACAAACCTGCAACGGGTGTTGCAACAATGAATTACAAAAGCACGCAGGACTCATGATTGGTAGGTACCCACAGCAATTTGAATGCGAATGACATTTTAATACAATGCTTCGGCATCCAAACTAATTGGGAACGGTCTCCATAGAAACCGTTTGTTTACATAACTATTGAATGCGCGCGCGGATGCTCGTGCGTGTATTGATTAACAGATAGCGCCCGCGTTTCGCGCGCCGCGCTTCGAGCCGGGCCTTCGCCTCCACGCGATGGGCGGCGCTGGTTTTTGTGGAAGGCGTGTAAACACGGATCGTGACACTTCGATAACGGTACAGATTATCACGTGATTAAGTAAGCCATTCTGTACACTGCACCTACATGTTTGACCTTTGAGGATTCATAAAATCGAAGACAATTACAGAAATACGAAATCTGAAAATTCAAAATACGTTTGATGTCGATTGTTTATGCTTGGTAAAGATTGCTGTGATTCGCACAGAATAAAATACGCTTGGATACGGATTCTTTTGATACTCCTTTGATTAAATAAAAAACTCTTCTTTTTCTCTCCTTTAAAAGTACCATTTTCGTGTTATTTTTATCCCTGAAAATTAAATATTCTTTATATATTGTGTGCACTTGCTTTCCTGAAAGAATCAATTTGACCATGAGGCACACTACCATTATAGCGTCCCAATATAAATATGAGAAGGTAGAATATTATTGATTGCAAAGTAACATTTTGAAATTTCTTAATGAAATATTAGATTGGATAAATGAAGAAAATATAGTTTTACAAGATTTTATCATTTAATAAGTAACTATTTTTCAGTAGCGACAAAAATTAACCCAAAACTATACAGTTATTTAAATTATAAGGCTGTATTTTTCATTCTCTGATAACTATTTTATTTTTATTTTATGCTCTACTTCAACTTCGAAAGAACAATCGTGATCAATTTATGCCAATAAATTAGAAAAACAATGTAAATAAAAGCTGCTCAGGAATGCTTTCATATATTTCTAATTCTGAAAGTTACTTTCTTATTTCTATTAAAGGGCTGAGTTCCTATGTAAACTCAGCCTATTACAGGAAAGCGTTCTACGTCAATGGAGTAAACCTAACCTCAAAACACAAAGTTGCTTCACAGTACTACCGTACTGACAATTGATTTGAAATATCATGGTGATAATTTTCTTTTGTTTTCAATAAGCCATTATAATTTTCAGCTTTTTTATCATTTTACTTGCTAAATGTGGCGACGCTGACGCGTTAAACGTTTTAAAAATATTTTCATGTGTTGGAAATGTTTACTACGAAAATTCTAAATAAAAAGAAAGGTTGAGCATAGAGTTGCTTGTTTATTTCTTCCTCGCGAGTAGAACGATCAAGATAATTGATTAAGAATTAAAATGAAATAATAAAAAATGTGTGATCGTAACTCTTCCTTCCGGATGTTCTTTCGGGGTAATGCCACTACCCGCCTCTATGTAGGGCGTTGGAGAACCTCCGAATGTCCCCAGATGAGTTGTTCTGAAGAGTACATTCTTTCAGGGTATTATCCGGCGGCTTGTTAAAGAACACGTTTGCAAGCTCCTCTTCTGGAACATATAATTCCATTCTTATAGATTTATATTAGAACATAATTTTGTATTTGAAATTATTCTACAAAAGGAGATTATCCCATTAGGACTCTCGTGTAAGCTACACATAACAATATTATCCTGTAAATGGTCATTATCCTACGGGGTGGCAACACTGTCGAGTCACCTTTTCCTTCCGAGTGGTCCAAGTCCTGCATCCCATACTGACAACAGTGGCGATACCGTCTCCATGGACCTGTGGCGTTCATTGCTTGGATGCCGTGGCGTTGGAGCACGTGGTGGTGCGGACATCGCTAGATCGTGCCGCTAAAAGCGTAAACCACATGTTTTTGGAGAAATTTCTTATAATATTTTGTGTATATTCGAAAACAAATCATCAGTTCCCCACCTGGAGCCCGAGACGCGTCGAGTGTCACCTCATTTGTCTCAATTAGTTAATGGGAAGGAGTCTAATCGTGAGTGGTGGATGGACGGACTCACGGACATAAGGATGGATGCAGTTCACTCTTGTTTGTATTGAAAATCAGTACCATGCGCGAAAATCGAAAATCGCTGTTCTAATTTCACTAGTGGGTGTCGCTATCATTTGATAGATCGGTAACCATCAGTGACTTAAATCGTAACCATTGCTGCGTAAATGTGAATAATACTACTCAAACGCATGTCTCAAACATTCAGGAATGCGGCCGTCAGACACATTGTTCGGATGTCTTTCTGATCAGGTAGCTTCACATTCGCTGCATTTCGGAGTCTTTTCAAGAACAAGGGAGGGGGACATGGGATCAGTGGCGTAGGAAACCAGTCCAACGTCCAATCTTAAGGCAGTCTCTAGCCAGTTGTCTAACGCAAGGATCTGCTAACTGTTTGAGAGAAGGGCTATTCTACTAATTTTGACAACTTAGGGACGAAGCATTTGTCTGGTGCATTTTCCTTATATTCTATATGTATGAAATGAATTAAAAACAGTAATCTTAGAGCATAAAAATTAAACTAAAGAGCTCAAATAACATGTATAAAGTGATGTTTGTTTTTTATTGTTGCAAATTGTTTTATTCATTAACGAACAAATTCGATACATTTTGTGTGTGATTTTTCCTTAGTAAGTTTCCTTAATAAGTATCCTTATTAGAAACTTATTCAGACACGCTTTCCATAGTGTAATGACTACCCAGATACAGTTAATTGTTCGGTATAATTGAAACCCACACGTGAATTCTTCTTGAGACGTGTCAGATTGCATTTCATAAAGGATGATTCTGGAAATGCGCCAGATTACATATTATCATAAAATCTACATGGAATGTGGCTATTCATCAGGAATATTGTCTGAATTCCATCTGCTTTTTAATTATCCATGCCCCACGCCTACATGTAGAGACATGTTGCGGTTCTCTAAATGACCTGCAGCCATTTCCAACAGACAGTTTCTTCAGCAAATCTCATCTGGGCCTATCCGGTTTGCCGGCCATAGTTTGGAGACATCTGGTCTAATGATTGAGTGATTGATTATTTTCTTTCCGGGCGCGTCAATTGCGGAGATCATTAGTCCCGTAAGTGTAATGAATGTTTTATCATGGGAGATGGTAGTGTTACTCACCGCTGGATAGCGAAATGTGGCCCCGACCTACACGTTGGCTTGCGGAGTTTTCTTCATCCAGGTTCTCCCTCCCGCTTCATCCTGGAACGCCCCTACCGAGACACTAAGCTCCCGGCTGGCCTCGTGACATGTGTGGTAGTGTAGTGCATGTAAGGGTAAGTGTGTAGTTTGTTCATTATGAACTCTTTGAGTGCCTTGCGGCCACTGCTTGTTTGAGGCTTGCGCCTGTTTCCCCTTCACTGCTGCCTTATTGTCCCGGGTCGGCCGGGGGGCTCCCAAAGGCTGCGGACTTCCACTGTATGTCCTTAGGGCGACGATATGTCAAGGAAGAGGAAGGAAAGATCGCGCGTGGTCCACGGCCCGTTTGTTAGGGGACTGTTATGGCATTCACCTGGTACTAATCAGAGGAACCATGGGAAACTGCTGATTAGAGCAGCCGACCACTAGAATTCGACCTAGCTATGAAATCCTAGAACCTCCCGGTCAGAGGCACTGCTGTGACGTCAGTCGATGCCGTGAGCCAACCCATCCAGTCTCTGGTCGAAGATACTTCTTCAATATCCCTCAGGAATTGATTAGAAACGGATCCTGAAAGGACTTAACAGAGCGGTCAGCTTCTAGGATTTTCATCCAGGTACTGGCCGCGACCCAACGTGTTAACAGGTGTCAGTGATCTAGAAAACGGAATGTCGTTTTCCAAAGCTTACCTGTCTACGAAGCTTCCGTTGTGGACTCGCAGCAACATGCGCCAGCGCCCCTACGAACCATCGTCTTTACCATCAACAATAACCTAAGCTGTATGAGTTGGGCTAAGAGTAGTAAGATAGCTTTAAGATAGTTTTTAAGTAGTCTATTTAAGACTGGCCCGCTCCTTGTTGCACAAGCCTAACCGACTGCAGCGAATTTTACCCCAAATTTTGAATACATTTCCGCCTCTCCAGGGTAACTGGAGAGGGAAAATTGGAAAAAATGGGCTATGACCGCAGTATACGTATTCATGCAGTAGAGCAGTGCGTGTTAAATGCCCTATGACGACGTGTTGGTTAGCGACTGTAGCGTTCCGCGTGGCGATCAAGGAATGCTGCGCCACCTTACAATTCGTAATACAACTTCGTTGTGTTAAATCTAACCAAAAAGTAAAGGTTTTATATATTTTTTAACTCCCTTATGCATGTAACTAAAACAAATGAAGTAGAAGTTTTGAACAATTTTTCAGAAACGAAATGATTTAAATCTAATGAATGTTGTCTATTGAAAGTGAATAGTGGAATCATGAGGAAGAACAAATATTTCTATACTGTTCATTAAAATATCTAGAAATATAAATAATCTAAATAATAAATAAGGGTACATTGGAAGTACATTGGAAGTTATCGTTATAATTTTTTAAAACAAATAAACGCATTTTGTTAACAGTTTTCCCCCATAATATGGAAATGGAAGGGTAGGGAAGAGGGTGGGATTGAACATGCGAGAGATCTCAATGTTTTATAAAGTTCTATAAAACTTATATTTATATAAAGTTTTTGTCTATGTGCGCGTTTCGGCCCGGCCCGTTTCGACGACCGCCGTGCGCCGTTCCGCACGTGGCGTCCAGCGCACGGCGGGGCGTACGCGGCTGGCGCTACCGCGGCGGGGCGAGGCGCGCGCGGGCGGCGGCGGCGGCGGCGAGTGCGTAGGGAGTGCGTAGCGAGCTGGCTCACGTGGTGCGTGCGGGGCGGGGCGCGGGCGGCGGCCGGGCCGTGGGTGGCGGGGCGGGCGGGGCGGGGGCGGGGCGCGAGCGCACGTGCCGAAGATCGACCGCGCACCTGCCGCGGCCGCCGCCAGGGCGCGGAGCGCGCGCTCCCGCGGCCGCAGACGCAAGGCCTCATGATCATCTACCTGCCCTCCGCACACTCCACGACGGGACCACCGATGGCTTTTTTCAATGTTGAACTCTGCAGTAAATAGGGCGAATCATTTCGTGCTGTAAAACTAACGGTGCTAAAACAGCACGAACTTTCTCTCCCGTACTTTCACGCAAAATGACGCGATAAGTACTCAAATTTTCGAAAAATTCTACATGACCTTACTTCAAAATCTATCTTTAAGGAACAGATTACATTAAGAGAAAAATCTCTACCTTTATAATTGTAGTTGTGGGAAGACGACGAAAAAAAATTGAAGTTTTGTAATTTTCAAAAAATTAGCTTAGCTCATTTTCAACGAAAATGAGAGCTGCGCCATTCTCTTAAACGGCCTTCACTCTATTCAACAAGATTTAATGAAAAACGATAGAGCCATTTTTTTTAAAATTTTGAAAATGTCCCACGGGCTTCATGCAAAGTACTCCCCAAATTAAAATATCCATTTCAAATTCAAGGGACAACGACATCAGCCAGATCGAATGGGGAGTATCAATTTTGGAAAAAATGGGCTGAACGGTTTAGCCGCTAGCGTTGTTCAGAGACTGACGGACGGACAATCGGACGGACGGATGGACAGACATTTTGCCATTCATTGACATTCATGACAGACATTCGATTTTTCGGTATCAAGGACCCGCAAGAAATGGATTCTGACTTAACAACGTGTTAGAAAATAATTTTTCTAAATTTAGCTAGTGGACTTTTCCACTTTTTCGTTACCAGGACCCAGGAGTAAAAGTTTTTCTGCCGAAAATTCGCCTTTTTTTCTCGCAGCAATACATAACCTTCTCTGTACTGGATAAGCGGTAGCGAGACAGTAAAACATACCACAGTTCTTCTCCTAGATTAGATGAACAAACGTTTCTAACGTAATTTTGCTGAGAAACGTTTTCTTGTTGCACAACAGTTTCTTGACAACTATTGTTCAGAAGGTTGTACTTAATATAATAAAGGGAGTTGAAGAGCTGAGATTATTTTAAAGTATTGTCGAAGAAAAATATAGTTCTTTCGGATAAGAAGAAGAAAATATGCAAATTGGCAGAGTTGGAGTGCATATTATGACCGCTCTGAGTCGAGCGAGACCTTGCGACCGCGCCCGAGTGATATACTGTATGTCAGAAACTTGGCCTGCCACCTCGCCGCGCCGTCAGAATTGCAGTGCTTACGCTGTCGGTAAATGACGTTTATGATTGGCGCAGACCCGAGTCTACACCAGTGCACGGGTACGCGCCCTAATACTGGCTGTGTAGGAATTGGAAAAATACCACAAGACACTTTATACGGGAATCTTTGCTTCTGACACAGAAACGGCTAAGGGATCATCTCCTATATTATTTTTGTAGTGTACCTTCCCTTTGCGGCTCTCACACGTAACCAATCTTTATAAATGAGGTCTCTAAAGAAAGAGAATTTCACGTAGACGTGACAAATTGCACTTTGTCTTTAAAAATATGAAGGACTTATGTAAAAAAAGCATCTAATATTTGTACAAAATGCAACCCGCAATATACGTCAGTTTTTTTAAATCTATATCGTTAAATAACTCCTAAACGAAGAGTTCTAGGGCCATAAAAACTAAAATTGTGAGGCCAAAGGTCTATAAAGAAACGTTCCTCACACCGTAATCTATAGGATGAGATCTTCTTGACCATTCTATTACATTTTTGCAAGCTCGATGGTTCTCGATTCTACCCCACCTGTTCAGAGCCTGTAGAATCTGCAACTGTATACAAAATTACTAATTATTTGATATTCTATGCGACTGAATTACACGGATGTACCTCTTTGCTCGATAATAAAGTTAAATAAGAATAGTTTGTTTTGAGAAAGGTGTATTATATTGTTATCAATTAGAAAGGTGACATAGAGCAAGTGACGGAGAGTTTTCGCGCGGGTACGCTAGTTCATCATAATATCCTTAACGAACCAACTGGGCACTACAGTATTTATTGGTTGCTATGACAATGGTGATAAACATGTGACAATATAATTATCCACATTGTGTTGTATGGAATGGATCAAAAGGAAGAGGAGGAACCAATTATGAATATTCTGAAAGAAATACGAAGTAATGCCGGTAACGGCGATGGGATTGCTTCAAGAGATGTGTGTAGTATTTGCTAAAGAAGGTGACAATAATTAGGCGGAAGGAAAAAAAAATATTCGAAATGCTTCACTGACATTGTGCCAAAAAGGTATGCAGTATATTTTTTCGCCACTTTCTATAGTTACTTATTGTCATGTAATTTTATTTCTGTCAGAAAAATGCAAATTAACATCGAATATGAAGGGTATGGTGAAACATAATGAAAACCGACATGATGTTTACTAAGATGGAGCTTTTAAAAAGTGTCTTTTTTTCTGCAAGTTGCTATAGGTTTCCGTACACAATATGCAACACTGTACGACAGTACACATTCATTTGTGGTCACAAAGCTGAACTCTCTGAACGAACAAGTTTATTAGAGGTTTACAGTTGTATTTCCATAAAACGCTTTAAAAATCCAAATTTGAGGGATATCATTTTATTCCCCCACACCCTTCACATGGGCTCGGTATTCCCAGTTAAAATCTACTCTTCGAGGTAACGAGTTTATTAATTGTAGTAGATTCGCCAAATTCATGTCATCAGTAAACGACAAACAAAATAATACACTATTAAAAATCTTAAATAATTTCATAGAATTATATTATAGTTGCTAAGCGACCCTTATTTCACTGTAAATAAGCTTTATTTTTTTCTATGTAGTAACATAGTAGTAGAACAACTGCAATTCTACTATAAAAACATTTTTAAAAAGTGGTATCGATACATAAAACCAATGGTACAGAAATATTGCGTAGCGCTATGATCGCCAAGTATAGATTTCCGTTCAGCTTTTAATTCATTTATTTTACAGCTTTGTTAGTTTATATTGTTGGTTGGTTACTTCAGGTTTGAACAATTGTCCGTTGAGAGGTGCGTCATTCGCTTCACATCACTATTCAATATTTCTGTAAGATATAATATCTTAATTTCAATAAAATAATGAAGAAAATTTTAAGAACGTTTATTTATTTATTTATTTATTTATTTATTTATGTCAAAAACAGTTAAAAACTGCGTATGACGAGCTATGGGGAGAAGTGAATTTTGTGCACGTTTTCATAATTCTGTGGTCTCTATCCTAAACCATATTCTAGTCGAATTTTGAATACAGAAAAGAGAGTTTTTTTTCAAGTTTTGTTGACAAAATATTCGCTCCTATATAAAAAAATATATTTTCAAAGGTAAATTAGCTATAAATTCCTGCCCTGAACCCTCATGTTCTTCATGAAAGAATAATACTTTTTGCCGCGATAATATGAAAAACGATAATTTGAATAACTATATTTCCCACTGAAATTCAGAAGACGTGCACAAATAATGAAGTTACATTTATGTCCAGAAGCAAAACAAGGGACCATCTCAGCATTTGCTCAAGGATCAGGGAAACTGGACGAAAAACCTGATCGAGATGGGGGCCATCAACCCAGAAACTGTGGTACAATACTTGTTACAGGTTCTTTAGAATTATACAGTCCAAATGATAAATAATTACATTAACTATCATTGTTAAAATTAATTCTACTTTCCTTTTTGATGCTCGGTATAGTCTCGAATTGTATAGAAACAGTTATGCAGCAGAAAAGATTTTACTTGGGACTTAAACTTTTCTATTGAATTTAATCGTTTAATGTCTTCTGGCAAAGTGTTGTAGAGTAATGTACATGAATTGTATGTGAATTTTTTGTAGTGAGCTGTTGATACTGCCACCTGGTGAATATGATTACTACGTCGTGTGTTATACTTATAGACATCGGCGTTTGCTGAAAATATATTCCCGTCCTTAAGTAAGTCATTTTTGACAAAAACTACTGATTCGTAAATCAGGAGACAAGGTAATGGTAAAATTCCTAGATTAATAAAGAGCAAGCAAGCTTCCCAGCAAGAAGAACACATACCGCAACAGATCGTCGAAGTGGAGCTTGTAATTATTCCAGGAACCCGCATCCTTTTAAGAAGTTGCGCCTCAACATTTTAATAGCTACGTAGTAGTGGTAGTAATACTTAGATCGCGTGCTTTCCTTAGTAATCCCCCTAAGACAGCGGCTTCCGAACTGTGCGTCGCGGCTCCCAAGGGCGTCGCGACCATATGATAGGGGCACCGCCGATATTTATTTAAAATTATCTTTAGATTTGATTTACTTAAATACTTGTGACATTTATGTCTGCAAAAATAATTTTGTACTATCTTACTATACGTTATTTGTGATGTGTATCATTTACTCATTTGTATTGCATCTTTAGTAGTCCTCTATTAACCCGTAAATTTGAAACTTATTGTTACCAGAGGAGCCGCGGGATGTTTCGTTTAGGTCAAGGGAGCCGTGGACGAAAAAAGTTTGAAAACCCCTGCCATAAGAGGATATTCAAAGCAGTTGGATGCCATCCTGTGATGATGAGGAGATATGATAAAAGATGATCAGGGCATTTTGAAACCTTCCCAGCATTCGCCTGTATGACCTGAGGGAAACCACGAAAACCTCGAGCAGGACGGCCGGCCCGGGAATCGAACCCGACTGTAAAGTTAGCGCTTTACGCTCTGAGTTACTTCACTCGGTATATAGCGACGTGCAAGCGAGTGCATTTCCATGTGCGCTTTTGAACCTCGTTTAGACGACAGTCAACCATGTCTCCTCCCTCCTCACCGCCTCCGCCCGCCCCGCTCCTACAGCCCTCTCACAGCTCCTTCAATCTTGGCGGAGCCCCTCGTACGGGACTGGGACTGCTCCTGTCACGAAAGAGTTGACATTGAGTTGAATAACTCTCAACACAGACCAATAGGAGATGCAATTATCGCGTAGGGACCGTTTTTAACAGTCGTTTTATTAAGTCACATGCATCAAGATCTGTCGAAAAGCGGACGAGAATCGATTTGTAACAATTTGCAATACTTAGGTACAACGAAAATACACTCATTCAAAATACAATTTGGAAGGCGAATGTATTTTATCAAGTAGAAAGGTGTTTTTAATTAGTAAATTTCATTTGTAGAATAGCTTTACTAGATTCATCTCGTTAAGTACTGGTAATTCCAAATCATTCATACCTTTTGTTATATTTTCACTCATTAAAAAAATGATAGTAATCAAAAGAAATGTTTGGCTGGAGGCAAAAGTCATTAAAACAACATAGTTACAAACTGTGACTGACCTGAGCAGATGTTGCTATACACGTACGAATGTATTGTGTTTCAGAACTGTGTCAGGGCGCCTTGTGTCACTGACATGTCACGTCATGGAGTTGTAGGATGTACCTGCTCAGGCATACTCGTATAATTCGTACGATAATTGTTCTCATACGTATTGCATTTTTGTTGACGCTTGTTGTAATTCTTATGGTAGGACTACAATCGCGAAAAACGGTCTTACAGCATACCAAAGCGTTTCAATTGAGAACAGATCTGATCGCCAACTGCACTGGCACGCAAAGATTGTCACAATGAGGGTATCACTGCTCACTGAACGTCCACAGGAGGAAGAGTTATATCTCTCCTCGCGTGATTTATTGATTTCTTTATTATGATTGTGAGTGCCGTTACGCCTTTTCGACCGTATCTGAGGTGAATGGTGTTGACATTTATTCTACTTTTAAGAATAAAAATGCTCATAAAATACGTTTTCGTAGCGACTTGAAGAGAAGATACCCACCTAAAATAACTGACCACTTAGGTTTGTTGTTATTTAGTGTTCTTTGGGCGATGAGCGTTGATGATGATATGATTTAAATGATGATGGGAAATTGATGGATTAGGAGGCTGGAGTGGAAGCTGGAGAACAGGGAGAAAACCTGCTGCGATCTGGCTTCGTCCACCGCAAATGGGTTAACCGGAATTTGAGTGCCGATGTCCAGAGGTCAAAGGGTAGGCGTGCGCACAGGGAGGGAGGGTGCATGGGGGTCGTGGCCCCCTGAAAATTTTGAAAGGGGTTTTGTAACCCTACATGATAAAACCATTTATTTCCGTAAATACTAGTATATTTTCCTGAATTGCCCCTCTTTAAACTTACACATTGGGAAAATGATAGTCGATATTTGGAGAGAAGCTCTCCAATCCGTTTGGCCACCTAAAAATGGTTCAACCTAAAATCAATTGCAAATATGAATGGTATCATAAACATTAATTTTATTCTCCTTCTAATATGTTTTATTTATTTTGTGGGAATATGACAATGTACTATAGATCATAAATTTCTACAACAAAAAAATTGCTACCACTCACATGGAATTATTATAGTCATTTCGATTTGCGAAAAACTTTAAAATGAACTTAACTTGAAATGAAACTTTAAAATTAATTTCAATAAACGATTATATCAGCACCGATACGATGTATGTATATTATACACTTTTGCCTGTAAATACTTTAAATTAATGAATAAAGTGTAATGGAAAATGAGGCCCAGGGGAGCAGAATTGTAGTTAGCCCCCTGTTGCTTTATTCTGCTCTCACCTACGTGTGAAAGGTGAGCGGTATTCCACGGATTGCATCCCTCTGCGCGTGACAGAGAAGTCGTTCTCTTTCCTTTGGATTTCGTGACGTAGGTGCCCTCTCCTCTGCCATCACAACATTCTATGGTAGTACGATTCGATCATCATGATTTTCTATGCGGCGAAATGGTCAGCTCTGTTCCCTCGGGACCACAATGCCACTCTTCTCGATAGCGCCCACCTGTTCGAATTGCTGTCAAACTCTTATCTCGCGACATGCTTCCGAACATTATGAGTCATGTGGTTATGATATACTGAATGTACGAGATACGATCGTTATTATAAGTCTCTATATCTTATTTTCGGATTCACCTTTACCTGGCTTCCTTAGTGGTATAACAGTATCATATTTGGAGCAAACACAGCGGGAACCTTCCTAGTCCACCTAGAGCGATTACCATCCTATAGGAACCCACCTGTTGTGACACCGAATGTCGTAGCCCGTTGGCTCATCTTGGTGTTCACGTTTATGTGATCCGGACAAAGATGAAGTTGATGAATTGGTAATTTAAGTACGGTGCTGGGCGCTTTGAACTGGCAATCATTTCATAATCATATGTTGGAAATATTCAAGCCTTGAGTGAGGTTCGAAACCACGCCCTTCCGTACACTGGCAACTGCCTTAAATTGTATAAACCATCTAATAGCGCGAAAGCTCCTATCCGTTTTGTGTTTGATACTGTAGAATTTGGAAAGTTGAATCATCTGGATGATCAAACGTTTCCAACAAACGTCATTCCTGTCGGTTGCTTCAGAGTGAAACTATTGTGTACTAATTTGTCACGTATGCATTAAGTATGAATGGCAGTCAAATTTATTATGATAATTTCTTGGGGGATTATTTCACACAAAAGCAACTTATTAATATATTTACTACGTATAAATCAGGGAGATGTTTCGTTGTCGTCCGCATTTGCACGAATAATTTCCATAAATGAAGGTAGACTCACAATAAAGTGACTCAACACCCAATCTCAATGATCGACTCATAACATTTTGCTAGCAGTAGTGCAGAAAAGTAATAGTTTCATATACGTAAGTAGCATCACTAGGCGCGAAATTGACTTGGCACTATGCCGCAGTAGAAAATATGGGTCCAACTGATGTTGGACTCATATCTCCATCCCTCACGAAGTATGGAGATGGATGTAAATCTACTCGTAGTTTTAGTGTGTCTTTACCGCAAATGTCTATCTTCAGTTTGACCAAAGTGGCAAATCTGCAATTTCAGAGACGCACTTTTTTAAACAAGTGTTTTATGTTTATTGTTATTAATTAAATATTTAAGAATGAAAAAGCCCATAAAATACGTTTTCAAAGAGACATGAACAGAATGTTCACATCTAAAATAACTACGTAGTTCTGTAAATATTTAGTGTACTTCGTTGGCACGCGTGACCAAACAGGCATATAAACACGCGTGAGTGTCTATGTACGCCCGGGTGTATGTGTTTCTAGTATATGTGTTGATTTGGTATTTATGTGTGTTACTTTCAGTGATATTTGGACAAGTGTCTAATAAATCGGCCACTATTTATGCGTGAACACATGCTCATAGTTGTCTTTTCATCTCTTTTTCCTGCTCATAAAAAAATGTTTACTTTTATCGTTCGTGAGTATAAAGACATTTCATACCTTACCAAGGGCAAAAGAAGGTTTCAGAACAGTGCTTCTCTTGTATTTTCATATCTGTTCACATATAACTGTGAAACATCATAATTTAAAAATGCAAAATGATTAAATGCGAGTGAATTTAGTTTTCATTCGTTCGAACATAAAATAAATATGTAAGACTCTTCCAGCACATAGGAGTCACACAAACACTACAATATTTTTGCTCCTATAAAAATTGCATCTTAAACTTTCCCCCATAACATTTCAATAAAACTGAAATTATTTATGTTCGTTTTATTCATTTTTTGATGGGTGCGTATGTAGTAAATGAAGTGTGGGATAATTTCATGTGAGCAGAAGACTGACGCATAAAATGTTTGTGTTCATTAGAGAGTTGCCATGGAAAACGCTTGGAAAACACAGATGTAAACTTCCAAGCTGGGCTTATGCTTACTTGTAAGCGTGAAGTTCAAGTGCAAACTCGCTGGAAATGTTTGTTACGCTGAATTGAAGTGCCAGGATTAACTACTCGCACCCTAGAAACGGGATCGTTCTAATGTAATCAACACTTGTATCGTTCACTCTCTCAAACGCTTTGGACCACTATAAAGCACTTGATTGACGTCGGTTGTCTCGTGGGCGAGTGCTCTAAGCCACGAGACCAACCTCCCCCGCGGTCCCCGCTCCCGTCATGCCCTTGCTCCCACCTCCGCCTTCATCACCACACCCACCCCCGCCCCCAGCCACGGCTCCGCCTCCGTCAGGGCCTCAGCCGCGGCCTCCGCCAACGCCCCCGCGATCCCCTCCAGCTTCACCGACACCTCCGCCACCGCCTCCATCTTAACCTTCGCCACCGCCGCCTCCCACTCCGCCGCCATCGCAGCTGCTTCCGACGCTACCGTCGCCGTCGCCACCTCCGCCTCCGCCACCTCCGCCTTCGTCACCTCCTCCTCCAACTCCGCCGCCATCGCCGCTGCCTTCGACGCTACCGCCGCCGTCGCCACCTCCGCCTCCGCCACCTCCGCCTCCGTCGCTGTCTCCGCCGCCGCTGCCGCCCCCACCGCCGGCGCGTGCCGTGCCAGTGTTTGTAAACAGCCCTGACCCCTCGGCGTGCTGCGTTTGCCCGAGCACATTTGCCCGGCCGCCCACAGCTCGGCGCGCGGGCGCGGGCGCGGGCGCGGGGGCGGGGCCGCGAGGGGCGGGGCCGGAAAATCGATGCGGCGTGTTGGCGGTGGCGGCGGCGGCAGGGCTTTGCACGGGCATCGCCGCCGCCGCGGCTAATGCCGCGTGTACCCTCGTTAACGAGGGCCCTCGCCCGGCACGGCACGGCCCGGCCGCCGGAATAATGCTGGCGCCCAATAGCATCGCAGGCGGCGGCGCTCTTTCTACGCCCCATGAGTTCATTTCAGCTACAGGCGCAGGGGGCGCTGGGGATTAAAATATAAATGGCTTCTTTCTGTTGCGCCAGCCAACGATGCGCTGTACGCGCTGGCGTCAGCTTTTCGACGGCCGTGAAGGTGCGGAGATAGCGGACGCCTACGGACAGATGTGATTAATTGTGGTGAAGCAGCTGAATTTTATGTTGGCCGTTACAATTTGATTGGTGATGCATGTGAATAATTATCAAATTTCAACCGTCAAATAACATGTCAGTATTATTTTTAAGGTGAAAAACACAGTATAAATTGTGGGGATATTTATATGGAAAAATGCTCGTTAGGTACAGTTGGCACCCAAGAGAACGCTTGCCACATTTGAAAATTACAGTGTATGGGCACACAACATTACTTAAAATTGATAGTTTGTTACAAAAATCGTTGAACTTATAATTCACTCGCAGGTATCCAGCAAACGGAAACTCGAGCGAAGCCATTCACAGTGATAGATTTTCCTGTTATTGTCAAGAGTTACTGAAAATATGATGAAATATGGAATCTGCTGTAGAATTTACAATAGTGCGGGTAAATAAAGAACCTGATTCACTGAGGTAATACGGAATAAACGTTCCGAACGCGAATTGAGCTTAGAATGTACAAAAATGTATTTCCTGACAGAAAACCCTATCCTAAAGCTTGAATCTGGGAGGCATCGTTGATCTCTCCAACGAGCTTCGAAGTGCGGGCTAAAGTAAGTGTAGTAAGGCAGCCGTCTCAGGCCATTTGTCACACCTACGCGCGGAGAGCGACTTACATTCGACAGGCAACCAAAGCCTCGTTTTTCCTCTGACTTCTCCCCGCACTTGACAGTTAAGAGAAACGTCACACACACTTTAGTTTGAAGTCCTCAATCCCCTTAGCGGTTTTTGAAGAATTTTATATTTTTTAAAAGTAATTGTTTCCTTTTCTTTGTTTAAGAATATATTCTGGGTAAAAAATGAGTTAAATAGTATAAATACAAAAATATCTACATTCATTTAACACAAAACAAATGTTTTATATTCAGTCATTACTATCGAGGATGCACTGATATTTGAAGCGACTGATTCGAAATGTATTCAATGATATGTTGTTATACTTAGGACAGGCAACCAAAGCAAAAAATCTCTTTGGTGGATTTCTTATTTAGGACACTTGACTCCGAACAGAAATTGACATCTGCGATGACCCATTACTAGATTTAAAAGATTATATCTTTGCAGTAGTCCTGCAAGCATTTTACACAATTATGCGTCTCGCGTACCTCCGTATTCACTTCAGTCTTTCACTGCAGTCTTCCGTATTTAATCTGCTTCTCACCATCGCCTTCTTCACATCTTCTACGTACTTCTAGGGCTTCCTCGTCTTCTGCGTTAAGCTGGTTGCTAATCTCGAAAGCTTTGAATCCATCGTTTTCACACATTCCATTTAGGTGACCACACAGTTGTTTAGGTAAAGTCATGTCTCCATTCTACTTTCGACTTTTTACTTTTCGAATTTCTACTTTTCGATGAGTCCATGAACCTTTTTATGAGTCCATGAAGTTTACTTTCATTACATTTCGATATTTCCCAAACTTCAGAACCGTATGTGGCAATATTCGATACGATAGTCCGTGCAGCTTTCCTTTACACTTTTACTCATGGTTCTGTTTCATATCAAGGGATGCAGTTGTCTTATTGCTACTTTCTCCCTTAATATTCTTCTCAGAATGTCTTGGGTACTACCACCAGTTGCTTCTTTTTCCAAACCAAGATACGTAGAATTCTGATAAGATTTCACATCTGGTCAGCTTTCTACTCGTAAACACAGTCTTGACTTTTTCTCATGTAGGTATTCTGTTATTGAAAATTCAATGAATCATATAAAATTATCTATTTATAATAGATAAAATTCTGTATCACATTATTGTTTCAAATGTATCATCGTAGTCGAACGTAGGCTCACACTTTTCACATTTGCATTCTTGATCAAAGAAATTAAATTGGAAAACACTTCAATTTTGGAGGAAATGATGAGAGGTTTAACCCACCGTGATATCTCTTCTGCATTTGAACATCAACTTTGCCAAGAAGTTATTGTGTTCTTAAAATGGAAACGTAGATATTCAGGTTATGAATAGAGATGGACAAGCCTAACAAGGATATCCGTTTATAATACTAATCTTACGATAGCAGCAAACAAACAAAATATTGTTATTCGGGATTTGAAGAAAAAAATCGTGTGTACTTGTAGACTTTGCTCTACAATGCGATCAAAACGTTGTAAATTGAGAGACAGAAACGTGTTAAATCCAATTGTTTGGAAATCGAGATCAGCTGGATACGGGGCGTAAAAACGCAGATCGTACCGATAGTTATCGGAGTTTTTCCCACAAAATTTATACACGATCTTTTCCAAACCTCCAGGCCGTGCAAACGAGTGGGAAGTGCAAGACATCACGTTGTTCAGAACATCCTCCAACATATTTTAGAGGCACCCACGGTCACTAGATCTGCTCCATGAGCAGCTGGTTGCAACCTGGAATAGACTTGGAGTAGATTTTGTATTTAACCGACTTAATATTTTACTATTCATTCCATATGCCAATGTCCTTCTACATGTGACGTGAGGGAGTAAAGTTACAGAAGTGAAAGTTTTCAGAAGCAAACAAAGAACCGTCCCAACATTCATTCTCAGAATCGCTGGAGAACCGGGCGCAAACCACGACCGACATGGGCATCTCAGACGGGAGTTGCACCAGGGGGCCGAGAGCGCCGTGCGAGGGCGATTCCAGGGGGCGTGGCGCGGCGGGGCACGTGCTGTGCTCGAAGGCGGCGGCGCTGGCGGCGGAGCGCATGCGCGAGAAGGTGGCGGCGGCGCCGCGCCGCGCCGCGACGGCCTCCCGGCCCCCGCCTTATCTGAGCGCGGGCCCTCGGCGCGGCGCCGCGCGCGACTCCCCTTTGTGTAGGGCGTCGCGACGCCGGGCGGGCGGGCGGGCGGGCGGCGCCGCCCCGCGGCTTGAACTTTGGCAAGGGGCGCGCGGCAGGGGCGTACAGAGCCCCCCCGCCACGCTGCCAACGCGTTTTGTGGCTCCTTCAGGGACACGGGAGGCGTGGCAGTGGGCAGCCAGGAAGCCGTCGACCAAGTTCCCAAAACAGAACTAGCCCCTTCACTCTTGTCTGTCATCGTTGTTTTCCATGGTTGAAGTATGAATCTCACGCGAATTCGTCCATATGGTGAGAAAATTCTTCACATTTTTTTAACAATTTTGACAATCCTTCACGTAACTTTTTAACACTGGAAATGACAGAGTGCGACGGTAATTTTGTCGTTTCCTGGAATCGAACCTGAGGTCGCCGAATGGAAAGCGCAACCACCTAAGCAGTGATAAGTAAGAGTAAAAGAATTAATAACGTACTACGTACTTGATTACACTTTTGCCAGGTTTTAACCCATTTTGTTCCTCACTTCTTAACGTCATTATTTTAATACACTATCCGTTTCAATCATTTCTGAACCAAGTACGTAAATTCTATTGATCCTAAAAATGCTTAAAATGAATTACGATCCTAAAAATGGCTAAATCGGATTTTTTAAAATGCAAAGTTGGCTAAAGAAAAATCATTTCGTTTGATCGCAATTTTACGAGAACCTCGACTCAGCATGTAATGTTACTGACTTTGTCTGCTAATTAGATTAATACTAATTTCATTGCACACTGAATCTTAAAGTTAATTTTTTTGGGATGCTAACTTTAAAAGGTTTATTTAAGAAGTTGGGAAAGTGTTCTTCATCTTTATGTGATATTTTAAGAAGAAATTTGCTCATGTTCAGGGGTGGAAACAATGAATAAAATGAGTTGGTAATTTAAGTGTTATTTACTACAGTTATTGTTCAGCCTGTTCACTCGATTAAAACAATTTAAGAGACCTAAAGTGGACTAAATCGACTTCGCAAAAATCCGGAAATGACGTTTATAAAATTCTAACAATTCGAGATCTACTGATAATCGTGCTCTGTTCCTTAAAATTACGTATCTCTTAGCCTCGGGATCTGAAAATGTACTAATCATCCTGTGATTCTTGTTGCCCTTCTCATAGAACCGCAGCACCAGAAACGTTTGATATTGTGTTCCGGTTTGAAGTTATTTTCACTTTTAAAACAATGATTTACAAAGTTGCGGAATATTCGTACCTGTCCAACTAATATTATTATGTTCAGTAAAACACGCAATACATTAATACGTTAATGTAATAAATATTATATTAATAATATATTTTGAGACATAGACAAACCTATGTCGCATAAATGAGTAATTTAAATGGCCTTTTGGAAAGTTTGTTAACATCAGAGCTAAAACTCGTTTTATTAAATCACTTCAGAAGCTGTGTAAAACTTCCTTATATCTCTGTCGGGAACAATTTTACTTTTCTAAGATGACTGTTGGGAAATTCGGAAGTTTTTCATTGGTTAATGAAATAGTGCCAGTAAACGAACAAATTAAGGACTCTGTAATTTGTTCTTCTAAATAGGTTACCGGGGAGAATGACAAAGTCGTAAACTTTCGTTTCAAATTAATTTATTGCGAGACGATAAAACATTCTCTTCCCACTCTTACAATTAGTACCTCGGCAGTAAGAAGAGCACCGCGTTTCTACAGGCACAAATAAGGATTTTTTATCAACCTCAAAACTATTTACAACGGTCTGTCAAACGGACGTAATGTACTTATTTTTCAATTTGCTGCATTACGAACCAGTATATTATTTCATGAGATATCTAATTGCTTGTGATAAGAAACATACAAGTATTGTATGTTATATGTTTGTATTGTATACAAGTTATTTCCCCTCAGTGTAACATTGTCCGGTAACCTAGCAAAATAAACTTTCTTGAATTGCGCAGTATGAGATCGTGCAGTATGAGTTCAATTTGTGTCGGTGAATGTACCTCATGTTTTCTTGAATTTTGATACTTCATTTTATTATAAATATATTAATAGTATTTATTATGTATTTACTAACTAGCCTGGTAATACAGAAAACAATAAAGCTCTCTTACAATTTTGTTCGTGATAATTTACTTTGGTTTACAAGCGTTCTTATTTACACGTAATACGAAGTATTTGATTCATGTCCTTTGACAGTCCGAAATGTGATTCCAACTTAGGAACTAACTTACAGCACTTTATTTAAGGCCTTATGCAATATAAACGAATTGCGGCGTCTTTCAGACGGAGAAAGCGGCACCTTAGTGACTTTGCGAAAGGGAGCTCTTGAATTCAATGAGGCTGAGTGAATTTTTGTGATTTTCCTTCTTTCTTGGATGCAAGACTAGGGGCGCTGGACCTTGTGGACAAGAGCCCAAGTTACATTTTAATGTTGTGAGTTCGAATCCCGTGTGTTTCATGGATTACTCATTTATTCGTGGCTTAGAAGCCTTCTAACAGCTCCACGAATCTCATCAACGTTTATTTCATCGACCCGCTGTGTCAAATTGGTGCAGGAAAATGTTTCGGACACAGCGGGGCGATAGAAGCTGGAGGAAATGGGTTGCAGAAGCCTATCTTCGGGCAGTGAGAGAAATGTCCCTCCTTGGTAATTGTTATTAGAGTCTCGGTTTCTCCATCTGTGGAGACTAGAAGTGAGCAGGAATTTTTGGGGGCTTGTGATTTCACCTACCCCTTATTATCCCTTAGATGCATACTTATTCTTCCAGAGTTAATCGTCACTCGCTCATTTTCCGTTTAAGGAGGTGCGCTCAGATCCGATCATTTGACACTTTTTATCATCATTATCAAGGATTCAAGTAAGCATGTTACCCAGATATCTGAAAATAATAATGTTATTTATGCTTTAATTAATTTCCTTAGGCGTAATTCGTCTTTTTAGACACGGGGCACATCTGTAGACAAAATCTCACTTTGCGTCCCTAAGGTATTATTTTGACTGGGAAGGTTGGATTCCAATGTCGCTCTTTTAGAAATGAGATTCGTTTAGACGTGAGGGGTGAGGAAGGAAAGGTCTCGCGCGGTGTTATGATACTACTCCGGTGTTAGGATACTCCCTCCATATTAGGATACCACCCCGGTGTTACGATGCTACTCCGGTGTTAGGATACTACTTCGCCTGATATCGATCAGATAAACAATACGGAACACTGCTGATGAGAGCAGCCGGTCAAGAATTCCCGTCCGTACAGTGGTTAGCTCGACCAAGCTGTGTAGCTAATCGAAAATCCGCCTCCGTCGGAACTCGAACCCTAAGTTTTGCTGTCAACGACGCTGCAGAAGCAACGATGTTACGTCTCGCAACCACTGGGAACAACCAGAGGCGAATCTGCACTATGGCAGACATGGCTTGTGCCATGGGTGCCACTTACAGGGGCGCTATTTAGAGTTACTCGCTAAAACAAATAACAACAACCCTAACCTCTGTATAGTATTTGAGTAAACTCTTCGTGTACGTGCGTGCGTGCGGGTTTGCGGTTCCTTCGCTCACGGCTAGACCACTTCCCGTGCACCAATAGAGACATACGAGGTGTCGTTCGACGCGTCTCGGTCTCCTGATGGGGAACTGATAATTTGTTTTCGGATTCGGCCATAAAATTCCAAGAAATTTCTAAAAACGTGTTTTGTTTTGTTTTGTGTTTTGGCGCTGCGATCTTGGTGGGTATGTTGGGAACTAAACCAACGTCACTAAAATAGATGTAGGCGGCGTTGATTAAACTCCAGTACCAATACTGAGGTAGATGAAGACGAAGAGAACGAGGAAGAGATAGAAGAAGAAAAAGAGAAAGAAAAAGAGAAAGAAGAAGGGGAAGAGAAAGAAGAAGAGAAAGAGGAAGACAGGGGAAAAGAAGGAAGAAGAGAAAGAAGAAGGGGAAGAGAAAGAAGAGAAAGAGGAAGAGAGAGGAACAGAAGGAACAAGAGAAAGAGGAAGCGGAAGAGGAATAGGAAGAGGGAGGAGAAAACAAAGACGTAGTAGAAGTCTTAGACGACAAAGAATACGATAATACAAAAACGAAGAATTTCCTTGACCTCCGAGACTCCTATTGAGTTGCCCGGATCAGACAACCATGAGTGCACATCTCCGAGACAGCATTGCTGTCATTGAGCGGGCCGCTGCAGGGATCAGTGTTATGTCTTCAAAGAATGTCGAGAAGGCGATAATTTTTATATGAGAAATCAAGATAAGCCAAGTGACCCGGAGGTGCAACAGATAAATGCGTGTTTGCGGACATCATGTTGTTTTCAAATTGATTTTAAAAATATGTAATACGACAAAAATTGAAAAACAATATTCCGAAATACCTTTTCACGAAGTTAATTTTATGAACCCATTACATTACCTATGTTTAGGAAAGTCAAAGGTAGAAATTGTGCTCAATATAACAAAATAATTGCAAAATTTAAGTGGTGAGTTCGCAAAGCTAACAAAACATCTAAACTGAACAAAGATGACTTTGAACCTAAGAAAGAAAAAAAAAGTCAAACAACCGAAGGCAGTTTAAATCGTCACATTCAGCTTGTTTGAAGTATCGTGATGGGGGGGGGGAAAATTCCATGCTTGCCACGGGCACCTGAATACCTATACTGCGATTTCCCTAACTCTGCCCCTCAAGGCCGCTCAAATCCCATCTTCGCGATGGAATATGTCACGGCATTTCGCGTCTTTCTCGGTCTCGCCGGTAGAAGTCGCATGGTCGCAAGCACTGCTTGATACGATCGCGATCATGCGAAATCTAGCGGAACGACTGAGAAAGATGCGAAATACCGTGACATATTCCATCGCGAAGATGGGATTTGAGTGGCCTTGAGGGGCAAAGTTAGAAAAATCGCAGTTTATAGATACTGCGATTCGCCCCTGTGAACAAGGCGAGCGGGAGACGCGAATGGTTCGGGGGGGGGGGAGTGGGCTGGTTGCGCCACGGCGGCGACCTCGTCCACCGGCGTCCCCTTGCGCCTCCACGCACAGCGCTTGACGCCCCATCAGCCGTCATTGTTCCAAGCGCCCGCGCTCGTTAACCTGTTAACCCACGGCCGGACTCCGCCCCCCCAACCCCACTCCGCGGCGGCCGGCGGGCCCTCCTTGGGACACAAGATGGGGAAGCCCTTGTGGGCGTCGTCACAACTCTCCGCTTTGCTTGTGATGGAAATGAAAAATCTTCCCCGAAAGAAACAATTTGTAGAAGTAAAAGAGTTTTTCAAAGTTACAATGGTGTACGTCAACATATTTAAATTGAAGCGCTTAGATCAGTAACAAAATTAGCCACACCATCCACAACATGCCTCTCGAGATTCGTAAATGATAATATCTTGATTCTGGTGAAAGTGTGGCTCATGTTGTTAATATGTCTTGTTCACATTTATGAAGGGCTTGAGGCAATAAAGATACACTTAGACCAAAATCGAGATATTTTGTTTTTAGACTATTTAGACTTTTAGAAACAGCGGTAGCCTTGCTGTCCTGGTGTGGCTTATCTTGTTGCTGCTTCTAATCGCTTCAATTAATTAGTGTGGGAATGTGTCATGGTACTTTGAACAATGAAGATACTGGTGCTAGAATTTTGGAGAAGAGAGGGCTTTGACGTGTCATTGGAGGGATGAAAGCGGCCCTTTGGTCGCGAAGACGTCCGTCGACCGTGAGCTGCGGCGTCACGTGGGCGCGGGCGGCGGCGGCGGCGGCGCCGAAGGAAGTGTGGGATGAAGCGTCGTAATTTGGCCATCATGTGACGGCTCGCGCGCCGAGAGGAGCGGCGAGGCGAAGCGAAGCGAGGCGAGAGGAGGCGGTCAGTGGCGGAGCGGAGCCTGGCGCGGCGCAGACGGTCGCTGCGGCCCGGCCCCCTCCACGACGACGTCGTCGTCGACGGGCGTGACGTGGCTGCGGCCGCGGCCGCCGCCCTGCGCCCTCCGGCCCTGCTGCCCGCTCCACCACTGCGCCCTGCCCGCGCCCGCGCCCGCGCCCGCCGCCGCCCTCGCCATGCTCATCCGCGAGGCCAACGAAGGGTCCGTGGTGTGCATCCACGATGCGCACCCGCACCCCAACATCAGGTGACTGAGGCGCTCCTGCATGTCTGGGGCCGCATGGGAAGGCCACGCTGAGGGGAGGCCTTGATCTTGCAGGGAGAGGCTTCTCCCCATTCTCCCCTTTGTTCGAACGAGGTGGAGGCGGCCAGGTTAAAAATCCAATGCATTAAACTGCTTTGCTTTGTTGCGATGCTGGTGGATGTTGGTGGCATTCTAAAAATAATTAATGTTCTTGGCTTAGTTGACCGCGATGGAGATTCTACTCATCGAAAGCTGCTTGTCGTGCAAAAAATGATAATTGCTAGAAACAAAAAGTTTTCTGTCACATTTGTTAACATCCTTGAAATGGATTTCTGCAAATTATACTACTACTACTAATAATAACAATTATTATTATTATTATTATGAAGTTAGTAAAGGTGATAACAACCTTAGTTACTGAATCTGCATTTGTTCCTTTGTTCCCGCGGCTTCCTCGAGTAGCTGAACGCTTAAACTAGACTTTGGAAATCGAGATGGGCGAATGTAATAGTAGACATTCCGTTGACACACGAATTGCAGTTCGGAGTCGGCTGGAAAGGTTGATAGACGCAACACTTTGCCATCGAGTTTCATACTCAAATGGATAGAATGTAACCATATGGAACATGCGTAATGATCTCGGTGCATGAGTGGTCTCCACGTCTGTAGCAGGCATTTCCCGCTTTGCTTGCGTTAATCCAAGGTGGATCTCCTGCTTTGCGTCCATGGGGATCCACAGACCCTGAATCACTTAGCAGGTCGTGAAGACGTGAACATTTATGTGACTCAGCATCTTCATATATCGGTGGGACCCTGATTTAGCTTTTGTCAGTGGCGCCAATAAGCTGAATTATAATAATTACACTCTATTGAACCATATTTTAATACAAACTTTTCCTTGGCAATTTTTAGGACGTTATGCTGTGAGAGACCCAGACAAGGACATAAATGTATATTTAATTTCCCCATATTCTTTTGGAATATTAATGAACGCGCTCCCCACGCCTTTTTTGTGAATACCCTTCACATGGGATCTTATCACTGCGAAATGCATTCAAATCTCACTCGGCGAAATATCGAAATTCGGAGATCGATGCCCTCCCCCCCCGGCCGTGTTGAAAGCGCGCCTGTCCCGTCTGCTTTCGGAATCGCAACAGGAGTTTTTGTTTCCCTTCCGCCCGCGGAGCGCATTGTGCGGGGCAGCGCCTGTGACGTCACGCGCGGCCGGCGGCGCGCTCTCCGCCGGACAAAGCGCGGAGAATGGGCGTCCTCCGCTCGCGGACCTGTCGCCCACACGTGGCCGCTGACGTGTGCTCGCCCGCGCTGCGGCAGGAGCGCATACAACGAGTTTCAATCTGAAGTACGTTGTTTATTTAACGATTTTTCAGTATAAAGTTTCGGTTTTAGGAAAATGAAAAAAAACATCCGTGTCAGTAGATAGAATAATTCCCCTCATTGTAAATTGATGTTTCACTGACTTTTTTCATAGTTTCGTGCTAGTGTGCGTTTAAAACTAGTCTTGTGTCTATAAATCATACGAGTTTCTTTCTAATTTTTGTCCACTGTGCAACGGGTCTACTCTCTGCTTCCCTTGTTTATTTATTTCCCCTTTCTCCTAATTGCTCTTTACTCTGGAGCCAATGCAACTATACCTCTCTTACCACTATTCAATTTATCAATATTATTATTTAATGGTGTTGCATAAAATTTATTTGGGTCGTAGGTCGTGGACGGCCCCGTACGGGAATTACCTGTAAACAACGTTTAACAAAGCAGCGTGCACAGGGCTACTAAATACTGAAATAAAAACATATATTTTCAAACAAGAAAGCAAGAATTTTAATTCCTTTTTCTATTTCTTCCGTCAACAATGCACGGCGCGTGAACATTTACGTCCGCTTGGCAATATTGTTATGGGTTTCTTTAAAATGACATTGCCCAATTACATGAATTACAATTAATTACAATTCAAATGGCCATTAATTAGTCGTTTAGCAGTTTACTGATATTTAGGAATTCCTTTCTTTAAGACAACTCAATATTATTACCAAAACTATGTACGTACGTACTTCCAAGGCAACAATGAAAATGAAAACTAACAATTACTAAATCCTAGCTTACAAATTATTGTATTACACTAATTCCGCTTAAAAAATTTCGTAAAATTTCAAGAGTCTCATGAATGTTTATTTACGTCTTTGATATGCGCAAGTTCAGATCTGATTTTTTTGATTATTTCGCGAATGCATCACTTCCCTTTTTCTGCCTCGTCGAAAACAGCGCCGTTGCCGGTTCGATGGTCCTATGCGCGCCCACTCGCACGCATCGAATGTCCACCCACGCTCCACTCGTGCACGGGCCGGTTCTCTTCAAATATTTCTCCCCAGGAATTCCAAAAATTGTCCAACCACCTTGCGCCACAAATTCACTACAAAAAATAGTGCTTCTTCTCTCTTCAAAGTGTTACTGCATTGACAATGTCTGCACAGTTATATGTTCATTATTTACTTTCGATCCGCTGCCCCAAAAAAATGTCTAAGTCCGAAAAAGTTTAAAAATCACGAATACGGCAAACGTGGAAACCATGTCCTCTCAACCGCTGACTAGACCGAAGTGCCGTCAAAATCATGTCGATTTAACATGTTAACTCGGATTATGAAAAATGCCGGCGAAATCCATTTCGCTTTTTTTCATTGTTGTTTCCACAAAATTTTTTAAAAGGTTCAATATTTCCCGTTTTAACTTGTGTTCGTGTTTATTCGTTTCAGCTTTTCCCCAATGTTAAGGTTTTCTTGTCAAAACGGTTGTTTTCTATTTATTTCACGTCGAAAATGCTAATTTTTCTGTCGACTTTCCCCAGCAGTAATTCGTCGCTTGTTTTCTGGTATTGTTAGTTTGTAATATTTATTTATTTAGAACGTTCAATGTTTTTATAACTCTCTAAACCATTTATAAATTTTGCTTAATTCATATTACGACGATTCCCGCCGCCTCTCATTGTTTAATCAGCATTTCTTCGCAAAATCTCGATAATTCAAGTTATGCCATTTGACATGTTCGACTGGGCTTTTCCTCTAAATTTTCAAATTACAATTTTAAGAGAACCCGTCGTCCGATCTCGTTCAAACAAAAAATACAGCGTTCATTTAATTCTTCTTCAACTAACTGGTTAGTCAAAATTTCTTTCCGAATTTGTTGAACCCCTTAAAATTCTCCAGAATGATCGAAATACACCTTCCGCGGCGCGCTGTTCTTTTGTCTTGTTCATCGATTTCTAATACACGTTGTTTACTTCATAGACTATAGATCCTAAATATTTATTCTTTTGTCCACAATTGTTTTGGAGTATTCCTAAGAATAATGAAATCATTACAACTGTGTGAAAATGAAACAAAACCAATAATTTATCCGAATACTTAATTTGAAAATTTACGCTGAAATAACTTGTATCAATATAATTCTGCGAAGTATATTGCGATATGAAAGAAGGCGGGTAGAATTTGTTACCTGCAAGAAAACATAGTAGTATTCGAAGAAATCAATGAAATCAATATTTGATGTAGGCTCCTCATCGTAATTGTTTATTTTGGCATAAAGCTTTTTCGGCCGCATTGCGGCCATCTTCAGTGCTCTTAGAGGCGGCTATGGGCCTCAGTCCAGACAGACTCTTCCTACTATAGTAGTATTCATTTAAAAATATTAATGAAGAAGTGAATACAAAGAAAAGTGAAATGTTTTTCCCAGTGGAAATAATGATACTTTATGTAGTTTTAAAGGATATCGTTTGTAGTATGAAAATTAGGACATCCTTTTGGTAGTAATTTGCAATAATGAAGTGTTCTGATGAATTGAGATACGAGGGACAAATCAAGAAGATGAATTGAACCATTTTTTTTTCAATTCGATTAAAATCAACGAAGAACATGATTTTGGTTCTTGAATGAAATCCAGAAAGTAGAATGTAAGAATCAAAAAGTAAGGGACACTACATCAACTCTTGTAGTAACTTTCGTGGGATATCGTTCAAGAAAGGCTTATAATGAACAAGGATTTGTTAACTGATTTCCGTCATGCGACTCATTTTACTGCCTCAGTTTCAAGAGGCATGTTGAAACAATATTTGACTAGAAAAGTCTAAATAACGAGGGGGATGTTTGAAACGAGGGGATGGTTTAAATAGGTATTACAGAAACTTTAAAAATTCAGATTAGATATTGTAATTGTTACGTAAACTACAAGCATAAGATATGAGATTGCATAAGATTTTCCCCTTAAAATGATTTTTTTTCACTTCGCTCTCCGAGATAACAGTTCGTTTGAGTTAATAAAGTTTCCTCCTTTCACACAAGGGAGGAGAATATTCTCCATCGTAACATTCGCACGTTTTCCGCTCTTTCAGCTGATTTCCTGTCCGTTGATTGTTCATGCAGTACTCGTCTTGTCCTGTATGACTCAGAGCTTCTTTACTTCTAAGATCATTTTGTGTCCACTTTTAAATTATAGCGCATTACGATCCATTAAACGAGTGGCAAGCTCCATTGTCAAAGTGCCAAGACCCATTCAGAGACGCAGGGGAAACGCAAACGTGTTTGTAGTTTAATTTTCTTGACATCACCGTTGCCTCTGTGGGCTTAATGAAAAGTACATTTTCTCCTGAGTCCTTCAGAGACGGAAGTTGTAATAGAAGCCCTGGAGATGATTCAGAAGGAAATTATAAACATCATTCTTTTGCATAAACATTACAATGAGAGCACCAGATGAGCCAGATTTTATGTGGCATTATGTTCTTATATACAATATATAGCCCCATTATCAATTATATTAATGAGTTCCAGATGTTCGTTGTGAAAAAATGGATAGAATTTGATAAATCATTCACGCTTGCAGGACAAAGTGGCAATTACAGTTTTGTTGAGTATTCAATACTTCCATGCTGCTTATACACTTCCTTACAAGCAGTTTTTAAACTGGTATTTTCTTTGGCGTTTATGCCATTTTTTTGCCGGGGAAAAAGAAAATTTGAAAAATCGTGAATAGGTTTTAAATTCATATTTGTGAAGAGGAAACCTGTTCCTGGAGCTTGTCACCCTCGACGTCGTGTTGTCTCCATGTGTGCTGACGCTGATGGCGAACCGCACGGCGGCCGAGGGACATCCCCCAATGCGCGGCCCTGCCTAATAAGCATTAATAATTGAGCACGGACACGGGGAAGCACGCGGAAACACACACGGGGCTGTGGGAACGTGGCCCAACCACGTCCCTCGCCCTCTCCGTCCCTGATTGCCTTCCACCCTCCCCTCCGACCTCTCCACCCCCGACCCTCCTCCTGCCAGTAATAGATGCTAGAATATTGATCTACGTTGCATTAATGCATCTAAAAGTTTAATTTGTGCTACAATTTTTGGAACGAATATCCGGACAATATAATATATATATATATATATATATATATATATATATATATTTCTTAATATTTTTCATTTTTATAATCTACATTCCTTTGGCGGCAATCTTTTTGAAAGATTCTAAACTAACCCTTCCATATTTTCACGTGAAATTATAAATGCCTTCGTGAGGAAGTCTAATTCATCATTTTAATGGATTCCTGGCTGCTTCAAACATCAGCGACATCATTTCAGTGCCGTGTGTGGTTTTCCGTCCCCTGCCACTTCCGGGTGAGATGTGACGATGTGGCCGCGTGTGCACTCTCCTTGACCAACCTCCCGCCGAGTTATGAGCTCTACGCATGAGTCGCGTGAGAACTGTGACCTCCATAAAAATGGTCCCCGAGTTCCTACGATTCTTTTTTCTGCGGTCTCGTTATTTGTGTATGTGAGATGTCACACAGAGGGTGGTGGTTAATCCAGGCCGCATCTAGAGTTCATTCACCTCTATCACCACAATCGGCACGGCAATAAATGCGGCTGCTCCTAATTAATTAAACCTACCACAGGCACTTCCTACCAATTCCCCTTCCAACCAACATCCTGAATCTTATTAGATAAAAGCGAAATATACGATGGCAATGGAAAACTCTCCGTCTACCTCCGCTGTAGAACAAAACAAATTATTTATTTCAAATGCAACCCGCAACACAATCGGTAGGATTTTGAAACTATATCGTTAAATAACTCCTAAACGATGCGTTCTTTAAAAACTAAAATCTTGAGCCCGAAGCAAAGAAATTTTTCTTACACCGTATTCTACAGCATGAGCTCTTCAACATTCTATTACATTTTCGCTGGTCTGGCGCTTCCCGATATTACCTCACCGTGCAGAATCTGCGAGTAAATGTGAATGAGAGGGACAGAGATCGGCAGACAGAGACGCACAGAGACAGACAGGGACAGGGTGAGGGAGAGAAGGAGAGACGGTGAGAAACGGAGATTGGAGGAAAAAGAGGGAGATGAAGGGCAGAACAACGTCTGCCGGGTTTTCCTAGTATTGAGAAAAAACTCGAATACTTTGTGGAAACTCTGTCGTGTCTCCCACCCCAATCAACCAATCTCCGCATTATCCGCCAATTCTGAGTTTGCATGCAGAAGCAGAGAAATTAGCAATGTTCGCCAACCATTTCAAAGGTGCTTTTTATCCCAATATTTCTAAAGGTATGAATTTCCAAAATTTAGTGGAGGAGTTTTTAAGGTTCCCTTACCATATTGCTCCATTACCAATTAGTTGTGCGTCATTAGCCATTAGTCTGTCATGCTAATTAGTTGTTGCCAATACCAATTGTTATGTCTGTCGTACCAATTAGTTGCGTCAAACAAATAATAAAGAATACAGAAAACAAATCTTCTCCAGGAGTAGACGGTATCCCCAAAATAGTTCTAAAGTATTTACCTCCTCATTCTATTGCTTACTTAACTGCCATCTTCAACGGCGGCCTCAGATTAGGCTATTTTCCGGCAAGATGGGAAAAATCCATCGTAATTTCAATATTAAAACCTAAAAAAAATCCCCGAAACATCCCTCTAGTTACAGACCCATAAGTTTTTTACCCACTCTGTCTAAAATGTTGGAGAAACTTAATACATTTCTTCAAGATTCGAAAGCCATTCCTCCTTTTCAATTAGGATTCTGCCCTCTTTATTCGCCTACCCACCAGCTTCTCAGAATAGTAGAAACCATAGGCCAAAATAAGCAATAGTGCTCTGCAGTCTTTTTAGAATTTGCTAGTGCATTTGACAAAGTGTGGCATCCAGGTCTGCTCTACAAATTGAGGAACTACAGCACCCCCGATTATCTTGTCAAAATCATGAGCAGTTTTCTCGAAAATAGAATCTTTTCGGTTTGAATAAATTCCTCTCTCTCTCCGCCCCTAAGATAATTCAGGCCTCGAGGTTCGCCACTCTCCCCTACCCTCTTCGATTTGTTTATAGCTGATATACCATGTACCACAACGTGTTCCACGGCTTTATATGCATATGACACCACGATATTCTCTGCGAGCCATGATATATCAGAAGCCATCAATAAATTACAGTCAGCGATCAACGCATTCTCTGATTGGGCAGCAAAGTGGCGCCTTAACGTATACGCAACGAAATGCGATGCAAAATTTTCGCACTCAAAAGAATACCCCACCCTCCACCTCAGCCTGGATGCAACCCGCGTTCCGGGGGTTGAAACGCCACTAACCTAACCACTCCTCCACCGAGATGACGTCAGAAGCAAAACTAGCGCACTATGCCGCGACTTTACATCAACATCAACTCGTGCTCGGTCCCCCTGCCGTGTATTCTCACCGACCTCCCTTTGCGCCGCCGTGACATCTCGCGCACGCGAGGCGGGGGGGGTGGTGACCGCCGCCGTCGTCGACCACACCCGCTGCTGCGACCAGCGCTGCCGCGTCGCCTAATGCCAGGGCGTATCGCGGGAATCGAGCAGCGCGCAGCGGGCGGGGAGGGGACTTATCTCCGCGAGCGCGCACGGCACTCGCGGCCGCCATCACGCTGCCATCTCGCGCAGCGCCCGCCTCACCGCGCGGGTGAAGCGGGAACGCTCCGTCAAAACCGGAGGCAAAGCTCAAGGGTGTTACTACAGGAGACGCTAGTGTAGCTGTAGTTTAGGCTCGCCAACGTTCGCACAAAAAAATTGTCTGCACTTCCGCACATAAAAGTATTATAATAAATACGAAAATTGTCTTCTAAATGTTCAATTATTCATAATATATTCATATAAGAAACTGCTGAAGAAAGCGCGAATATCGACACCATTTTTGTAACATGACACGCCTGCTTGCGTCTCGCGAACCCACGCAGTAGCTACGCACAGTATCATTGGCAGCAGTTTGTATTTTAGTTCCTGTAAGAAGGTCCTGTAAGAGAGCGCGCCACTGTAATGGTCTCCACTACGTTATATGGGAGTTAAAAGGTCCTGACGCGCTCAACGGCTGGGAGACCTCGGAGATTCTACGAACAAAAAATGGCGAATTTCTGTCCGTACTGGGCATTAGGTCTCATTCACAATGGAAAACATAAACGTAAACGTAACGTAGCCGCAAAACCTAGAAATGAGAAACTAAGGGAGACCATTCACAATGCCTTGGCGTAACCGTAGACATAAGCCCGTAAACTTAAGGGTTCACAAGCTCCGAGCTTTTACGTTGGAAGACCAATCAGAGAGAGCGTGGAAGGTCGATTTCAGATTGAGTTTAGTTAGTTTGTGGTTATTTTGTTATTGTAGAAAACTAGTTTGCTAGTATTGTGGAGATCTAGAGTTAATATAGAGAACTAGTTTGCGAAAGGTTTTGATGCGTGTAGTAAATTCAATGTAAGAATTTGGGTAATTTTTACTGTGACATTAACATGTCATGGCGAATCAACTTTGTTCGACGAATTACTCGTGAAGTTTGTACAAGAGAATCCATGTTCATAAAATAAAGGAAATGCGAAATAAGGACAAATCGATAGGAAAGTCTAACAAAAAGATAGAAACTATGGTTGAAAGATCTTTCCACCGTGCTAGAAACGAACGATCAAGTTTCAGGACGTTTAATTCTGATTGGCTCAGGCGAAACTTACGTTCCAGCTTACGTTCGTCATTGTGAATGCTTCTTTTTACGTGTACATTTTACGGCTAAGTTTACAGCAATACGTTACGTTTAGGTTTGCATTGTGAATGAGGCGAGTGACTCGCACGTGGTTTTCGGTCGCCCTTTAGCCATCGGGACTTGATGGTTTAGCCAACAGAGAGCGTACTCACCAGCGAACACTATGCCTCCGAAATTAGACCTAAAAGAATAATTTCCTGGTTGCGACACCGAACCTAGTACACTAATCCCACTATCATAAGTCACAATCCTCATTCTTTTGCATCAATATTTTCATTACATGTTTGCTGTTTGTGTTTAAGAATAAAGTCAACTCGTAACGCAGTATCCAGTTTTGCTTCTCCTTATTCTATTGACCTTGTGTACTAAACTTACGGTCCGTGGGGCTTCGTAGGATACTCACGATTTCCCTTTCCTCTTTACTCTGATCCTCTCCATCATCGTTACTTCTCTTCGTCACATACCCCCTCTCACGTTAACTCAGTTTCGAGGGCATGAAAAATAATACATTGTAGCTAATTCAGTTAATATACCACAAAACCGGAAGAAATGACCAAGGCATTTTTTGGTTCATGCAATTTCACGTTGCCGTTTGTGTTTTCACTATCTTTGGACATTACTATGGGCGATGACAAATCGCGACTATAATAGTAATGAATAATTGATAGCAACGTTAGAGGTATTTTGGAGTAAGTATCAAGGGGCTGTAGTAACCTCTCTGGAACCGGCGTTATTCCAAGTGGATTGGCAATGCGGCCCCCGCTGCACTGGCGTGAATGAAAGCGTTCGCGGGCGGGGCGGGGGCGGGGGCGAGGGCGAGGGCGAGGGCGGCTGCACCCAGGCGCGGTGCGGCCACCCGCCGTCACGTGTCCCGAGCGGCGGTCGCCGCCGCCGCCGAGGGTCATTCGCGATCATTGGAGTCTTCCGTCGCGTCGCGTCGCGTCGGGGCTGCGCCTCGCGCGCGGGGCCGCCGACACCTCCGCGCATGTGCCGGCCCTCGCCTAGGGATGGCAAAAAAGCATCGATGTGTTTAAAACATCCATGTTTTCCACTAGAAACGTCGATGTATTAACATCGATATTTTGCTTTGAATGTTTTCTTCACATCGATATTTTGTTTGCAAAAACATCGATGTTTGAATTTATTATTCATGCAATACTTTATTACGTTTTTTTAAAGAATGTTTGTTATTTTGTATGGTATAGGTAGAATATTGATTAAAAGATTAAGATAGTAAAATAGTGAAACACGATGCCCTTTAATTTTAATTTTCTTCTTTACATTCAAAAGTATTTTTTTATTAGCGTAGTAGCCTACTACTAACATCCTGCTAAGCAAACAATAAAATGTATCCCATTTGCGTAAGGTAATTAAAAATGGATAGAAAAATATCATGTTTATTAGTCTATATTTGCTTTATTGTCCATGTTTTCATCGACATCGAAAATCCTTTAGCGATGTATCAAAACATCGATGTATATAAAATTTGCCATCACTATCTTCGCCTCGCCGCCAGCCATCAAGGCTCCTTCACGAGAAAACATGGACGGTGTTATGCATCAACCGGTTACGCGACATCATAAAAGTTTTGAGATAAACGTGTTGAAATATTTTATTACATTTTCAGCTCTAAAAACTGTCATTTAATTATTTCATTCGTAGAAGCGCCAAACTACACAAACATGAGTGGAATATCTGGCGCTTACCTGCATAATGTGAAATTAAGAACAGCAGATTTGAAGATCTAGGTTTATAGCCGGTTGTTGCGAAACATGGCATTTACATTTTTTCATTAATTATAAGGCTATTTTTACAGATTTGGCGCCAAAGTTTTGTGTTTTTTTTTTTTTCCCTTCAAAAATGGCGCTTAGCCGGTTGGTGCACAACATCGTCCACGTAAAAGTGAACGTAATGTATAAGCTGCGGCACCTTTGCGCCTTTGCGGCGTCGATGGTGTAGCGGTAAGCGTAACGGACTGTTAAACCCAAGATCGCGGGTTCAAAGACGATCGAAACCGGGGAGTTTTAAGGGCGCAAAAATTCTCCATGCGCCTTCCTTCGGAGGGGAAGTAAAGCCGGCTGTCCCTTGTTAGTAGATTTACTGCATGTAAAAGATCCTCAAAACTAAATGAAGCCTCTGAGCTAAATTCAAATCACTTGTTTCGTCGCCCAAGTAATACCGCTTCATTCACCACTAGTTGGTGAAAGGAGTGTAGCCAAATTTGCATGGTCAGACGGAAGAGCAGGCCTCATGTCCTGAGTCACACCACATAAAATAAGGCATAAATTCAATTCAAACGCTGCAGTTTGTTGTAGCTATGTCAAATTCAGCCGCTGCCTGGAAACGAATTCTAGCGGTCGGTTGCCCTGGTTGGTAGTTTTCCGTGGTTTCTCCGTTCATCATCACGCGAATGCCGGAACAGTATGCTAACAAACGGGCCACACACCTCGCGCGATCTATCCTTCATCTCCATTGTCCCATCCTCACCGTCATCATTTACACGAAGAAGCTAGCTGGCGGAGATTTGGCAGGACAGCAACTGCCGTTGTGTAAACACCGGGGAACCGAATGAAAGTCGGTTCCTTGGACAAAGGACGTCAAAGTCAAAGGACTGGCGTATGTACTGTCTCCCTTGTCTTGTCTCCACCAATCAGGACTTCTTCACATGGGGAGTCACTAAACACAAACGTAACGTGAACGTTGAACCTTGCTATAGCTAGATCGAATTCAGCCGCTGCCTGGAGGAGAATTCTAGCGACCGACTGCTCTGATCGGTATTTATCCGTGGTTTCTCTGATAATTACCAGGCAATTGCCGGAGCAGATCTTCCCATCCTCATCCTTGCCCTTCCATACTCTTCCATTATGCACTGTTCACACCAGGACAGCTAGCTAGCGGACAGTGGGATGGGGCCACTGGGTCAGAACGGAAAACAGTTTGTAGGGCCGCAGACTGTCCTGACTCACTTCCTGGGTGCGTTTCAAGGTTTGAGGCAGGACAGTAGAACAGTGGTGTCAAGATCTTCTACTGGTGGCAGTGGCACGCATCGTGGCACCGTAGCATGCCACTAACTTCTTTGCACAAAAAGCGTCGGGAATGGCAATTATTCGCGTAATAGTAACTTGGCCGTTTGACAGTAGGGATGGCGTTGTCTCTATACTGCGATTTTTGTAGGAAGAGCTCTCAAGATAACTCAAATCCCATCTTCGCTATGGAATATGTCACGGCATTTCGCGTCTTTTCTCGGTCTTGCCGGTAGAAGTCGCATGATCGCAAGCACTGCTTCATACGGTCGCGATCGTGCGAAATCTAGCGGAACGACTGTGAATGATACGAAATGCCGTGACATATTCCATCGCGAAGATGGGGTTTGAGTTATCTTGAGAGCTCTTCCTACAAAAATCGCAGTATAGTGGCGAGGTAATGAACTGCGTGGAGGGGCGATTCCGTCGTGACACTCGTGCTAAGGACTCCCGCTCGTGGCATCAACCTTGACAACACTGCAGTAGAGAGTGGAAGCCGAGGACAGTCATCTGTCGCCTTGGAAACGCGCCGCGCTGTGCAGAGGAGTGTTGTGCGGTCGCGTATTTATAATGAGTGGGACCGCATTTTTAATTTCATTGTGTTTTTGGTTTCCAAGAGTTATCGGATCACTTTAATTAAAATATTATTTTTACGAGCACTTATTATACTCTTGTAACTGTTATCAGAATATTTTTTGTAGTAAATCACAAAATGGTAGAAGATATACGTTTTTCGACTCCTGTATAACTATAACGAGTACTTAACTCGCGGACCGAAGTACGCGTCCAGAAAAAAGAAATACTCACTCACTAATTAAAGTTTCGTGCCATGTTATTGAATGGAATCATTCACATCGATGGACGTGAATATGAATATGAATATAAACACGATAATTATGTAATCGTGAAAGTCGCAAACTGCAAGGAGTCATCTTCATGTTAACGTGATGTGAGAACAATACATAATAACGTGTTGCCACAAGCAAGATCTAAAGAACTTCTACCGATTTCGTTAGAAACTAATGTTGTTTGTACTTCCAACAAGTAACCTCTTGACAAGGTGCACACATTGTACATGAAACGTTGAGATGTTAACAATTAATAAATGACCAACAATAATTATTGATTACTAGTATCTCTGAGGATTGACTTGCATGATCCTAATCGGTATCCTGTGCTTCATAAATAATAATAATAATAATAATAATAATAATAATAATATGAATCAAGTTAGAACCAAATTGTTATCATCTAAGGATGATCGCATGCATTTTACTTGGTGCCGTTCGATTGTGTATAGAATTTTCATGACAAGAAATGATTGTTCTGTGGTGGCGCTGCCGTTCTGCGCATCGGCATATTCATACGACTCTGAAATCGTTTGTGAAAAGCTAGCGAACGAACAAATACTATAGAGACAATACAGGACACTCTGCGATATAGCGGGAAACATTTGACGCTAGCAACCCTAATGGCCCACCTGACAAAACCATTGTGAATAGAAGTACGAAAGGGTATAAGTTTGAAATATTTTTATTTTACTTACGATTATGTTTACTTACGTTTCGAAGAGTGATTCAAAAGGAATTGTAAAGGTATTGAAATTTGAATTTGTCGTTTATTTTCCAGGTCACGTCACAAGGTTCGCTAGTGAGGACTTGTCTCCCATTCTTAGTATGAGAAAGTTTCAATGTGTCCTGTATTGTCTACTACATACCATATACTACTACATGCATACTAATGAATGTAGTCCACATGAAGGGGTCATTCCAGCTTGTATTGAAATAAGAGCATGATGGTTGTGTAATGTTCTACACACAGCAAGCCTTGAGGATGGAGAAATAAAACTCCGAAACGTCGGATAACTGACACAAATTTCAATGATTGGACCAATACCCATGAACTACGCAATGGATTTCACTACAAATGGTCCACTAAACATTTGTTCGTACGCTACAAATGGTCATGAAATGCAGCAGATATTTCAATTAGGTAGGGCATTTCATTTCAAGTAGTTTAGGGTAAATATTTTCAGTGTGCGGACGAGCGATTTAGAGATGGCGCTTAACTCTTTCATTTGCCAGCACAAGCATTCGAATACGCAGCGTGCAATCATCTCATTTCCGACCCGAAGGCAGAAGCCAAAAACGGTTGGCGGAGGATCTTTGTAATAATAAGTGAAGCATATCATCCTGTGATCTTCTTGGGAAGGAAGCGGCCGTTCTTGAAGAGAAATTTCAAATACCTTCTGGTATTTGAGTATGCTTTCTTTAAAGATTCATTTAGATAGAGCTAAAAAATGTAAGGTCCTCAATGTAAGAAACTTTAGTTGCTGTTTTTCTTTCCTTTGTGTCACTTTGAACTTCGAGAACTACTAGGATGCTTGTATTGGCATCATTTTTTTAAAATTGTAATCGTGGAATTTTATCTTGGATCGGAATTTTGAATGTGGATCATGGAATATGTTGCGGTTTTTCAACTAAGGTCATTAGCTCTCTGCCAATGGTAATTTACGGGGAGGTTCTCCGCATATTGAAACATTATGTGGACATGATGAAACATTATTTCAGTTACTATTTATTTTGAAGTTAATTTTAATGTTGCTCTTAATGATTTACCTTGATTGTTCTCTTATACACACACTTAGGGTACGTTCAGATTAATTTCGTGATCTGAAGAATTCGCGCTCCAGAGAACACGGGCGCTTATGGCCAATTATAACTCACTAAGGCGCATGCGCATTCGCACTGCTGCCAACGCGTTCTAGCCAAACGGCCGAAAGCCCAGGTCGCCAGGACGATTACCAATTCACTTGAATTATTCGCCTTGGCTGAGCGTTTTAATACGGATGTAGATAAAATTGTTTCGTTAGTTTGTGAACGAAAAGCCACGTGGATTCAATTCTTCAAAACTATGGCAGGAAATTAGAAAAAAGGCAATGAAATAGTCTTTCGATACTTTCTGCCAAACATGAACTTAAGCTCATCAATTCCAAAGGAATGTAAAGTATCTTTTACAAATAACTCATTCATATAGTTTTCAGCGATATTTTTTTTTATATTTTTGATTCCATTACATGTCGGAAATAAGTAATAATAGGAAGACGAATGTCTGGGTAGACGAATGTAGTGTGATCACTGCCGTTCGGCAGAACCAGACTGCCATACGCGCCCGAAAATGTTCTTTCAACGAACACGATTCACTGTGAACGTCCCTCTGGGGGCGATGTAGCAGCGCCTTGAAGTTCCGCTCTAAGCTCTTTGAACGCCCTGTGCCTGGCCTCCCCTACCCTTCGGTGCTTGTTATTTCTGGAAAGAAATGATAGCCGTCGCACGCAACTGCAAACGAATAACAAACGAGTGTTTCATTTCTCCTTGTTCATTACTTTGTTTTTCTGTAAGATTTTCTTTTTTTTATACTATGTCGTATTTAGAATGGATCTTGACACAACATGGAAATACGCTTTTAATATTTATTAATGTCAAAATCGCGGATATTCGAGATTTAAGGACATAGGAAAGTGATTTTGAATAGAAAAATTCTTTTTTTATCACATATTTTAGAGAATTCTTTTACGAATGCGGCAAATATTTATATTTGGGGTATTTCGGCGGTAAATGCCTGTATTTGGCTTTTGTGTGTGTAATTATACTGAACATTGGGGTCTTGCCCTATGAAATTTTGCCAGTAATTACAAATTTTTTGAATCCCTAATTTTTTAACGGACACGTTAAATCATGAGGTACAATCAGAAGAATCTCTTTCGTCTTATTCAAACTGGTCTTTTGAAGAAATAAAATATATTACTGCCCAAATGTATATATACGAAAAGTTGGTAGCAATCCTTCCTTGAGCATTTTTGATCCTGACTCGATCTGTATATTGGGTTGCTACAATTAATTACATAAATACTCTAACAAAAGAAAATATTTATTTATTTATTTATTCCAAGATCAGCTCCGAGGTACTTTACACGTTACATTACACTTAACAATACATGGGAATATTATAATAATGTATTTTCTTTCTGTTTGAGGAAACCTCATGAATTTCATAAATCGAAAGATATTTCTCAGTAGTTTTAAAATTATAGACAGTTTTTTTTTCACTTGAATATGGAATATTAAACGCGACAGAGTATTATACACTCAGACGTTTATTTGTATACCTAGACTGAGAATCTTAGCGTCTCCTTAAATCGTTTTAGTTTTCCCTAAATGTTCCTATGATTATATGAACATTTGAGGGAGGGTTGTGGAAACGAGCTCGTAAAGGAACCTAGCAATTTCGTTCATTGCCCAATGTATTATGTATTAATGATGAATAACGTCGCAGCCATAGACAATTCACGTAAAAATTGCATCAATATCCAGCGTATTATTAGAGTAATGAGCGAGGTTTCACGCAAGGCCAGTCGTAAGTCTTGTCGTGAATGCCCTCTTGCGTCATTTGCCGGTTGCTTAAAGGCCCCGTGGGGAGCGTTGACGTCGCTGCGCGTCGTGAGCTTCGACTTCCGTGACTGCCTCCCTCTCCGCCTCACGTTCCCTGTTCTCCCTCGCCTCTCTGTCAGTTTTCGTGTAAAATTGAGTTGGTCACGATAAGGGATCGCTGCCCGCCCCCCATGAAGGAGGGCTCAGGCGCCGCTCAGGGCGCTTCTGCTCTCCCTGCCCCCCCCCGCCCCCCTCCCTCCGCCCACAGGGCCACGCGACATTCACACGCCCATCGGGACAGCCCCTCCGCGGCCAATGAAAAAGCGCTTTCAATTCCAGCCGCCCATTAAACCTGTCTCTGCATGAGAGCAATTCACCGCGTGCGCCCGAGCGCGCCAGTGTGTGAGGGAGAGGGGGTGCTTGGTGTAGGAGTGTGCGTATGTGTGTGTGTGTGTGAGGGGGTGAGACGGAAAAGGAAAACAACGGTTGCAAAAGGAAGGAGTACGAAGTCACTTTTGCCGTAGAAGATCCAATAATGTTCCTTTTCAAACTCCAGCTTGGAGCTGGAGGAAGCGACATACGCACATCTACATGAAACGAGGCAAAACATACTTCTCTAGTCATTGCCAATTCCCGACTGTTCTTTGTAATGAGTGATTTAAGCATTTTTGCATTACCTACGGAATTTTCGTGAAACTAATAAATAGTTTACACGTCACCATTCACGTCATACTTTGTCTATGATCCTATCAGTGGGATAGCATCGCACCAATTCTGCGTTAAGGCCACGGGGAATGCTTGACGGGTGCATCTCTAGACCTCTCGCACCCCAACCAGTCTGGTTAAAATGAAATCCTAATTTACACAACATTACTTTTGATATACATGACTAAATCATGGAACATAGTAATTTCAGCTCATGCATAGCCTTTAATTGCTCTTATTGAATGACTGAAAGCCGCGCTGCGGATCCCCTGCTTGCGTGGAGTACTGGCAGAGCCTGCGGTTTTGCGGTCTGCAGGAGCCGGTGCCGGGCGAATGTTCATTGAGGAGGATATGTGCAGAGTTTGGATGCAGTGGTATTGGGAGCAGCCTAAACAAAAATACATCAAAACAAATCTTAAAAGATTTTTTTTTATCGGAGAAAGAATTTACAGATTGAAGAATGTTCAATTAAATGAATAACTACGGTACTGATCACAAGATTATAAACGACGTTTTTATTACATTTGACCATCGTGATCTTTTAACTGATTGATTGGTGGATTATTTCGAGTTTTCAGGCGCGTAAACTGCCTTGTCATTACTCCCGTAAGTGTAGAGAATGTTTCTATCGCGGGAGGTGGCGGCGTTCTGCGCTGAGGGGGCGAGATCCGCCGCCGACCTACATGTCGGTTGTGGGGTTTCTCACACAGCAGGCACCGCCCCGGCCGCAGCAAGCTCTACGCTCCAGACTGGTCTCCCGACATGTATCGTGGTGTAGTGCATGTTAGTGTGTTTCAGTGAGGGGTGATGATACAACAGAAAAGAGAAAAAAAAGATTGCTCGCGGCCCGTGGCCCGTTTGTTAGATTACTGCTCAGGCATTCACCTGGTATTGATCGGAGAAACGACGGAAAACTACCGATCAGAACAGACGGTCGCTAGAATTCTCCTCCACACAGCCGCTGAATTCGACCTACCTATTTAGCTAGTGTCGAAAATCCTGCCACCGTCGGTACTCGAACCCTGGGACCTCCCGGTCAGAGGCACTGCGGTGACATCAATTGGTGTTCTGAAACACCTCAGCCGGTGACGTAATCATGATATTTTGATCACGCGTCGGAGCGATTGCATTAGGATAATAGTCTCGCGTCCACATCTGAGTTTTCTTTGATCGGGAGGTTGTGTGTTCGAGTACCAAGAGAAGCCGACTTTCGTAAGTAGCTTGGTCGGATGATGCTACTGTCTAAATACGAATTCTACGCGCTGGATACTCGGACCAGTCGTTTCCCAGATTTGATTCGATCAATTCCATGCGGAAACATTACCTTAAGAAACGGCCCACGAACTGCGCACGATCCTCCCTTCTCCACACCGTCCCCATGTCCAAAACCATGTGCACCGGGCGATGGGCTCGCCCTTACCGCATGTGATCCATCCTACAACAGGAGTCGGGGGTGCGCGTTACCCTACGGGTTCCACGAAGAAGAAGAAGAGATATACTTCGGAGAAGAGATCCTGACTCTATCCGTACGGCCTGCCCATTCAGATACGTCATAAATCTCTTTACATCAAAAATAATTCTCCCATTTCCATCACATTTCTGGATGGACCTTCCCCCCTCGCTGGTTGTTGGAGGTGGTCCGCAGTCTCGCCCCTGCCAGTTTCTAATATGAGGTACTGCCACGGCACCTCATTGGTCTACCTCGGCGAAAGAGACAGTCTGGTGGGGGGGTATATAAGTCTGGTATGGATAGGAAGTTGGTGAAAGATTGTAAGCGAGAAAGTGATACATAATGATTCGATCTGTCTCAGCACGCCACTATGCGAAATAGACATGCCTTTCGTAGGTCTTAAACCTTTTAGTTCGTATGTAACGCGTATTTGGGCGCAAGTGCGCCACGCCCCTGAGCCACGCGGGCCCTTCCGTTATGTTGAATGGCTCCGGCTAAAAGAGACGGGATGGAGAAGCCTTTGCGTTCAGACGGTGTTTCACAAATCAGAAAAACGTTAAATACCTAATACGTCATCTTCAGTGAGTATAATATCACTATCTTCCTTACATTTCTATGTCGAAGTAAAGATGAAAAAATATGAAATAGTGGTGCTAAGACGCACGTACTCTCTCGCCCGTACTTGGACGCAAAATTAGGCGAAAAGTATTCATATTTTCGAAAAATTGTACATGATCTTATTTCAAAATGTATCTTTAAGGAACAGATTTCATTAAGGAAAAAATCTCTATCTTCATAATTATAGTTGTAGGAAGACGCCGAAACAATTTCGAATTTTTGCAATTTTCGAAAAATCAGGGTTTTCAACGAACATCAGACCTGCGCCATTCTCTTAAACGTCCTTCACACTATCCAAGTTTAGTAAAAAACTACGGTTCCCAGAGGCTTCATCCGAAATTAAAATATTGGTTCAAAAACAAGGGGGACGGTATAGTCGCCAGCGTTGTTTGCAGACGGACAGACAGACGTTTTGCTGTCATTCGGTATCAAGGAACCACAAAACAGGGATTCTGGCTGTAGTACGTGTTAGGGGATTGTTTTCTTAATTTAGCAACTGGATTTATCCACTTTTTCGTTATCACGGACCGGCAATGAATTTTTTTCTACCGAAAATCAGTTGTTTTTTCGCGCAGAATTACATAACTTTCCCCATATTACGTACATTACTCCGTATATACGTATGTATACTGGAAAGTGAAAAAGAGAGTAAAAAGTGTTGCATTGAAGCAGCCGCTCCCAAAGTTACTCAGAAGCGGTGGAATAGTGTTCGACGAAACACAAGCTTTGATATTTTTGTGCGCGCGAAATACAAAGAAGGCTTAACAAAGGAATCGGGATGGAATAAGAAGTCATTACTCATGTGGGTAAATGAATTGTCATGCAAACGTTCTTATTATAATTGTAAATCTTGTTCTGTTGTTCAAAAGATAAATTCGTGTGAAGAATACAATGCTCCTTTCTATTGCGCTTTGAATACATTACGCATTATATTATACACAAATGTAATATTTTACCCGAACACGTCAAGTACCTTTGCATGTACTAAACGAGGAGATGCCAACATTGATTTTAGTGTAGGCGAAAACAGGATCATATAGTGAGTCGATTCGGAAAACTTTGAGATCCTCAGCGCCAAATTCTTTATATTTTTTTGATTATTTTGAAATACAATGTGTGACAAAATTATGAGAATGTTCGCTCTCCTAATGGGAAATTGGGAAAGGTATCCATCTTCCATCAAAGAGGAAATTCTAAAGTACGTTCCAACATATAATGTCCGTTTGAATTAAACAGAAAAGACTTTCAAAAACAATTATCATAGTGAAGTGTAAACTATTGTTAATGAAAGATTTGACGAATATAATCAAACTTTAAATGATATTCTAGGTAACCATAGATTTTGGTTTAAAACAATCGGAAAATGACATAAGCCAGCTATCCCTTTGTTAGCTCCTCGTGGAAATTTCCAAATCGCTGGCATCAATTAACATCATCCTTTTTTTCACGTACCCTATGTTTGCATTTGGGAGTGGAAATTAATGTAGTTATTATTTTTTTCCTTTTCGGAAAGCCGTTTTTGCGTGGCGCCTTCAGCCGGCGTCGTGAGTGTACATAATGCGTCTCATTCAGCTACTATCTCGAGCGGGGCAAACAAAGGGCAGCGTTCCTTTGTCTCGCTGCAGCTCCTCCGGCGGGCTTTCAGAGAGCGCCGCCGCAGCGTGGCGCGGCGCGGCGACGGCCGACACAGCGACGTCTCGCCGCACTTGAGGTTCGCTTTGCGCCCTCTGGCTGCGACTTCGGGGAGTGGCAGTGGGGGCGCAATTCTGGAACGTTTGGCGCTTCCTGCTCTGATTTCGCGCTGTTCGTTGTTCGCGTTCAGAATGGGCTGAATTAGTGGTTGTGGAAATCCGTTCAGAACGGCTTGAATAGACGGCGCACTGTTAATATTTTGAATAACATCCAATGGCGTTTTTGTGTGCGGAATATTGAAAGTAAAAAAGACACAATTTCGTCAGTTAACCTAATTTATCTATTAAACTGATGTGCGGGTCTGCTTTAAAGGTGTTTCAATTTAGAATTTTATTTTCATTAGAATTGGAATTATTATTGTGTATTAGTTGAAAGGCTTATTTCAGAAACAACATACATCCCTGAAAAGTGACTTTTCAAATGGGACAAAATACCTCTTAATGTGGCTATTTAACACAAACATTGTGCCAAATGTTTTGATGTTCTGTTCCCTTGGCGTATGCTACGTTAGTCTCAAACAATGCATGTACATTCAGAGAATGTGACTGTACTAGGAAGTCGAAGCAAAAAGCGGTCTTAAACTGTTTTTGAAATAAACCATTCATTTAATAGAACTGATTGCAGGTGTGACTCACGGAGCCCCGCAAGTCAGATCCAGAGGAGGCGAATAGCGATTCATATCTCATGTAAAAATTTTGTTGTTTTGTATAAATACGATTTGAGAATGAAACACTATGATCAAACTTGAATTAGATTGTAATTCATTTCAAATATATGCTGAAAACATTTAAGAAAACTGTCATTTGATTTCTTCTTCTTTTTTGTCTTCTAAATAAGAAAAATTTCCATCTTCGATATGAACTGAAGAGATTGACATTATCCAGTAATCAATTGTGATGCTAACATAACTTAATTTCAGATTATCTTAAGTTGGATATCAATTGACCGAACAATATGTGTTTCTTAGTATTTTTTCATCGACTTAAAGTGTTTTTTGTCTATTAATATTACGCAAAATAAATTCCAAAATATTAGCACTTTGCTTACTGTTGTCCTCCCGCTAAAAGGAAAAATTAACTGGATCATTTTAACTGTCCCTATATTATTTTCGGTTCTGAGGCATCATATATTTCAAATGTACTGAGCGAGGAGGAATTTGTGAAAATAATTGAACGTTTGTGTTCCTTAGTAGATAAAATCTGAGACCTTTGAACATTGCTCTCAATGAGCACTTCTTACCTTATCGAGTTGCTTCTTTGCCAAGACAACGATTTCCGTTCCAGAATTGTTCAAAGTCGCTCTTTTTCCTTCGATTCTTGGATTATTAAGTTCACCGACCTTTGACGAAGTTAAAAAGGGAGCAATGCCTTCTGTAAATCGATGAACCATGTTTCTTACCCGTCGACTTCGTCTGCCGGTGGTGCGTTGAACCAGGAAGGGACTAGAGGCCAAAACACGCGCCCAATGTTGGAGAACGCAGAATTAGTGATCACTAACTACAAATCTTCGTTGATGTTTCCTGTTCGTTGTTTTCTACATTTTGGTAAGCTATTAAAATATGAAAAATCTAATATTTTTATTTTAAGAGGGCGTATTTAATTATCGTCCATAGAGTTATTTATTTATTTTTTTCTAGACATAATGTTATATAAATTCACATTTGAGAGCAGTCTTGTCAAGGTAGTTGCCACCATTGAAACCGAGTCGCAGGGGTTGCACAGCGGAATCTCCACTCAACGCATTTGACAACTTCGTCACAGGAGAGCATTAATGAAAGTTGCTTCTCCTTTCGCAAGAAGTACGGTGAGGCGGGAATTAGATAAAACAATTCACGTTTGTTTGTATTGTTGTTTTGTTTATTAATATATTTAATTGCGCTTTTGTATGCATCCTCTTTTTTATGAATTAAAGGAATTAATATCCTTTGACGAACACGCTGCTGAATGTTTCTACAGCTCCAATGTTAAGAGAAAAACAGATCGAGCGGCCGGGAAAGGTGGCTGAGTGCATCAACTGATTTCACTGGCAGTGCCGGGAGGTCGTAGGTTCAAGTCCCGACGGTGGTAGAATTTTCGACACTACCTAGATATCTAGATCGAATTCAGTAATTGCCTGGAGGAAAATTCTCGCGGCTGCTTTGATCGGTAGTTTTCTCCGATCAACACCAAGCGAATGCCGGAGCAGCACCCTAACAAACGGGCCACGGACCGCGCGCGATCTTTCCTACCTCTTCCTTGTCCTATCCTCTCCTCTTACACACACACACTTACACTAACATGCACTACACTATCACACATGCCGGGAGACCGGTCGGGAGCTTACAGCTTGTCGCGACTGGTGGGAGTTGCCTGTTTGGGGAAAACCCCACTAGCGACGGTAGGTCAGCGCTGGATGTTGCCATCCAGCGGGGTAAGATTACTGCCACCTTCTCGGGAGGTGGCGGTGATCTTTTCCCCGCTGGATGGCGAGATCTGGCGCCGACCTACCGTCGACTAGCGGGGTTTCCCCTCAACCAGGTACCTCCACCCCAGCCGGGACAAGCTGTAAGCTTGTAAGAATTCTCCTCCAGACAGCGACTGAATTCGACTTAGCTGACAAGCTAGTGTCGAAAATCCTGCCGCCGTCGGGACTCGAACCTAGAACCTACCAGTCAGAGGGACTGCAGTGACATCAGGTTGATGCTCTGAGCCATCTCTCCCGGTTTCTCGTTTGAGGGCGGAAATGTAGAGAATTACCTCCTCCTGTGACCTTCAATAACTCATAGGTCGGACAGCTTTATTTGAAAAGAGTTATTTTTTGGAACTGAAATAAAAATTATCTATGGTTGCAAATTTGCTGCATGTTAATAAGAAATAAATAAACAGAAATAAGAATTGGACCACGCTGTGAACAATGAATTTGCTCCTCCAATTAATGAAAAAAACGTTATTTTAATTCGTATTCCTTTCAAGGTGTTATTTCAACTTTGCGAATAGTTATGTAAATTGAATTTTAATATCGATTAATTACATGAATAAGGAAATTTAAATTTCGAGGAAAGGCCAATCCTGTCCTTTGTTGTTTTCTGAGATAAGAAAAGCTGACCTAAGCCTTTATCAGCTGAGCACATAAGTTTACAGTAGCTGCACAGGGGACAACCTTCCTCATACCAAGTTCAAACGTGGTTGGAGGTAGCGCAAAATGATTGACGATAAACTTTAGACAGTATGGTTTGTCACAACTAAGATCATTAGCTTGTAAATTCTTTCAAATATACTATGTCCAGACTTAAGAGCTTTATACCATTACGTGAAAGATGACACACACTCTCTAATTATTTTGCACGAGGCTTCATTTTCGAAGGACTTGTTCATTAGAGACGCGTTGTACGAAAGGACGCTAGTGTTACAAATCTTTAAAAGACCTGTGCGTGTTATGTGGGCATATTACTACACGGGTGTCTTACTTCAATTTTCTAGAGTGAATTTCTTTGACTTATCACAAGAAACCAGCTTACTCCTTTTTGTGGGTCAGCATGAAGGTCTTGTACAACGCTACATAATGGAATAACAAGGCACAAACGTCGTTGGCGTGGTTGTGAAGTTTCTGAAGAACGTAATTACAATGGTTTTGCTTTAGGTGTGTGGTGTCAGCATGTGGAATTTTCGTGCATAGTGTGAAAATTCGAAGTATACTGAGAGAAGTGCATTGATCAAATAATTTTTTATATGCAACTATTGTTAATAAAATGGAAGCACTCTGCACGCGTGCACTTTTTAATTATAAATTTAATTTGAATTTCAAATTTTCTGTTATCGCAATAATAATTGTCATAAAACTGAAATTCTCTTTCCAGCACTAAACTGAAGTATACATTCAAAGTCGTGTCTTTATATTTAGTATTTAACTTATTTGAATCTTAAGAATTGAGACTTATTTAAATTTGCCTTAAACATACTGGCGGCAATAACGCATAGCCTGAAAATTCGAGTACATGGTTTATAATCTTTGTAGGAACATTCAAATGTAATACTAATTAATGATCATGTCTATTAGATGAAGCACATCTCACATATATATTATAATCTATTTTCGAATTTAGTTACAGTTGGAGGTAAATTCTGTATCCACTAATATCCACTTTATTCCAGTTTCCTGTTGTCTTATTGACAAATTCCTACGTGATATTTTCTTAGAGTAGTTATCGCCCCAAACATGCTTGTTCAAGTTATCTCCTTGTTCGTAGGTTATCGTTTTATATTTTCTATATGATATTTTCATTTGTATATCCATTTGCTCTCCCTTTCATCTCGGACGCGCTTCCTTCACTCGCACCACCTCATCTCGCAGAGTGACGTCGGGTGTCGGCCTCCTCCTCCGTCTCATGTCGAGGTTTTCTGAAAGCGGTCCGGTGAAAGGGGTGGCGGGGGGCGGGCGGTGGGCCGGGGGCGATACGGCTGTTTAGTCAGGCGGCCGCGCGGGCGATAAGGCCTTTGTAGCGCGGAGCAGCGCTAGGCCGCGGGCTCAGTCGCCCTCGCCACCAGCCATGCCGCCGCCGCCGGCTCCTGCAAGGCCCCTCCAGCCATGCCGCCACCACCACCAATGGTACGTTGCGCGGCTTCCGTCTTCGTGCGGCGATGCAGCCAGATGCGTCTTACCGTTCGCCCTCTCGCGGTTTCGAAGTCATTCGGGATGTGGTCCTGGATGTGGGGGGGGATGGAAGCCTCATGAACACCGCTCCACCCCTTGATTGCTCCAGAGGAGATTCGAGGCGGGAGGATCAATCTCCCGACTCTTGGGGATGAGAGTGGACACATGATCCGAAAGGTAGAATCGCACGTGGTTCGTTGCCGGTTGTTGTCGTCTTCCGGCTTCTGTCGCGGCATCCACATGGAATTTATAAGAGAAAAAACGTGGAAACAAACGAGAAAATCAGATATAGTCAATAACATCATCCTACTCACATGTCTCATACTTAATATCTGATGTTGAATGTCTGCCACTATTAGGAAGGCATCTGCAGACTTCTACATAATGCTTTCCCATTAGGTCGTATTAACTTTTGGAGCTAATGTGCTAAAAGGAAAGTTTAGTGTCTACATTGTCCAGATTTAGGGTTCTCGCTCCTAGAGTCGAGCTGTAACTTAAACCTTGGTTTTAATTTTACCGGATCGAAATGGGTTCTGATAATTGCTTTTTTCTAAACATTTGTGAAGAATCGTTACATTAGTGAAGGTAAAATTTATAAAAGAATTGTGTGAATGTGAATTTGTGACTCACGGGTCTTCTTGTAACAAGATAAGGATGGAAGGCTAAAGGTTTGAAATTAACAACTGATTTCTGAACGCCGCCATTCAGAAACAAGGGCAGTCTCAGTACCACGTGCTAAGCACATGTGCGCCAAGTGTCTAAACTTCGAAGTTAATATTGGGGAAATTTTAAAATTGATTTTTAAATAAAAATGATTTTGTGACACGTATTAGTCGTCAGTTCTGGCTCCCACAATGAAGACTATGGATTAATCTCTGAATTCTAAAAGAACTGAGCCATAAAAGCGTTGGTAGTCTTATTTTCAATACAATCTACTTAGTACTATTTCGTTTGCATTTGAATTTATTTTTAGCCCACTGAAAAGTTAATTTCAATTTCTTCGAATTCACTGGATCAAATTCTCAGTGACTATTCTTATGTTATTTCATTCATGCAGAACACAAATGGTCACATTTCGAAGTTAACGAGTGAATTTAAGAGGTATGTTTCAAGTAAAACTTAGGGAAAAATACAAGTTATTTTCAATGAATTTTAAATATATTATGTTTTACAGTCTCGACGCCAAGCCTGTCAAGGTTGCGGGAAAAGTAACCAGCTCTCTAGGTTTGGAGGGCCCTGCATTCAGAACAACTTCCGCGTATATTCAAAGTAGGGTTGTAGAGAGTGCTTCGGGGTGGCTGGAAGTCAATGGATATCTGGTCTCTGAGAGTCTTTTGGAGAAGCCTGTGGAAAAGTCACTTGCTAGTTATTTCTCCAAAAGCTACATGAATTCCCATTTCCTCTACTAATTCAAAGAAATTACCCCGTAAAATTAAAGACATCAAACACATTTTTTGAAATTGTGAGTTGAAAAAATGTTAAACTTTTTGAATGGAAAAGATCTTGGATTCATAATCGCATTTATTTAAGAGTGCTATAATTTCGTTCAGTTCTGCATTCAGATTAGGTTTAAAAAAGTTAGTTGTCTGATGAAAGAGCTCTCCGCCCGTAAGAGACTTATTAATTAATTTCACATTATTGCTACTTACAACAAATATCAAACATGACACAGGCATTCCCCGTTGCAGCTTTCGCATGTACACCCCTTCCTGAATGAGAGAGAATGAGAGCGGAGTCAGGGGAAGTTGTCCGTGCTCGCACAAGCGCTGGACTTCCCAGTTGGGCAACTGTTTCGTGCGATCGAAATTTCACATACCTGCTCTACATTCTGCAATGGATGCGAATTGTTGAAGTTTCTTGGTCGAGGGCGATACGTCTCTTCTATGTGGGCCTGCCGCAACCATGAAAGAGCTAGGGGCAGAAAGGGAAGGGAGAGGATAAGTGGAACGGTATGGCATCAAGAAAGAGAATGGTACCTTGAGATACATTTTATTTGAAGGACAATAAATTATTTATTTTAATGGTCTGCTTATTTTTTAAAGAAATGTTGAATGCAATTTCTAAATAGGCTGAGTAGGCTGCAGCCTAGAGCGGCAAAGTTTTAGGGGTGGCAGGCAATACATTCAAATGGAACCCAAATCTTGAATTATGTAAAACATAGTCATTAGCATTAAAGTATAAAAATATGTTTAAAAAGTGATCTCTGATCCCCAAAAACTAATTAATTCATTTCTAGACCCATTTTATTTTTTCAACTAATCTTGAAAGACTTTAGTGAAAAAACAAGTAGAAGAACTAACGTTATTATGTAATTTACTGTGTAAATCATTAAAATATTAATTTTATCTAACCTAAATGAAAGCTTTTGTGCTCTAATATAGACCTAAAGATAAAAAAAAGAATGAACTGTATTGTTTGTTGGTAAAACAAATGTATTATTCAACTATGGACAATAAAGGGGGGCGTCAAAATGGACTTTAGCCTACAGGCGGCATACTCTTCAATCCGGCCCTGGTTGAACGAGGATTTAAAATAAATGACCTGAAATGATTATTATCAAATTGAAATGCACAACTTTCAATTAGAATCGCGAAGTAACCCCTCGGGAGAGTCTGCGATCGCGACGCGAGCGCTCCGGGTAGCGCGCGGCCGAGCGTCGCCGCTGAGCTCTTGCTGGCTTTTGCTTGCAGCTGCCCGGTGTGGCGCGGCGTGCACTTTGTTAAGCTCGAGGGCCGCTGCGTGCACTCGTGGCCCTGGGCGCCGTCCCTCGGCTGCATTTGGCGCGGGGTGCATGTGGTCAAGACGCAGGAGCGGTGCGTGGAGGACGGCCCCGCCTCCGCCCCGCCCCGCGCCACACCGCACCGCGCCGCACCGCACCGCGCCGCACCGCGCCGCCGCCACCACGCCGCCGCCGCTGCTGTCGGCTGCTGGCCGCCGCTGCTACGCTGCTGCTCTACGCACGCCTTCTACTTCTTCTGCTCCCCCCCCTCGTCCCCCCGCCTACTTTGTTTCTCCCGCACGTCCCTCCCCCTTCCGAGGTTGGGCCTATCGACCGATGTAGCATCATCCTCAGAACTTCCGCTCCTCTCTTTAATTATAAACTTCGGCCGCCGCTTCTCTAAAATTCAAGTCCCGTTCTTGTCCCGCCGCCCCGAATCTCAATGCTTGTGCTGTGCGACCTGCTCGGCTGCTAGTGAGCGTGCGGCGGCGTGGGTGCGGCGCGGGGCGCGCGGGGCGGGGCGGGGCGGGGTGCATGGGGTGGGGCGGGGTGCACGGGGAAGGGCGGGGGTGTGTGTTTGGCAGGAGTAGTGGGCGGGGCCGCACGGCGCCATGGAGTAAATAAGCTCTGCTCATGCGCGGGGACAAATGAGCGCGGCGCTGATAACACGCTTCACTGCTCGCGGAGTTCAATTTGGACTCTTAATGAGCGATAATTACTTGGAGGAGGAACACAAAGGAGGAAGCGCTCAATTCTGGCTGTTTTTGGCTCGGATCGTTGTTTTGAGGTGCTCGTCATTTGGAGGTCTTCTGTAGGTGGAGGTAGTGTTCCCCGAAACGACTTTGTTCAAGTAGATTATCAATGTTTATTAGCAATAACATCGGTATTAATTCTCCCGTAAACCTGAATCTGGGTCGGTGATCATCTCAATCGGGGTTTTTGGCTGATTTTCAGCTATTCGTGGACAAGATACGAGATTCTCATCTGTTTTGCCTCTAGAGAGCAAATATAAATAGCACATCAAAGAGGATTCAACGGTCTATACATCAATGTTTATATAATACGCGCTTTTATTCTAGTTTCGGGATCACTTCTCTTTTCCTTTACTAACAGACGAATTATGAATATTAAAAAGAAACAAACTTACTGTGTAGAAGTTTATAATACTTTGACAAACATCAAGGGTAAAATATGAGAACAGTTTATTAACAGTTCATGGCGCGGCGTGGCTCTGCTATTTGAGGGGTAAATGGAATGTTTATACTAGAAATATGTGAAAATGTTGAATGCACATGATTCCAGTTTCCATGATTTCTAAATTTACCTGTTTCTTCAACATGAGATAGTTTTTAAAGTAGATTTTGTTTGTAAGAAAACGTTTTTAAATTTCACTCATCCCAATTCGAATTTTTTAGTTTCCCTCTCTTGAAAATAACGTTTTAAATTATTTTAATGGTAGTTTCCAATCATTTGATAAATTCAATTTATTTGCTCAAAGAATGAATTATAATTATTTAAAAGAACCACGTGTTCGATAGTGGTATTGCGAGGGAAAGTGTTTCGCTGCACTCAACAAATTATGTGCTCAGAATTTGGTAAGTTTTCTGGGCACTACTTCTTGTGAAATTTAAGAATTTTCCGCTCATAGCCAAGAATTTCACAAAAATCTTTTGGATGTTTGTGACTGGTTCTGAGCCCTTTGACTGCATGCAATTCTGCAAAAACCTACCTCCAAACTTTGTTATCTCGATACCCATTTGTACGCATGTTCAAATAAGTTCACAAAGTGTGTTTTACGAGGAAGAGGTAGAAGAACGTTGTTGGTAGCTGTATCAGGCATTATTTTGTGGGCTCAGATGTCATCATTTGTCAGATGAATCATTCGTTGATATTTTCAACACGGGAGGTGCTACATAATTTACAATTGACTCAGAAATCTTATAAAAATGTTTTATATATGTTTTTGGCTGACAATGTTGGTGATAATTCAGTATTATTCTTTTTTGAAACTGAGAGTAGAATCGCTAGACATGCACCCCTTTTCTTGTAAAATTTTCTTGCAACATTCTGCAATCCAATAGGACATTGATTTAAGCAATCGTGTAACGTAAGGAGCCCACTGAAACAAACTGTTCTTCTGTCTCTTGACTTAATGAGTGTTACCTCTTCCAGCTCCAGATCTTCCTACTTTTTCGAAAGAGTCTTTGTGTTTAGATTAGACCTTGCTAAAAATAAAAAATGTAAAATTCCTTGGCCTATTCAATGTCATTGAGGTGGCGATGTGGAGAACATTGCTTAAGAATGAAATATTTGTAATTGCATGTAAGAATCACCTCTTGCTACCAAAATAACAGACTTGCATCATAAATTAGTAATTTATAGTTTAATTAATTTTATATTTTAATTAAAGACAAAACAAGGAAAGTGTGATACATAAAAAAGCAACACGCTTTCAAATCAAATACGACAGTTAAATTCCATAACTCTAAACATATGTAGTTTGAAGTTTCTTGTCTGTTGAAGTTTGTTGATATGTCTTGAAAATATGATCAGTCAATATTTTCAAACAACACTTTCATTCTTATTAAAACAATTTATAGGAATGCCGCAGGCTAAAACACAATCTTCAGTAAAAACCAAAATGCTTCAAATACACTTTTCTACTTAGTCATTAATTGCCACTTGCTTGTCTGTTAATGAAACGAAGAGATAAATACAGTTAATACTAATAATCAAAATAATAATAATAATAATAATAATTAATTATATTTAAAACGAATGTGTTACTTGGATATTCTGTATTGTAGCTGTACAATAGTAGGTATCTGAGAATAAACAGGCTAATAATAATATTGATGATAATAATAATAATGATGATGATGATGGTGATGAGTGGTGTAGGTGGGTGCAACGTGGAGCGCGTGCGTGAGCGTGTGTGTGTTGCAGGTGGGCGAACGGCGCGGGCGGGCCGTGCGGGCCGTGCGGGCCGGGCGGGTCGCCCGAGCTGGGCGGCGGCGGGGCGGTGGGCCAGTCGCAGCAGCTGCCGTCGCCCGCGTCGCCCAGCGCCGTCATCGTCAGCCCGGAGAGCCTGTCGCGCGACTCGCAGCTGTCGTCGACGCCGTCGCGCCAGCTGACGGCCATCGGGCCGGTGCCCGGGCGGGGCCCCGGGGCCGGCGTGGGCGTGGGCGTGGGCGCGGGCCTGGGCGGGCCGGGCTCGCTGGCCGGCTCCCGCGCCGGCTCGCTGCGCCGCGCCGCCCACAAGGCCTCGCCGCCAGGGTGAGTCCATCGGCCTCGCAACCCACCCCCGCGGCTGTTTTGAGGACGTGCGGGGGGAAGACACGCGCGTTGCATTCACTGCAATGAACAGGAGCGCGCGCACAGAGTGGAGCTTACAGGGAAGGGGACCGCTCCAATTGAGGAAAAGATCTCGATACTAACAGGCGTGCGCACAGAAGGCGGAGGACACCCCTTCAAAAATTTTAAAAGGGGCCCGTAGCTTGAAGTAGTAAACACATATTTATTACTGTAAATATGATTAATTCTTGATATTTCCTTTTTTTTTAAACTGACAGTTTTAGAAAGTTTTATACATTTCGGGACGAGGCTCTCCAAGCCATCTGGCAAACATGTAATTTTTTTAAACATAAAATCAAATGTTTTTGTAAGTTGTATTGTTTGTGTTATAATTTCATTTTTCTTGAAGTATGTTTGATTTTTTTAATAGTAAAAGTCTTATATGTAAATAAAGTTGAATGGAAATGCCGCCTCGAAATGAAGTAGTTGGCTCCCGCTTGTTTTAGGCTGCGCACGCCTTGCAACGGACTTTCTCACCGTGGATATCGTTGTGACTGTATGTTTGCGTCACCAAATGCGACAAAAAATCATAACCCCTTTCATTTTTCTTATCTTGACTACCTCACTGCGTTGGTTATCAAAACAAAATACCCTTTTGGGTGTGTAAATTGGTTAACATAAAATCTTGGATCTCACAAATTACAGCTTGCACTAGTCATACATTTTTTCCATAAGTTTTGAATAATTATTATACCTAAAGCTTAAATTATATTGAAAAAATTAAAATTATATAATTTGTATTTTCAAAACAAGTTATTAATAATTAAATCGTAAAATATATCATTACTTGTGATCTGACAATTTGTTTAGCCATCCAAAAGAATTGTTGATTTATTCGTTCTTTGATGCTTTCGCATAAACTACAGGCTTCATTGTGTGAAGATCGTCTCCTGTCCAAAATCCTTGAAATGTCAACACTAATAATGAAAAGGGAACGTTGAAAATTGACGCATTTAAAGAGTTTCTTCAACGCTACTCTGCGGTGACTTCAGATAATACGGTGTTAGTTACTTTGCACCATTTCGTTGCGTTCGGGGATTGAAATTTAAGACAATAAAAATTGATGATGTTTTGGTCTTCCTCCTGACACGTGGACCTTCCAAATATCAATGTTTTAAATTCTCTTGCACCCATTTGTTGAGATTCTTTCTTAAATGTAATATTTTGCATGTTGTGCATGATCATAATAGCATTTGTGCATTGCTTGTTTTATTGCATGTTCAATATTTACCGTAAAATTTCATTGGGTTTGTCTCTATGTAGTGGAAATACTCGTATGAATGTCCATTTCAGCTTGCCCTCGTCATAAAATACACTGCGCGCCAGGCAATGAAGAGCGTCTCGTTTCTCTCTAAGACGCAGCGAGCCTCTGTTGGCAAGTCAGAACTGGCCGCGTTTTCAGGAAATCTTTGAGCAAGGAAGAACAAATTACAATCGGAACACGAAATGATTCTCAGGTTTACCATTCCTGTCTTGCTGATGTTTTGAATTAGTTTAGTAGGCTTCAGTATTGTAAATTGTGATCCCAAAGCCGAGAAGAGATGGCATGACACGTACGATTCGCCAAAGAGATGCCAAAGAGCAGTGGCGTAGCGTCAGGGGACGTTGAGATGCTGAGCATCCCCGTCTATAATATTAATAAAGAACCCTAAATATTGTATTGATAATCTTACCAGTGGTCTATTGAGCGAAACACGTTTTGTATTCATTTTAAATTGATTTCCTATGATTGAATTCGGCGGGCTGTTGAAGCTGGCCTCTGATTGCTTGGAAGCTAAAATGCTTCTAGCGTCTGCCGCGAGATTGCGACGAGCAATGACGCATGCGTAGATGGCGAAGTTCCCCTCTTCCCTCTTCATTCCTGGCCCAGAGAAACCCGACTGCTTTACGCTAGCATCCACTGCGGAAAGAAGCTGGTTTGTGCACGAGAGCGCAGCACACTTCAGGCGGTCAGTAAATCCCCTCCCTCTCTCTTTCAATCGGGAGTCCCCGCTTGGTCATGGGTACAAACTGTAGAAATAGTGCCTGTCTACTATTTCTTAATTAATATCCAAGATATTGTATTATCTCTTAAATAGATTACATATTATTTAAGTCTGCAATGTATAAATTAACAAATGGTCTTATTGCCATTCGCATATAAGAATTAAAGCTGAGCCATTGTATAATTTGCTTTCAAGACATCGGCAGCCCTGACTGCTGTGAGGATTTTGTGGGAAGCGCCTGCACCGTCGTAAGCAATCGAGATCGTGGAAGTAGTTCCAGTGTATCTGCCTTGTGTTGCGTTCGCCTGTTAGATGAAGTAGTTGATAGTGACATTTTGTGTGTCACTGTTGAGCATCCCCAAACGTGCGAGTAACGCTACGCCACTGCCAAAGAGATGGCATGACGCGTAGCGCTTCGCATTTATTTCTTCGTCGTCGCTCCTGTGGCGCTCGGCGGCAGGGCGGAGCCGCGGGTGGAGGAACGCAGCGCGCTTCGTCGCGCCCTCCCTGCGCACCGCGCCGCTCGCGTGCCCTCGGGGGAGGCGTTCCGCGCAGGTGGCAGCCCTGCGGCGCCAGGGGGCGGGGCGGGGGCGGGCGGCGGAGCGGGGTGGAAGTCTGCGCACGTGGCCGAACGCGCTCAGCGCCCAAGCCACCCCGCGCCCCCCGCCACAGCGCTCAGTGCTCGGAGATCCCTATCTGGGCGGCGCAAGTCCCGAATGTACGTTTTCAAATGCAACGTGATTTCTAATGTTCGTTTTTAATCTGCATTCTCATGGCCACATACAAATGATTCCATTTTCATTCGTTACTTTTTGTTGGAACCAGTAGCCTCGTATAAAAGCCACGCGCGTGAATTAGGCACGTGTTCAGTTAAATCTGATAATTTATGTAACTACTTATGCTTAATAATAATAATTTATTTTTGTGAAAAGAAAATTAAATATATTTATAATATTTTTAAAGTAATGCTGAAAACCCTATTTCTCTTGAAACGAACTCTGCACGAACTTCCCTAATACCATATGTTTGAGCACTTGGACGTAGGTTACCGCTCAATTCTGACGCTACCCCCTCATTCTTTAATGCAGATAGTTGACTGAAGTGAAAACGCTTATACAGTAGAACCCCGCTAATCCGAACCCCGCAAATCCGAAATTTCGGATAATCCGAACAAAAGTCGGGACGGAGGAGAAAATAAAAGAAATAAAATGCATATTTTATAAAGAAGTAGTGTAAAGAAAGGATTTTATAATTAGTGTAGAACTGAACATTTAATTATTGAAACAAGTCGAAATGAAACGTTTATTGCACTCCTATAGCTGTATTTGTATATGTAGAGTATGTTTTTTCGGATAATCCGAACATTTTCCGCATTCGAACAGACCACACCCCCAATTAGTTCGAAATACCAGTTTTCTACTGTAAATGGAAATTGTAATCTGTAACTTACGTGCTCATATATTGTCGGCTGATTGGCAATCAAATTTAACACTATAATAGCTCTCTACATCATTATAAAGTTCTTGTAAATAAAGAAGGCAAAAATACAATTTAAATGGTTAAAAAATGTACAAATGTTTAACTTTAACATTTTAATTAAAAGCAAACTTAAACCATTCAAAACATTATCGGAGGCCAAGCAGAATATGCAAATAACGCAAACACTCTGGCGAATGTCATTGAAGTGGATCTGAAATGCAGCAGTGCTGGGAGAGCCGCGTCGCGCGGTGCGGCTGTGCGCCCACTGTGCGGCCGGCGCGCGCTTTAAAATGCATGGGCCCGCGGCCGCGCGGCGCTAACGGCGGCGCCCCGCCCGCCCTGCACGCACGCCGCTCGTCGCGTGTAATGAGGGGGGAGGGCCGCCGCCGAAATCGCGCGCCGATGGCAGCGCGGCGCACGGCGACGCGGGAAGCCTCGCGGCAGATTTTTCCCAGCGGTGTCGCCGGAAAAATCACGCCGCGCCCGCGCCCTGGGCGGCGTCGCCACACTCGCTCCCCCCCCCCCGCAGCGCCACAAAGATGGGAAGCGGAGAAAGCGATGGCGAGGGTGGAGGCGGAGGCGGAGGGGCGCGGAGTTGGAGGGTAAGGTGAAGGTAGAGGCGGATGAGGAGGCGAAGGCGGAAACATATATGGAGATAGTGTTAAGAAAGAAGAGGCGAAGTCGAAGGGAGGTGGCGGAGGGGAAGGGCGGGGGCGAAGGCGGAGGCGAAGGCACAGCGAAGGCGAAGGTAGAGGCGAAGGCGGAGGCGAAGGCAAAGGCGGAGGCAGAGGCGAAGGCAAAAGCGAAGGCAGAGGTGAAGGCAGAGGCGGAGGCGAAGGCGGAGGCGAAGGCGGAGGCGAAGGCGGAGGCGGAGGAGATGGCGGAGGCGAAGGCGGAGGCGAAGGCAGAGACGAAGGCGGAGGCGAAGGCGGAGGCGGAGGCGAAGGCGGAGGCGGAGGCGGAGGCGAAGGCGGAGGCGGAGGCGAAGGGGGAGGCGAAGGCGGAGGCGAAGGCGGAGGCGAAGGCGGAGGCGAAGGCGAAGGCGGAGGAGAAGGCGGAGGCGAAGGCGGAGGCGAAGGCAGAGGCGAAGGAGAAGGCAGAGGCGAAGGCAGAGGCGAAGGCAGAGGCGGAGGCGGAGGCGAAGGCGAAGGCGGGGGCGGAGGCGAAGGCGGACGTGGTGGAGGATGAGGCAAAAGCGGAGGTGATAACGGAGGCGAAGGCGGAAGAAGGCGAATACGAGGAAAGCGATGGCGGAGGAAGGGAAGGCGGAGGAGGCGTAGCGGGAGTGTAGGCAGCGACGGGAGCGACGGAGTTGGTGGTGGGAAGTGTGAACCCGCCGCCCTGCGCCAGAGAAACTTCTGGCGAAGCACGTGCGACAGGAAACACTTCGCGGAGCGTCGGTTCGGGAGTTAGCGCCGCAGGTGGCTTTAGATAAAAGGCGAAGGGTTCACAGTATGCTGAAAATTAGCCGGATTGTTGACTGGCCATGGATAATTTACCACATAATTACTTTGTTTTCAGTTTCATTGTATTGATTTTGAAATTGGGATGCTAATTTTCTAAGGAGATTATCAGGTACTTCAATCAGGGCCTCTCGATTATTTTAAAGCTGTACTGAAATAATCAAGCGCTATATCGACAAAAATGGTGTTACAGTATTGTTGTTTGTCTCACTTTAACCCGATTAGAGCTGTATTCATAACGACCAAATTTCTGTCTTTGTGGCGAAAAATCCGCATAATAAGTCCCAATTGCAAATCGAAAGTTATAAAATTTCCTCTTATTTTTATGCAATACCGACCTTTCAGCAGTTGAAAATGCCAAATGCACTATTTCTGTACTTACAGTCCAAAATCTCCGTGAATATCAGTGATATTTCGAATCTCATTTTGAGGTAATGAGGAAAAATATCACAACCGTTTTGCGCAATACTTAAGTAAAAGTCTGGGCCGGTTGAAGCTTGAATGCTGTATGTGAAGTGTTGAGTTAACTTGCGGAGTTGCCCGGAAGAAAATTCTCGCCATCGCGCTCGTTGCCCGCAGCTTTGTGAAGTCGCGCGAAAGGTCCTAGGGGCGGCTGGAGACACGTGTGGTGATGGTGGGGGTGGGGGTGGAGCTAGAGGGGGTGGTTTGGTGGTGGGGACTGAGCGTCGCGTCGCAATCTTAGGGAGGCCGGAGGAGTTGGTTGAAAAAAGTAGAAGTCGAAAGAAGTCTGAAAAATGCCGCGGACTGGTGGGGGAGGGGGCGGTAGGGAGTTTCGCAATTACTCAAGAAAGCGCCCGTGAATGGGAACAAAAAGAAACGAGAGAAAAAAGTTCGCAACAACACACAAAGAAAACACGGTACAATGTAACGTCAAATGTTCTGGTAATTTATTATGTTTTGACTGCTGTAATTTTGCGCTTATAGCTTTCGCTTTTTTCTTTCATTTATTGCTTATTCTGGTCGATAAAAATGACATTCATATCTACTTTACAGTTGAAAAATTCGAACAAGTACTAAAAGAGGAAAACGTCTGGAAATATGTACAGCGATTTTCAATATTTACATTATAAACCATATGTTCGATCGAGATTTTGTTTATAGTGATAACGCAATAACAGAACGGGGTGTTTACTTTTCCAGATAACGGTGGGTAATTCGTAATTTAAATACGCAATACTAATTCATATATAATGTGATTTTTCACTATATTATAATAAATGGAGCATGAAAAGATGATTAATTTATCATCCTATCAAACAAGAAGAATAAAATTATTGGTCGTTAATGATTTTTTTCTTTTTTTGTGTTATTTTTAAAAGATTCCTAGAAATGCTTAGTATAACCTTCCTGATAATGTAGCCACTTATATATTTTCTATATATCATTAGTTGGTCCATCATTTATAAGACAGAAATCTTTTAAATTACAGCTTTATATATTAAAATAATACAAATTTCCCACAAGGGAAATATATAGCTAATATTAATAGCTATAATTCTAGCTATAATTTTAATATATAAGCTTTATATATTAAAGTAATACAAATTTCCCACAAGGGAAATTTGTACTAATTTAATACATAAAGCTGTTATTTAAAAGATTTCTGTCTTATAAATGATGGACCAACTGATGATATATATTAATAATATATACAGAAACGAAACATATTATATATTTTCTCCTTTTACGCAGTCAATAACACGTTATTTAGTCGCAACAATTACCGCACTGTAAGGTAACGTGTGTTCCAAATTAAGGTAAAAAGAAGACTCTCCGCACATGAAAGTGAAATGGAAGGCATTAGCAAACTTACTAGTTTTGTTCTAGAAAACGGTCAATAATCTTACCACTGCAAGGTAGCGCAAGGTTCGTAAAATGTCAGTGTGAGCATTGTGATATTGATTTGAAGATTTGGATTCATTTCAAAACCAATGTTTCGTGCCTTTTAGAGTATAAAGAAAACCTTTTTGAGGCAACACGGTGCTTCTACTGACTTCAATGTTTCATTAAAAACGGAAAAATATTGGTGACTACCAGATAATGAATAGTTATGAAAACTTGTGTTTTCAGAATCTGAGCATTTAAAACCTCCAGTGGGTTGATGAACATATCTTTCTTCAGAGATATGCAAGGTCCTTGTGCGAGAGAGGAACTCCGTTCGGAAGGGCTTGACTCTTGAATGAGGAAGCAAAACGTGATGGGACGCGGAAGTGTGTGACAAAACAAGGGAAACGATACCAGAGTGCATAATCGTTACCGATGACCAGAGTGGAAAACGTTGCCTACGTACGGCGTGGCAAAAAAATAAGAGGAAAAACTTTTTAGGAGTTACTTGTGCCTCGACCATGTTTCTTTCACCAAATCTCAACCTCTGGGGAACGAAGGGCGGATCGCCTTGCCTGACCCGTGAGATTTTTTGTTGAATTGCGGAATTGGAGGGTCTCTCGCCGCCAACTGCGCAGAGAAGTAAGCTAGTTTACTTCAAGTGCTCCCCCTGTTCTGTGCGTTCAGCGCCTCTCCAGGGCTGATCATTAATATGTTTGCGAAGGGGTGCGCTGACAAATATTTTCACAGATTAGTCTGGAAATAACAAAGTGGAGAAAGAAAGGGGTTTGTGGAAGGAAGGAAAACAAGACTAACGTAGACATAATTCAGACTTATATTAGGCTTTAGCCGTCTAAGGAAATTGTTCTGTAAGCTGCTACATCCGTTATTCGTATACCAGCTCACCATGAACTACTCAGAAGATAATAATATCTCCATGAAGAACATCTTTTCTTGTGAAGCGATTATCTGTAGCATATGGTACTGTTCGTTGTCATGTCGCCGACCATTCGCCTAGTTTAATCGAAAAGCCTGTTAAAAACCCAATATGGAAAGTTCACATTTCACCATTGAAAACGAAGAGAACTTAATATCAGACTGCTCTACGAGACTTTCTGGAGATAAAGGAACTCTCCAAAGTACCTTTCTCATGTATCGCTCTTTCCTTGTCAAATTAGTAATATCCTGCAAGTTGCAGGAGCAGACAATCAACCGGAATACTCTTCATGTACTGTGTGAACGTTTATGGTATCCTGTAATACAGGTCATTCAATTTAATGTAGATTATTGTACATTAACTGTGCATGAAACTTAATGTAATCTTGTACATTAACAAGAACTTAATATATTTGTACATTAAATTTAATACCCAAGATTTAGATTTAAATACATAGATTTACTGTAGAGTTTTTCTCGCTTCCCCCGCCTGTCATCATTCACATTGTATATTCATAATCCCTAGTCTATCAGGATCATTCATTCATTCATTTATTCCAGATAAGACCATAAAACTTTGTATTGTGACGTTGCATCCTAATGTATATGTGTACACTGAATTTAATGAGCGTTCATGATAATTACTTAATATACATTTTATTAAAGGAATGCAGAAATTTCTGAGTGTACTATCTGATCTACCGGATATTTGTTTATCACAATAGTAAAGGGCCTCATCCCCTCGCCAGGTTAGCCCGCACTGACCGACCCGTCGCGACGCGTCGGCCAAGCTTCCTTCAACCGCCTTGCCTATATTCTTTCCATTTCGCTCCGCCCCGCACCGTCCCTCTCCTCGCCCCTCCACCCCACTCTGCCCCATTCCACCCACTCCTTCCCGCTCCACCCTTCACCACTCGCTCTGCCCTTCTCTATCCCGCTCCGTCCCGCTCCATGCTTTTCCATTCGCACCACTCCCGCTCCAACCAAAAGCATCCCGCACCCCCCTCACCCCTCACCCCGCCGCTCCAATCCGTTCCACACCCTCTCGTCAATCCCTGAAAGATCCAGTGCCGGTTGCGTGAAAACAAATTATGTAAGAATCCGACAAATTTTGGGGTAACTTTTGCATTGCAAAACTCCGTATTTTTTCGGTTGCTCAAAATTTGGTTGACTGCTCGAAGCGTTCCAGCTATGCTGAAACATGTGTACACACATCCAGTTTTATGTTTTATGATTAGTTGCAAGAAGGTTCAAACAGTATTGTAAATCTATCTTTGCAGCATTCAAGGAATGTCAACTGCAACGTATTGATTTCAATTTGCGTAGCTTAGTTTTCATTTCTTTTTTCCCATTTCCCTAACACACGAGTACAATAGAGCGCTTATCTTCAATGTTCATGCGTTATTAATCCCTTCAATGCACATGGCACACAGAATCGACCATTAAAGACCACTTAATCCCTGAATTCAGCCCACAAAATAATGAAGCAAACGCGTATATATTCATGAGTTCACATTGAATAATGATTACGATGCCATTGAAAATTTCTCAAAAATAGAGGGAATGGGAAGTATCAAAAGAAGTTGATCCCGGCAAATGAGAATGTTCACCGATTTTTTTGCGTTGTTCAAAGATATCGCATGGCATCTTCTGAGTTCGGTGTTACTTTTAATCCACATTTTTTTAAATACTGATATAATGCACCTTAAGACTGTAGTTGTACAGTATAAAATTTATAAATTATTAAAATACATCTTAAATTTTAATTAATCATTCGCTTCTGCCGAAGAACATTACCTTAATAGTCCATTAATATTGTCGGCAAACGATTTTTCGAAAGAATTTCAGCAACAACGAATGAAATATTACATTACATACATACATATAACGTAATACTTATATGCATTTTATTTCTGTTATTCTTATCACGGATCTCAATGCATAACATTGGCAACAAATGGCAATCTCTTCTTGCCCCGCTACAAGTAATTCCCTAAGTCCTCTTAGTAAATGGCCATGCTAAATAGAGAATTAAAGTTACAGTTCTTGGCGTAAGCTAAACAAAAATAATGAAAATTAAAAACCTTCCGTTAAAATAAGCATTACAAAATTTAAAACTTCCCTGGCCAATTTCCGTCGATTCGGAAAGTGCTTTCAGATCCTTATTGGTACATTACCGTTCCAGTGAAGTGGCAAGTCGAAGATTGATCAACGTGTTCATAAAATGGGTATGACTCGCCGGGCCTGGCAGTTCATCCTAGGGGAGAAGATGAATGAACGACTTCCGTTAAGAAACTTCACTAGCGACGGAAGAGAAGGTGCAAAGAAGGGTGTGAAATAGGAACCATGTGCTGAATTCGTTTGGTTCACCTCAAATTTCACATGATTAGTCGGGGCTGCATTTTTGAGATAAACACATACGTAGAATTTTTTCAATAGAGAACATCCTTGATGGAACTTCGGTTAAACGACCAATTAAGAAATTCACAACAACGAATTTCAGTGTGCTAGAAGTCGCAGTGGACACCAAAAAAAAAAAATTATTGAAAAAAACAGCTGTTTTCTACGAATGAGTGAAAATAGTACGAATATGGTCCAGGTTCTACTCCCGCTAGCCGGTTGGGTGTGTGGGAGCGACCTTGAGTCGCTGGCGCTGATGAGTTAATGAGACAATGAGCCGTGGGCCCGCCTCGGTGCTACTTCTCTTGGTGGAGTTCATTGTAAAAGGACTCGCAATTTTCCGACTCAGAATCGAATTTCTGTTCCTTGTTTGAAGCAAACATTCCATTTTAAAGCCTCGTTAAATGTCGTCACTTATGTAACCTAGCTACCGCGATTCTGGACTTCGTCTCTCAGTTTGGCTTTTGGTAGTCTTGGAAAGTGCATTACGCGGCTCTAGAAGATTCGTGAGTTAGTGATCTTTTCCTTACTCTATAATGCGCACATCGAAGTACTTTTGCCTGTAATTACTGATGTATGTGTCAATCGTACACTTCTATTGGTTTACTGGAATGTTTGTAATATGTGAAACATTGTACCATATCTACATATTCTGGAAAGAAGTACTTACGTATTTTAATTAATATTTTTCAATTAACATTCCTTTTGTCAGGAAGTTGTGGACCAGTCATGGATTTCTGAGGATATCCCAGAAGGTTATAATATATGTTCATAAAGTTATAAAATATCATGGACTTGCATCTTGCATAAGAGCATTCAATTCATTGTATAAGGGTATATTTGTATAAATTGTAATATTCAATTCATAATATAATTGATCCATTATTCGGTGATTTGTAAAGAGCGCTGAAAGCAGATTTCAATTCACTTGTGGACATAGTTGAACTTAGCAATACAAACATTTTTGAAATTGAAATTATTTTGTAATTAATGCTACATTTTGTCATATATTTTGAAAAAAAATTCCAAATTCGTGTCTGTCCCCGGATTGAAAGACAAACTACGTATGAGTTCCGTTATTCTGCGCTGAGTTCAGAACATGTTCCGCGACTGTACATCCTTTCGCGTGAATAGCTAGGACGATGTGCAGTAAAGATAAGTTGAGATGAAGCGCCGTCTTTGTTTGCTCAACGGATGTTCCCAATGCGCCGACTCCCACTCACTCAGAGAAACCACTATACGACTGCTAATGTTAATAATAATGTAAAATCAAGTTGAACGTTACGTTAAAAATTAGTATGTGAAAAATACTTATAGACCGTTTGAAAAATGTATCTACCACTAAGTTTGTATAATTAATTCTCTAATTGAAATTTGATCCAAAATAAGAAAAGCATGTAACAGTTATATTATTATGTTTTCTGCTGTCTAAGTTATATGATTTGCACAGCTTCTGTAGTAAGTAATATATGCTACCAACAGGATTGGGAAAAATCCTTTAAATTTAATATCTAAATACTTCGCCAAAATACTTTGTAAATATATATTTAAATATTTATTAAAATACATTTGGTTTTATTTGCTACATATTTAAAATACTTGAAATACTGAATATACAATTGTATAATACCTATTTATTGCAACAATATATTGTAATTTTCCATTACAATAAATTAATAATTGACAGGACAAAAATTTCTGAACAATAACTAACTATAATAATTATGTTTTCTTAATGTAATTAAACTAAAAACCAACGAAAGTAAACAAAAAAAATGTTCAAGCAAATCTGGGTTAATTGTTTCTAACTTCGGGATGAAAGCAAAAATAAGATCCAAAATTTTATTTTTATTAAGGATTTTAAGTATTTAGTTTTTTAAATACACCTCTTTTATGTATTTAAAGATATCTCCAAAATCCATGTCCTAAAATACTGAAATACGTATTTCATACGTAATACGTTCTAAAAAACTGAAATACATTTTGTATTTGAAAAACGGTATTTTTCAAATACAAATATTTAAATATAGCCCAACCCTGGCTACCGATCTAATGAACTGTTTTAGCAGATTAAGTGACACACGTAAAAAAATTAGTGCTGTTTGCATTTCACGATTATTTCGAAATTCTGAGTCTCTAATAGCTGAGAGCTGTCTAATGAATTCTGGACGCTCCAAAGCGCAGATGTGACTTCACAGAAGGGTGAAATTGCTTGATTCGAGTTTTGGAAGTTATGATTTCAAATTCGTTTTATTTAGAGGATTTTGCTTTTGATATTTTAAAGTATTGATTTTTCATAAAAATTCGATACATCGGAGAAAGAATATTTGATGTTCTATGCCATTATGACATCTTCATGTGCTTCCAATTTGAACTACCTGACTCTGTATTATGGAATTCCGAATTACTCTACTAGAACGTTTCCTTCACGGCCACTTCTGGTGAATTATGTGTAGCCCCATCCGAGTACAATTAATTTTTCAAATTCATTTCGGAAGTAATTTAAGATTTACCTCGGAAAGCAAGTTAACATCGTTTACCACTTTTTTAATTTTCCCTATCTGATTTAATTCTACTTTTACTCCGAACAAACAGTGCGTTGTTATGAGGTAATAATTTTCCCCTGATAAGAAGTAATTTCCGGTTCTACTTGGATGATATTATGAACAAGATATTAAATAAAAATATTGCTGTTTTTCAGGTTAATTAAAATTATCTCGAAGCATTAAAATTATCTTGAATTGGAATATAAACTGAAATAAACTGCTTACTATTTGCCAGTAATTTGCTCTTCCTGATCTTTTAATTTACTATTTTTTTCTCAATCTGGTCTGGTTGAGTTCAATGGGCTGATGAATAGATTTTAAATGGACTCTTTTGTCACGAGAAGCACTCTCCTGTGACTTATGAGAATACTAGATAATCACTCGCCAGTTCGCCTAACATTAACCGCTTCCAAACCGTCTTTTTTTCAATAGAATCAGTCTCTTCTGATTTAAGAGACAGTACAACAAAATCAGCTTCTATTTGACAGAGTCAAATTTTCAATATAATAAATTCGAAATTGAAATATGTCAGATGTGAGGGACAATACAACAGAATCAGCTTCTATTTAACAGAGTCAAATTTTCAATATAATAAATTCGAAATTGAAATAGGTCGCAATCTTTTACATCTACTTTTTACCGACACAAACGAAGGGAATTAGCAAATATCGAACGAGAGAGGACTTGCAGTTTAGTTGGAAGAAAAAAAAAGTCATATAAATGGAATTTTTTGCTAAATTCTTATAGAAAAAACATAATTATTTATTAAAAATAGTGTACTATGGAACTTTCCAACTTTCGTTTCAAATTCGGTTCAATCGTGAAATTTATATTTGTATAAAGCTAGCTTGATTCCTTTGGGAATTGATGGCAATAATAATAATAATTATAAAATTATTAGCTATAAGAGAACCATAAGAGAATCCTTACATGTTCAAAACCCATGGCCAAAACTATTAACGCGTAATAATTGCCCAACCACGACACGTGTCTTCATAGAAAAAATCTTCGTTGACCATGATGTAAAAATTTTTGTCCTTAATAATACTAATAATTTATTTTTTAAATATTCTATACAAAAAAGTACTAATATAGCGAAACCATCATCTCATAGAATCTCAATCCCTTTGTTTTACAGCAAAGAATTTGATGCCCTGTGTGAAACACAGAGATATCGGGGAACAGAGACATATGAACGATGTGGGTGTTTGGGCTTGGGAGCTGAACGTAGCTGAAGGAGAGGAGGGAGAGGAATCGGATGGGAGGAGTGCGAAGGAGAGCGGCGAGATGAGGCCCCGAATGGCAGCCGAGGCCGCTCCCTCCCGCAGCTGCCCCCGCGCCCTGAGTCACGGCGCGGACAAACGGCGCGGCGCGTGAATCAGCGAGGCCCCGCCGATAAATATTGGACTGCATTAGGGCGCGGGCTGCGGCCGGGGCCGGGGCTGGGGCTCCCGATTGGGGCTGCCATTCCGGCGGACGCGCCCTCGCTCCGCCGCGGCCGTCACGGCCCCATCGCCGCCCCCCAGCCGCCCACTTTCTGCGCTGCGCCCACTCTCTCCGGCGCCCGCGAGATGGGGCGATTGCCACTCTGCACCCTGTGCCTCCCTGCCCCGTCTCATATCCCCTCTCGGCGCCTCCCGCCGTTCCGCTCCGCCCCGCACCGCCCCGCGCCGCCACACCCTGCTCCGATTCTCCCCGCCCCGCGCCGCTCCATACCGCCTCGCGCCGCCCCTCATCGCCCCACACCGCCCCACACCGACCCACACCGACCCACATCGACCCACATCGCCCCTCACCGTCCTGCACCGCACCACACCGCTCCATCCCACCCACTCTCTCCGCGCCTGCGACATCTGGCGACTGCCTCTCTGCACCTTCCACCTCGTGTCGTCCTTCCCCACCTTGCGTTGCCTCGCCTCGCTCCGTCCGCGGCCTCGCCCGCTCTCTCCGACGCCCGCGAGATCTGACGTTTCGGCAGCCTCCTTGCATCCTTCGCCCTCCGCCCCATCCTCTTCCCCGGCCCCGCCCATCCCGCCCTTCGTCTCGCCCCGCCTCCGCCGCTCCGCGCCGCCCCACCCTTCGCCCTGCCACGCCCACCGCCACACCCTCTTCCCCGGCCCCGGCCGCCCTCGGCGAAACCCACAAACGTCTCTGGCGTCTCGTCGCGCCCGCCTCACGCCGTCTGCGCCTTGGCTCGAGGCCGCGTTGGCGGAGGGCCTGCGCTGCCGCCAAGAGCGCCCGTTAACTGCAGGCAGACGCTCCGTGAATTTAGGGGAACGATACTGTCTGGCGGTCGTTACTCAACGGCTCTAATCCCTCTTCACGTCGTTAGGGCGACGAATGTCGAAGGGCGAATGGCACATTTTGGATTTTTTATTTTAGTAGGATAGAATATTGACGAACTGTTCTATAGATACAGTAAAATGTTAAATATACTCGTTCATTGCAACATTTATGATTATTAAATGTCTCGCCAAAATGGTTCAAGTTCGCATCATAGACTGTGGAATTCAGCTCCGTGTGAGCCATGTGAATGTGGCGTGGTTGTATTGCTATATCAAGTGTCGTGTATGGTTTATGATTCCATAGATTATCATTCATCTCTCATTATCATTCTCCCCTTGCGATCGCCCCTGTTATCACCTACACTGTGAAAGGTAACGATTCCTCTGTTCATCTGCCCAAGAAAGAAGGGGACATAAAGGCGCAAATACGAAGCCGAACCATCTTCGAGTTTATATTTCTTTTCAAATTAGTTGAAAATTATAAACCGGCCTCATTTCAGTAAATTTATCGTCAGATTTTGGTAATTGTATCAAAATTTTACGATGAATGCGTTGGAAAAAGTAAGAAGATGAGAGCGTGCACTTTTACGTCTTGCCTCGTCGTCATGTGTGCCACGTGACTCCTCTCCCTCGACGGGTGCTCTCCGGTGATATGAGCCACGGAACGTATACCGCTCCTCGGCGCGAGCCTTCGCCTGCCAAGCAGCGCGGACGATGCTTCTGTCGTCTGCCGGAGTTCGCAAGTTGGTGGCCGCAACGCCGCCCCCCTCGACTCCCGAACTCTTCAAATCCCTCGCCAGGACGCCTTCCACCCCCACCCTCCCCCACCCGGAACATCGTGTTCGGAAGTTTGGTCCGCGCCCCCCTCCCCCCCCCGGGGCCGGATGGTGGAGGGGGTGGTCGCGGCGTCCGGGGAGGGGCTGGGGGTGCGGCCCCCTCATGATTCATACAGCAGCAGCAACGGCGTGCCTGCGCTGGGGATGACATCGCCCCCGCCCGGCGAAGGGGCGGATGGGAAGGCGGGGGCGGGGCGGCCGTTGCGTCAGGTCGCGGCCATGTGCGCTGATGTGCTGCCGAGGCTTGTTTGCGACGTTGCCGCTGTCGTGTTCCATGTGGATTTGTGTGGTTTGTAGCATTCTCTCCGCCTTCCCCCGTTTCCCGGTCTGCGTTCCGAACTACCAGAATTGTGCAGCCATCGTTGTTTCCATTTCATCCAACAATACTATCATCACTCATATTGGGGGCTTGGAGCTTGATGGATGAATCTATATCATCACGGACACTTAAAGATTGATCCCTTCGACTACCATTTCCGACGGGCTGAAATGGCTGGGAATTTTCAGTTTTGCACCCGATAGACACCCAATGTTGACTGTAAACTTTGACTGCCTTATTTACTGTAAAGCGAGATTACAACAATGGTGTCAATAATATTTTTCTATTATTTGATGCATGATCGGATAAGCGAATATATGGGATATTATTAGAATAGTAATTGTAGGGGATTTAATTTTGCCTGGCATTCTGCCAGGATTTCTGAAATGACGGCTCTGGATTTTACTCCCTTCGAAAATCCTTGCCCCACCGCCGGGATCGAACCTATCCCGATGCCTCTAAGCTAAACACTCACCGACCGAGGAGCGCTTTGGTATGAGAAAAGAGCACTCAGCATGCGAAATACAGTCGATTCCAGTTATTATGAACTTCTGGGAAGTAACATATTTGGTTCACGATATCAGAGGTTCACTATTTCCGATGAAGTCAAAATTAAGTAGAGTTTCTCTACAATGATTTATTTTGTTAATGTACAGCAAAATTCATTAGCAGCACAAAATGAAAATTTCAATTTCTTTATTTGTATTTTAAAAAAATGATTATTTTCAATTGTTTGCTTCGTATATTTTTCATTACATCCTTCTCCAGAGTTCGAGCTCTCTCCATTCTTTATTCTGCATTGTCCTCTGTTTCTAAGTATCGTAATGCAGTGTTGACACTTTTGAATGCCTCTTGCACTGTTGGTCACCATCCCACTCTCCGAAGGCCCTTTTAATCGCCTAAAAGCATACGAGATCCAACTAATTTCCAGGACTTATTTCCTACGTTCCCTAGAGGCTCTGGTTCACTATAACCGAATCTTCTTGTGCTTATTGTAATGTAAGTGAAACGGGGCTAGTGACTAAAGTTCACTATAACCGAGGGTTCACTATATCCGAGTTCACTATAACCGGAGTCGATTGTATTTCCTATATTCCCTATAGCCGAGATTCAGGTTCACTATAACCGGATCTTCTTATGCGTATTTGTAATAAAAGCGAAACGAGACCAGTGACTAAAGTTCACCATAACCGAGGGTTCATCATATCAGAGTTCGCTATAACCGAATCTTCTAATGCGTATTTGTATTGTAAGTGAAACGGGGCCAGTGACTAAAGTTCATTATAACCGGAGTCGACTGTATTTCGTATATTAGCTATAGCCGAGGTTCAGGTTCACTATAACTGAAGTTCACCATAACCGAGGGTTCACCATATTCGAGTTCGCTATAACCGGCGTCGACTGTCGGGGTCGCCCCCGACGCGAGTGGCGGCGGGGGCGATGTCGCTGCGAGACGCCTCCGATAAGAGAGCCCTGCGAGTGGAATATTTCATTCCCGAGCCTCTCCGAAGCGAAGCGGCGCGCCTCGGCCCGGTGCCCGCCTCCGCAAGAGGAGCTCCGACGCCCGCAGAGCGCAGCCCGCCTTCTGCGCGAAGCTCCCAGGGCGGCTGCGTGCTTTCCCTGAATCGCGACCAAGTGTTAACGGTGACAAGCTGTGTTAGACGTGGTGCGATGCAGAACGGTCGGTTACGATAGCGTACGTAAAATGTATGTTTTGTGTTTATTATTATTTGTGCATTTTGTTGTTGGTCCGTGATTGAAGCTTTCTAGGTAGTAGATTTGGAGATTCTAGGGTTGTGTCCCAGCGGAGGCGGATGTTCAACATCAGATAAATTGTTCAATCAAAATCAGTGACTGGATGTGATAAGTAGAGGCTAGCGGTAACTGCTCTCATCCGTCGTGTTCTCCTGTTTTCTTGAATGAATTTCAGGGGAATGCCGAAATAATACCTGCGCCCAATAATTTAGAAAAGGCTGGGACTACAAGTGCGGGTAACCGGAAGTCGAGTCAAAACATATGAGGGATATCGCAAAGGTAGGAAGTTAAAATGGAAAGCTTTGCTCGCAGACTGTAAATTGTTTTTGAGGTAATAGTTGGGGTTGTTTGATGTTTTTCTAAAGAAATCAGTCACTTCGTACTTTATGTGAATTCTAGACGCAAGATTGGAAGAATGTAAATTGAATTAGCAAACGCAATTTTCAGGAGCCTATGATTATGAATGAACAAGGCAAATGAATAATAATACAGACTCAGTGGATAAATAAAATAAAGAACTCAGTGCAAATCCTGTCGCGAAACAGTTTTGTTCACCATGGACACAATGTAGTGACCTGAATTTGAACTTCAAATTGAAAAGGTGGAAAACGTACGGATTAGCCGCGTCCTCATGATTTCCTATTAGCTAAACCGCCTTCGTAGACCCGCCTCTGGTTGGGACTAGATTACATCTTAATACCCATATTGTAAGTTTCTAAGCTTCTAGTCAGTTCCGTAGGTGCAGAAAACTGGTGCAGTAGAAAAGTATTGTGCTGTGAAAGTGGAAGAGTTGTTTCGTGTATCATCGAATGGTTCATCAGAAAACAAGTAGTTCTGCATGATTTTGTGCATGTTTTTGTACTAATAATCTAATCACGAGCATGCCATGTGACAAAGTAGAGTAGCATCTTGGAAGTAATCTCTTGTAATTGTCTACGTAGCTCTGAGAAAGTGCTTGGCAGCGCAAAGGCCGGTCGTGCGCCCGGCCGGGGGGCGTGTGGGCGGCGTTGAGCGATGTGTCGGCCCTTGGGGCGATGAGGGCGATTCGTCATGGCGGCGGGCGATCTGCGCCCGAGCGGGCAAATGGCCCATCGACACAACTTCTCCCGGCCTAGTGCGGTTCGTTGTAATGGCCTGAGTGCTCGAGGCAACCGGACATCGCAACCACTCCTTCTCCGCTGCTCTCTTTGTGAGCGGAAACTTTGTCAAACGCTAGTTTCCAAAATGTACAAATGGGGGTCTCCGCAGTAGAGTTAGAATGAGTGAAGTAGAATCTGTAACGTAGCTATACTGCGATTTCTCTAACTTTGCCCCTCAAGGCTACTCAAGGCCAATCTTCGCGATGGAATATCACACGGCATTTCGCGTCTTTCTCGGTCTTGCCGGTAGAAGTCGCATGATCGCAAGCACTGCTTGATACGGTCGCGATGATGCGAAATCTAGCGGAACGACTGAGAAAGATGCGAAAAACATTGACATATTCTGTCGCAAAGATGGGATTTGAGGGGCAAAGTTAGAAAAATCTCAGTATAGAGTTGTTTTTCTCCTGGGGAAGTCTGAGAAGGGGATACCAATAAACATTCCTGATTGAACTAATCTTTTACGTCCCATTTCGCGAAGTCCTATTGTGAAGTTTTGTCACATTAATCAGGCGAAATGCGAGAGTCGAGTTTATCATATAATATATTTGCAATATATTTTACTAAACCAAAAATTAGACTGAACATTTGACATTGAGCAACACAACTCTGAGCAAATGGTTCAACGTTAGGCGGATGGTTTTTAGATATGGCCATCCTTCTAGCTATACGCCTGAGCAGAATGGTTTTGAATACACAATATCAACCGGATGCAATTTTACATAATGTAATTTGAATTGTAGGTCAAAGAGAATGTGGTCGTGTTTCAGAGGGACTTGATGAATTTCCCTGGGGGCTTCGCGCGAAACTATTTTCTTAACATCATTTACGGAGTAAATGCGGTTGGGGACGCCGCCTTGGTCGGGGTCTCTGAGACGAGGTAGAAATTTCGCCCAAGTTAGCATCGTGTGTGGATCGATATGCGTATTTAAGGAACATGAATTAAATCATTTATGTTGCGAAAACGTATGAAATTATGTTTACTATGATTTTAATATGTAAAACAAACTATCTATTCACGGTATTTCCTATAATAGGAGAAAATATATACTTCTATCTGCCAGTATAACAGTAGTAGGAGATGGTATGGGGTTAATGACATTAGCATCATTATAAAAGTAATTATGAGGCGTAGTTTTGTCATATACGTTTAATTCAGTAGAAATCTTTTCTTCAGCCACATTGCTTAGATATTCAGTACTACAAATCAATAAAATGTCTAAATTACAATTTGTGTAATTGAAAAACATAATTTGTGAATTAACATCTCGACAGTATAAGAAATTCAAACATTAATATTCAAATTCCTTGAGATGGAAAGGTGTATGTTTGAAAGTAGTTGCTTCATACAAAGTAATGTTAACACGCCACGGAAATGTTACTTATTACAAGTGCGGAGAAAATAACTTCCACTTGATGAAGTTTGAAAAGGAAAAGGGTTCTTCATGTACCGTTACAGAGCATATGGATTTTTCCGACATGTTGTGGATCAGAATTTTCTGAATATTCATAGGTTTATGAATTAATCTGGTTATATTACCGATACCCTTTGTGCTCTTTTCTCTGACGTAATGGGATCGTGATGAGAACCTGTGTGTTAATAGCGAGGTGGCGTGTTCGCTAAAATTCAAATACGGCTGGCAAAATCTCGCAGCATGTAACGCGGTCAAGTCAGCAGTGGCAGATACCTACTGGAATTACACGTGCTAATGAGTTTTATTCAAATTCTGTTAAGATTTACTCTCCTCTAATAATATCAGATTTGGTCTTTTTGTTACGTGTTTAATGTGTTTACATGTGGCAAATGAGGTAAATGCAGCTGATGGCAAATGTGTAATTTTGAAAAGTAGATTCGAGACAAACGTGAAGATTGCATTGAAAGTAACTAATAATGCCTATATCCGATAAATTTAACCAAAAAGTGACCTTTTTCGCCACTGCTAATCAATTTGAAACTTCTATTGACCACAATTTTACTTATTATGTGCTGGCCAAACAGATGTAGTATCTTTTCCAAAACCAATTTTACTACCATCCACTCTAGACGAAGCAAGTGTCGAAACGTGTCAAAACTTTCCGCATCCGGATATTCGAGATTTTCTGGGGAGCTGGGTAATCGCTGTTTTTTCTTTCCGTGTGCTAGTTTATTGTCTTAGATGCGGATGGGTGCAGAAATTCACAGGTGCATCAGTTCCTGTCAGTTCCTTCCCAACTCGGGGAAATGAGCATTCAGATTTATCGCAACCAGTTGCAGGAAAATCTCTGGTTCAAATATTATTAACAATTTTCAGTATGCGATAGAAATTGAGATCAGGATTGCTTATGTCCACATACATATGGCATGTTATTTTTGCGTTGAATTATTTTATAAGTTTTTTGTGATAGTACATTGTTGCATTCTTGAATATCTACGACAGAACTTTTTTACGTATCGCCAGCACGTTATTAAATACAATAAATTACAAAAAACAGTGTACATTAAACGGAGTCTGCGGAGGTACAAGCATTTATACCACATTCTTTTATCTCCCCCGAAATTTTACATGCCAGAGACGTTCTTAGTGTCAAACAGAAGCACGGATTCTAGTTTCCGAGTAAGCGGTGGAAATAGTTATAGCGAATCACGTTGTTTGATATACCTCCCCCACTCAAAAAATAAAAAGGTGCTGGAAACACCCTTGGTTTCGAACAAAAGCAAGGTTCCTAGTTTCCGAATAAGGATGGAAGGAAATATACGTTTTGTCATTTCATGCCCACCTCTTCCAAAACAAAGCATACCAGAGACACCCAAGATTTACCAAGCCCCCACCCCTAAAAAAGAAAAAAATACCTTCCGGAGACATCAATGATTTTTACCAAAGTAAGGTTTCTTGGTTCCGAGTAAGGGGTGGAAGGAGTTTTAGGGAACCACGTCCTTTGATGTCCTGCCCCCCCCCCCAAAAGAAGCAACCATACCAGAGACACCCATGGTTTTGGAGGGAGCGGGGGCGCCCAAAGGCAACAGGAGGGAGCGGGGGCGCCGGTGCTTGTGCATGGCTGCTTGCGGGCGGGCGGGGCGTGGCGGGGGTGGGTGGGGCTGGAGGGTGAGCGGGCGCCGTGCTTGGCAGGCTGCCGTCGCCGTCGGCGCTCATGTCGCCCCCGCTGCTGTTCCACGGGGCGCTGCCCGCGCTCAAGCGGCCGTCGCGCATCGAGCAGCTGCAGGACGACTGGAGCCGGCTCGGCACGTGAGTACTCACTCCGACAGGTCCATCTTTCAGACCGACAAGGGCTCTTGTACTGAACCTAATTCTCACAACATCTAATGTTAGTTGTGGCTACCAAAGTGTAAATAAAATTTGACATTTATATCAACTAATTTGGATAATTTCAATCTATAATTCGTAAATTATGAAAGTACATCTACAGATATTATTTACTATGTGGTATTGCTTGTTGTAAATCAAAGCAACTGTGTGTTATGAATTCAAAACATTTCATTTCAAATATTGAATTTGATATTGTAGTAGAAAGATATATAATGTACCAGATCGATCTGAAAGATCGATCTTTAGTGCTAAAGTGAATCATTAAAACTTGGGATGGATCCTCCCAACACAATGACAAAGGCCGTGGAACTCAGGGATGGAGAATTATGAGAGATTGTAGAAACCCTCCTTCCACTTCTCTGCACCAACCACTTCCCATTGCCCCCCCCTTTTTTTCTGTGTGTGGGAGTGTTTCGCATGTCTCTGTGTGTAGTGAGCACCGCATGCTTTCTAGTTTGGTGTGTGTTTTGCGTTTGGGGTGGACGTAGGGTAGGACTAACCCAGCGACTAACCCTTTGACGGGCTGCTGTTTGCCTTCCCTAACTTGTGACCTGCGGGTGGCCGCGGCGGCGGCAGCCAATCTGCTCGGCTCGGCTCGGCCAGGCGGCGATCTCTCTGAGCGTCCCGCCGCCACCGCCGCCTCTGCCGTCAACACCGCCGCCGCCGCCGCGGCCTCCACGCCAGTTGCCCACCTTCAAAGCAACGACAGGGACGTAGCTCTTCTCCTCACGCACAAGTTACCACTGTACACTAAAATGGCTTCAATTTTAATGTGCGATCTGCAAGTTTATTTCATGGGCGTACATTAAAATTTATGCGCAAATGCTGCCTTTGTATTCACACATTTTTTCACATTCATGTATAAATATTAACTTCTCTTATGTAGAACTGGCTTCACGATTATGCTAATATTTTTCTGATGCATTTATTATGTATTGTTTAATGCAATTTTTATTTACAGAATGCCTAAAGTATTCAGTATTTTCTGAAAGAATACGTTCTTATCTTCAAATTCACGTAACTTTCATGCTTCAAAAAAATTAAATGTTTAATAAGTTTAAAAATTAATTTCGGCCATAAAAATACGCACCTTCCAGTACATAACGATCCAATCAACAAGTTGAGGCTTTTTTTCTCATACCACTATTAAACTAATCCATTTGGAAATATATCCATTGTATGATAATGTATTAAACAACCACCCAAATCGCCAAAAAATCTGTGACGGACTCCAGAAAATGAAAAAAGGAAAAAAAGAATGAATACAGTATCAAAAGAGTGCCTAACGAGACCCGAAAGGTCGTGGAGATGGAAGCGCTCTTTCTCCGAGGGGCGGAAGGGGGTCCGCAGAACGTCAGACGCAGCGCGCGGGAGCTGGGCGAGCGGGTCGCTCGATGCCTGACGAGAAAAACGCTGACGTGTTCGTGTTCGGGGGCGCGCGCGGAAGGTCCCGACGCTGACAGCTTCGGAATTCGGAAACGGCTGAAAGGAAACTTTTTGGCAACGCTCCGTATCAAAGAAACGACGCCGCCCAGTTATTTTAATTGATTTCACGGGATAATGAATTTTTTATGTTACTCGAAATTGAGAATGCTTTGTGTTCAGCGTCCGTCTATACCGTGCTCTTTCCTGGCTTCATTCCAACAATTTTGCCTTTGAAAATTTATCTTTGTCTCTTATATCCGAAAAACAGTTCAAAACGAAAACATCCGGGAGATGACGTTCGCACAGGAAGATCTTCTTACGCCCCGAAGCTTCCCCTCTCGCTTCGCTTCACTTCACGACTTTGATTAATAGAGAAGACTTTTACCATCTGACGGCAGGACCCCTCAAACATCTCGCGATAATTTCGCTTCCCCTCAGTGGGCGTCATCTTAAAAGCTTTATTCCTCGTGTAAATGTCGGAAAAGTTCTCAACAAGTGTCGATATTAAAGGAGACGTCTTTTGGGAGGATTTTAATCTCCTCTGCTCCAAAAGTAAATCCCATAGACGTGCAACACGCAGGGATATGTTGAATAATACTGAGAAGTCCTTTATTTAATCCCAAATCAGTGACTAATATTTGAAATACTTCTAGTGTATTCTTGTTTATTTCCAGTAGTTCGTCATCACCTTCGGTGTCATTCATGTCTATTGTGATATTGCTAATAACTTATTTTCTTCTTAGTCGACTAAATATTGCGACTTTAAAATAATTGAGGCATTCAATGAGAGAGGGAGCTAACTCACAAAATTTAAAACATCGATTTATTGACATATTCAAAGTATTCTTAATTGAATACGGTCAGAAATCGGTATTTTGAATTTTGTGACTTCCTCAACTCTCTTCCTCACTGGACGCCTCAATTCATGTGACAAATCTAAAATGCGTCATCGTAGAAATTTCTTCGCGCTCTGTAGAATGTGTCGAAGGAGCCGGAGTGTATTGTGCGATTTTTCTAACTCCGCCCCTCAAGCCACTATGGCCACCATGGAATATCGCACGGCATTTCGCGTCTTTCTCCCTCGTGCCGCTAGAAGTCGCAACCGTATCAAGCAGTGCTTGTGATCATGCAATATCTGGCGGCACGACTGAGAACGTCGCGAAATACCGTGACATATTCCATCGTGAAGACGGGCCTTGAGGGGCAAAGTTAGACAAATCGCAGAATAGTCGAAGGACGCCGTGTGCGTACGCGCGGGCGGGCGGTGCAGAGAGTGAGGGCGTGTGTGGTGCGCAGGGACGCGCTCACGACGACGCTGTCTGCGCTGTACGGGAAGCTGCTGGTGGTGATGGGCATCGCCTTCCCCATGGCCGAGGTCATCTCCACGCACATCCCGCCTTCCTTCTACGAGGTGAGGCAGCCCGCTCAGGCACTTCCAGAGTCACCAGGTTTTGTCTACATGAAATCGGGACTCAGGTCGAACCACCTGAAAAAAGGAGGGGGTTCGGGGTAAATTTTTAAAAATTAAGGGCAAAATAATGTTCTTTTAGGCATTTTCTTTGCCTTAAGCTTGGAATACAAAAAAAAATTTGAATGAATTTTATAAACGAAAATTAACTTTCTAAATGAAAATATCGGGATAGTTGCCGTTCCGAATAGGTTACTGCAGGGACGCGGGACAAATTAAAAAAATCGGGACGGTTGGCAACTCTGGCCAGCTTCCTAGGCTAGGAAAGGAAAGTCAACGAATTTCCTAATCTTCGACTGAATATTATCCATTTTCCAGATTCGTACTCGTATTTAATTACATTTTGTTGTTGAAAGAAGTTTTGTTGTTGCTACTTTATCGTGTTATCACTTTATTTTTTTTGTTTATCTACTTCATCATTTAAGGGGTATCCCTTTCTTTCTAATTGAACAGACAAACAGAAGTAATCTTCTAAAACAATATTGTATTTCGTAAAATTAAATTGAGATGTTACAGGCTGTAACTGCAAACATTTTTCGACGATATTTCCTCCTCATCAGTGTTCCCTAACATTGCCTCTGTTTACGTTTCCAAAATGGTTTTTTACAAGATTCTGCGGTAATCATAATGTTTTTCCTTTTAATTGCGCCTTTTCTTAAACAGAAGTGAACTTATTTCAGTCAATTGTAAGAGCAGCTAATTATGATTACAAATTTATCTTTATCCGTACCAGTTTTTAGAAGTGTACTATTTTGCAAAATAGTAAAACCCCCTTTTCTAAAAATAAATAAAAGTACCTATTGCATTATTCTCATTTTCAATTACGTATGCACAGTAATCCTTTGATTTGCCTTTAGACTGCCCGATCTAACTTGCCCGATTCACTCAGTTCGACGAACTCTTATCCAGATTCATTCGCTGACCCGGTGACACATATTGATTTGTTTATTGTACAATTGGTATTTCAGATCCTTGGCCTATGGATTTCGTTTGTCAAGTAGTTAGAGAGTAAACAAAAAGGTCGGTATAAAGGAGATTGTTCTTGAATGACCAGCCCCTTCAACAATAACGTTCTGAGAAATATTCGAATGCATAATTTGTATTAAAACGGAAAGGGTTATATATAATTGATTTGTCATCATTTACTGTTTAAAGAACCATTTGGGAAATTGTGTTGCAGGGTTTCTACCTTTACCTGTACTTCGGAAGCATGGCTTTTCTGATGTATATGTACGCGATGCTGCTACGAGACCGTGCCAGTTTAACTGTCGTCAATTCCTTTAGTGAGTATAAATTGATCTACTAATTGTCACACAAATTGAAACAGCCAGTGATTTTTAAATACAATATCATAAGCGTATAATTTTGTATTTACACCACAAAGTGAATTGAAAAGTGAGCTCGAATATTTCACATGATAGTTATTTTTAAAAAAAGCTTTTTAAATTGCGCGCCTGAAATTACACGATGGTACTGCGTTCCTGTAATACTCGTAGGTATTGACAGTTTGTATGCTGTGGCGCCTAATTTAAAAATCCTCTACGCCTTGAAAATAGAAGACATTTGAGGGTAGTTCCCAAACTTTTCTGACAAAGCAGATGCTCGTCTACGTTTCAAAATTTCTCATTTAAAGTATGCGCATGTTAATGGGTTCTATTGATAAACTGGATTCTTGATATAGAAGTACTACCATCATTTTTTAAATCTCAAAGTATTTAAAAAATGTAATACATCGAAATTTAAAGAACAGCTTTCGTATTCTATAAGAACTCGTTTTCCATTTGGTGTGAAAGGATTTTTCATACTTTATTCTTTGAATTCTGAGAATAAAAGACGTTAGCGTAATAAAATTGACAAAAATTGACGTTCACCGGAAGGAAATAATTTATGCATGGTGTCAGAGGGTGGATAAATATCTCAGCACCCAGAATAGCAACGGGCTTAGAGCTCTTGCTTGTTAGGAACACAAATATTTTTAAACAATGTTTTATTTTCTTTTGTAAAGATGTAAAATAATTTAAACTGTATTCATTAGCGATATATGAAGGTAATAAATTTGATTCACATTTTAAATAATAGATTACACACTTTTTTTTGAAAATCGCCACAGCCGAAAGTTGACGAAAATGGTTTAATTACATTTATGTTCAATATACGAGATACCACGCAATAAATGTTACAAACTTAGGGCAATCTCACTTTGCCTACGCCAGAACTTGCTCTGCAAAACACCAGTGCATGGTGAGTTGCCTAGTAATCAGGTGCAAATAATACTTTGTAACTTCTTAACAATAATTCATATTATGATATTTCCAACATATAATCATTGGCAAAAATGTATCATTTTCGTCCCCCCTACACACCCTAAAACTTTACAACATACATTCTGAGATAATATATATGCGGTATTTATCATCCTAATAATTCTTCCAAATGTTATAGTTTTATTTTCTTACTCATTTTGATTCTGCTAATTATGATTTTCAATATTTGAAAATTAGGAGGGAGCCCCTTTGTTTGGTTATGTGGAGGACTCCTTAGGAACCGACTTGGGTGGCTCAGGGCATCAAATCATGCCACTGAAGGACCTTTGACCCGGAGGTCCTAGGATTCGAGTCCCGACAGTAGCATTTCCGACCCTAGCCTGATAGCTAGGCCGAATTCGGTCCCTGTCTGGAGGAGGATTCTAGCACCCGGTGCTTTGATCGGTAGTTTTCCGTGGTTTCTCCGATCAACTCATTGGATGAGAATGCCCGTAACTAACGGGCCACGGACCGCACACGTTGTTGCGTTCCTTGTCCTATCCTCATTCCTTACTTACTTACTTCCTTACATACTCACACACACACTAACATGTACAACAAAATCACTCACGCCGGGAGATGGGGCGGGAGCTCAGGGTGTCCAGGCTGCGGCGGTGCACGTTGATGGGAGGTACCTGGATGGGGAAAATCCCCGCAAGCTGACGTGTCAGTCAGTACCGGATTTCACCAACCACCGGGGGATGTTAACCGCCTCCTTCTGTGACAAGAACATACACCACTAATCACCACGGCTCGCCCGGAAACACGAAATAAATAACGAAAGAAGATTGGGAGGGAGCCCCGTTGTAACCTCTTCATCCACCCCTGACTGTCCGAGCAGTCGCTGAGCGTGTGTGTGCGCGCGTGTGTGTGGCAGAGCGGACGCGCGAGTCGTCGGTGTCGCTGGAGTCGGGGTCGGAGGAGAGCGGCGAGACGCGGCCGCACACGGACACGGAGCTGAGCACGACGGCGACGGAGGGCCCGTACCGCGGGGGCGGCGGCGCGGGCGCGGGCCCCGGCGGCCGCGGCGCCTCGCCCCTCGCCTACGCGCAGCACCACTACGGCAGCTTCTACCTGCGCATGGGCGCCGTCGGTGAGTACACGGCTCTTTCTGTCGCGATATCTTTATTACTTCTTCTGCTTTATTTGCAATTTGATCTACTGGATCATTCGGCAAATACAATTGTACATACAATTATTGACCTGCGAAGAAACCAGCCAATTCTGGTTCTTTCTAAATATTATTTTTAAACATTTGTCCAATTAGAAAAAAAATACAACACATAAAAATCACAATAATACAAAACAAAGATACAAGTACAAACAATAGTACAAATAATGGCAAAATGAAAATGGTCTAATCTACAGTAACACTTATTACAAAATTTATTATTTACATCTGTGGTCCAGATCAAGAGGATGTACTCTTTTAAGTCTTCTTGTCATTGTGCTATTATCTAAGATGTTTACGGCCAGATGGTTAATATGGTTATCGAGTCTGTGTTGGTATTTGACAGATTTAGAAGTGATTTCCTCTTTAACAGTGGTAATACGTAGATTTTTATGTATAGTGGCGTTTGACACAAACCAGAGGGCATTGCTTAATAATCTGAGACATTTAGATTGAAATCTTTGAATTATTTCTATATTTGAATGTGAGGCTGTCTCCTATAGTTAAATTTCATATGTCCACATGGGTTTTAAAATTGTTTTGTCATCGCGTTGCAAACATTAATCGCAAAGTGACAGGAAACCCCCAAAATGAGGCCTCCAAAAGGAGATCTGTATTTGTTTCAGATGGGAGGGGTATTTGTATGGTATATATGTATTTGGCGTTTTATGGTGGGATGAATTCCACTTTTGCCAGCCAGCATTGTTCCCAGGCCTGGTCTGTGGTTTATTTCTTATCTTGCCTGGGATGTAAGGGAGACATATGGTCGGCCTGGCGTTTTCCCATGACCTTGTCTAGCTTTTTTCCGTGTCTAGTCTCTGTCTGCCTGAGTTTTTTCTTTCGTCACACGGCTATAGAAACTGGGCTTAATTTTGGGGTTATTTTGTAAATTATTACGAACCTTACTTTCGGGTATTTCCAGTCTTTTGAGAAATAATTACTACAAACCTAGTAGTTTACAGTGCTGTATCTTATTGTGACAGAGGTGCAAATTACGAGAGAGGTGCAAACCTTAGGCATGGGAGGTGGACAGTAAAATAGTGTTCGTAAAATCAAAATGATTTCCGCACTTCAGGTTTTCACGAATGCGACAAAACTCTTGTTGACCTCGGAACTTGTCACACAAAAGAAATGTTATCTTATTTTACAATAGCGTGGGGAGTTCTTATATATCTTTTAAAATATATTTACTTTGTACAGAGTGGAGAAACGTACCGATTTTCGAGAGTTAGACAAAGAATACCATATGAGTTGTAATTGCAATTGTTTTGTAAAAAAAATGGAAGTTCAAAAAGAGTTTAGGATGCCAGATAACTCGTTAAAAGTCAGGGTGTGCGGCGCAGTCGTAAAAGAATAATCAGGGGTTGCGGTCGCGATCCCTGCAACCCCACTTTCGCGGTCTCTGAATGTGCACTAGATATTCGGACGCAATAAACAGATATAACTGTAAAATTACCTTGTGTGATTTCACTAGCACTGTCGGAATGCGAGCATTACGAGTGAACGGATTTTGTATTAAACTGGTAATAACGAAAATAATTGCCCGCACTTTTTGTGCCAATCCACTGATGAGTGTGTAGATTTAGAAATATTAGCTGAAATGAAAATTGAAGTAATAAAAGGCTGTGTATCTACGTTTTACTTCTAAGTATTATGATAAAAAATGTCTACCATATACAAAATTAGAAATGGTGTAAGTGTTCTCTTAAACTTGTATATACAGCATTTCATGATTTTGTACCAAAACAATTAATGCATTTTTAATATTATTATTATTATTATTATTATTATTATTGTTGTTGTTGTTGTTGTTGTTGTTATCATTACAGTCGAAGTCAGCATAAAGTGTAAAGTATCTGTAACCTTCACTTTCTGTAAATACCATTGTGTATTAGGACCTCACATTTCTTCCCTTAACGAGTGGGGCTGTCGTCACTGCTGTTGTAAAACCGGGGACAGAAGACTCCGCCGCATAAGTGTATTCCGTGAAGCGGCCGTCCATTTCCTGAATCACCTCTGAAAAATTCTGAACAACTTACTTATTCACAGCCTCCACCCCTGAATAGGGAGAGGGATCTACACAGCAGTCGGAATACATAAAGCGAATCCACACGCAGTGGTCTGACGGCTGTATTCAGATGGCGATAATCCGTTCTTTCGCAGCATTTATTGAAGTCTTAAAATCAAAGAGATTCGGAGGCTGATTAGACTTTATTATGTTAGTGTTTGTTACTTGTTCTGCTGCTCTTGCAACCTTCAGCAAACTGATGGTGTAATTTTCTTGTTTATCTGTATCGAAACGTATCTTGAAACCTCATTTAAACTTCCGTTGAAAATATCCTGTTTGACGTGAAATGTTATTCTCTTGCACAAGCGTGTTCTTCGTGATCCATTCTACATGTTTCATGCCAGAAGCCCGCAAACACAATGCTACCTGGAGGATGGGATTTTTCTCTGTTGTTGGGACAGGATTAAAGTAAGGTGGAACAGAAAGTGCATTAATCAATAAAATCGATTAACCTTCCCTTTGAAAATCGAAGTAATTAATCTTGCACGTATACACATGTGTCATTAACGTTAAAACTGCCGCAATGGGGAAAACGTCTATCAGCTAATAAGTTTCACATGTCAAACATTGTGATCGATTATCAAATTATAATTATATAAGAATATTGAAATTGTTGTAGGTTCTTCGTGTTGATCCTGGTGTATGATTAGATGCGTAGATGGTACGAATAAATATGTATTTTTGACCATAAAGGATCAATCATTGTTGATTCCAGGAATTAAAACTTTGGTATAAATACATTTATTTTTAGCTGAATGTTTCGCACATTCAGTAGGTGTCTTGTGAAGAGCAATACCTTGACAAGGCACGTACTGAATGTGCGAAACTTTGAGCTAAAAATAAATGTATTTAATGCAAAAGTTTTAATTCCTGGAATCAACAATGATTGATCCTTTATGGTCAAAAATACATATTTATTCGTACCATCTACGCATCTAACTATAAGAATAAAATATGTTAAAATGTTAGAGAGAAATCTACGTACGAAAATATCGTTTGAAATTTTGGTCGCGTAGCTTTCGGCGCGGGGCCACTGTGCATGTGGGGGCGTTGCGGTCGCCGCGGTTCGGTCGGAGCCTATTGGGTTTCCGCGCGCGCGCTGGTTGGAGGGGAGGGGGAAGGGGGAGAGGAACAACAGTCTCAGTCCGGCAGCTTCTTCTGCTGACACCTTCTACATGCCTTCTGCGCCCGCCTCAGGATCTGCGACGTTTGCTCAGAAATATGAGTCTAGGAAGAGCACGTGTTGTTTGGAGCTGTCTCCGCGTGGAAGTGTGTTCGAGATCGCATATCCGAGCGCCTTCGCGCAGACAGGAGGGCGTCGCACTTTCGGGGCGAAGGACGCTTCCTGCGTTCGAGGAGAATTTGACATGGAGGGTATCTGCCAACGTATTTTTAACGTGGTTCTTTAAATGAACTTGCATTTATAAGACAAGGCTATTCAAAACACTTTACAGTACGTATAACTGACGAATACAGGTCAAATTGAAGATTTTGAGCTAGGTTGTCTTCCATTAAGAATGGCTTATTCAAGTCATACTAAACTCCATTTATATTCAGTCTAGAAACTTAAATATAATTTCAGATAGTGTCTAAGTAATTCATATAAATCCAATGAAGATACTGTTGATGCCTAATTGATACATTTTCAACAAAAGTTTATATTAGATTTCAAGATACGGTTCTGTACATATAAAGAAGAACAATATACCACAAGCAAATGTGACAGAGAGAAACCCAAAACTAATTTCTACTCATTTATCGACGTCATGAAACAGAAGGGTTGAGCAATATGTTAATTGTAAGGAATGAAAATTTTCACCTACACCACACCTGTGTAATGAAATTTCTCTTGACTATTGAAATGTATGTACTGCTACTATTTATCCCTATATTTTATTTGAAATAGAAAAAATTTTGTTAACATGACAAAATAGAGACTGAGTGACATAGTTTCCAAAAAAGCTTATAAACTAAAATTTAGTGCTTGTGAAATGTCATCTCTTAATTAATTAATTATTAATTTATAAAATAAATATATATTTATCATTTTTATACAACAATATTTATGAGTAATAGTTGGTATCTCGCGGTTCTTTCCTATGTATCTGAAACATGGACTTCCATAATATATTCATCCTGTAAAAAAATCCAAATTATTGTATAAGTCATAGTTGTTAGGAATTGTACGTTTAACGTCCCGATTGACGTTAAAAAAAGAAATTTAAAGCACAGGAAAATCTGTAAAAAGTAAATAAAGATGTGTATGACACTTGGTAATGCCCAGACACCCACTGATTTCAATGCATTGCAAATAGTTGTGTGCTGATGTGTTGGTGAGAGCTTGGCGGCTGAAGGGCGTGGCGTGGCTGTTGCAGCGTTCGGCATCGGCAGCATGATCTACTCGGGGCTGGAGCTGGGCCAGTACTTCGAGCTGGAGCGCGACACCAAGTGCCACAACGTGCTGCTGGCGCTCACGCCCGCCACGCGCATGGCCTTCATCTTCATCCAGATGTACTTCATCTTCCTCAACAACGAGGTCAGTCGGCCTCCGCAACACTTTTGACTCCGTTACTTACATGGCTATCCGGGAGACGCCGCGTCCGAGGCACAGGTGGCCTTGGACGCGGCGTCTTCCGGATAGTCATGTAAGTTCTGACTCCGGCCGCGGAAGCCTACGCTCTCACTTTTGACTCCGTAGTATCGTGGACAGGGAGGACCTGCGATTCAACCTCGTCCGTGGTGGATTTTCGACATTAGTTGTGAAGCTCGGTCAACGACTGTTAGGAGGAGGATTCTAGCGGCCGTGTGCCCTCCGTGGAGTCTCCGATCAATATCAAGCGAATACCGGGGCAGTACTCTTAACAATTGGGCTGTGAACCGCGCGCGATATTTCCTTTTCCATCTTCATACCCTCTTCTCTCTTTACACACACACGTACATACACTTACTTACATGCCCTACACGACCGTACTGATCCGGTCGCGAGTCGGGAGCCTAGAGCTCGTCCAACGTAAGGCGGGTCCCTGCAGAGGCAGAATACCTGGAGCGGAAAATCCACGTAAGTCAGCGCGTGATGTCACGATTCAGCGGGGGAGGGTTATAACAACACTTACGTTACTAACCAACAAAGTAGTTGACGCGCTCGTAACAAAAAGCTCACTCACTCGCTTACCAGGTCTCGAGCGATGAGTTTGTAATTAAGAAACCCGTTCAAGAGTAATATTATTTAAAGTGGTTTAAGTAATTAAATTCTTCTATTAAGGCCGAGCTGAATTGGCGAGGCGGCTGGTGCATTCAAGTCCTAAATGAACCTGTGTAAATGAAAGTCGGTTTCAGTGCAGCCGTTTCCCTTGCTTGTGATTTGCGTTCGCGTGCCTTCGCATTGTGCTGCCCCTAGAAAAGAAGTTATCTTTTTTGTTACTCTTCTTAATTTCTCATTATTAGGAATAATTTGCATTAAATCTAGAACTGTATGTTTTGCACTCAATACTTGCCATGGTACATGTATCATTATCCGGAAGCTGATTTACCCTTGATACCTCCGAAAGGGATGTTTCTTGTATTAGTCTTTCTTTACATTCGATTAGCTCTATTTGTGGTTTCCTCATTTCTAGATACAGCGAAATGCTAGGTTCTCCGCTTAAGACATGAAAGACAAAGGAGAAACATCCATACTCACTGCTTTCATATCCGCGAATATTCTATCTGAGGCTGTTGCACGTTATAATCTCATTTACCTAAAGAAAACTCAACTTTTCTTCAATATAAAATTAACTTACCATGCACGCCATGTATGTATATTGCTTTCTATGCACGCCATGCTCAAAGCAATTATATTTAAGTTTGAACAAAAACATCCTTCGTAATAGATACCTAATATTTACATTAACGCAAATAAGTGGCAACCTAATTTTGATGTTTACAAAAGCTTATTTTCATCCCCTTTTTTCACAACACAATAACAAAACTGTGTCAGCACGCAGCCACGAGCGTTGCTATTCAGAGCGCAGAACACGAGGAAAAGAGAATGGAGAATGGAAACTAAAAAAAAGTCGAAGCGCGCGCGAGGAGGCGATGTGTTGGAAAGGACGGGCCCCGCGACACAACATGCGGCGGCTTTCAAAGAAGTATCCCGCGCGGAATAGCTGAGCATCGCAGGCAGCGGGGTGAGGCGGCCGCCGCCGCCGCCGCCTTTTGTTGTTCGCGGCGGAAGTGCTGAGGAGGAAGTGGAGTGGAAGTTCTGTGCGGAGGGGAGCAAACTCGGCTCGTTTTCTTCCACGGTCCCTCTGCGTGTCATTCCTGATTGGACGTGTAGCGCCAGCCAAGGAATTCAAATGTACGAACTGGAAGCGTTGTACGGCTGTGGGTAAATGGTCCAATGAGAGGCAGAGTGCAGGTAGAGCACGGATTTGCTGGAGTGTCAGGGTCCCGTGTCGGCGTCTGGTGATGTCGCATGAAATGAGTAAAGGGGTTCGCACTGGTGATGCTCTCTACTGTTCAAAGAAAATGTTACAATCTTCTAGGGCATGTATGGAAGCCAAAGAATATGTAGTCGTAAATCTAAAAACGAACGTACACAACTGCTGTTTTTGACAGCCCCATGATTTGTAGGCCACTCAATCAGTATTGGTATTTTTATGTACACAAATTCTCATTGGACGACTTGCCCACTAGCCAAGATCCTTGAGACGCTACACGTTCTAGAAGAGAGTAACATTTATTATGATAGGCAGCGGATTTTGATGACCTAAAACATCGTCAAAAATGGTCAATAAAATACTCAAAAAATTTATTTTAAATTACCCTAAAAGCAGAGAAAAATTACGTAAAAAAATTTATTAAAACCAGTTCAGATGAACTCAAGCTATTGAACATGTTACTGATGTAATCGAGGCTTACTCCTTTCGTTCGAGTGAACTCAGCTTGCAAATGTTTCGTTTGGACTGTTCTTTACCAGGAAATCTCTGCCTTTATTTACTACGAAATCGGCCGAATGGCACTGATAGATGTCACAGATAGTTCATGAAGGCTGCTCAGGAATTCTGTGGAGAACATATGTTGTATCTCGAACATATTATTTGAAGCAAACACCTTTAAAAGGATATTTAAATAAATGAAATCTGTTAAAAATGCATTAAAAATGACGAAAAAGGTAAATAATGACTTATTAATCGCAATCGACGAAAAATGCAAGAAAATGGGTCATTTCCTTTTGTCATAACATAAAATTAATCTCTATACTGAATGGTATTGATCTAAAGTGAAAAGAAAAAAAATGACATTTCATTAAAACCCGCCCTCTAATTATGAATCATCTTTATATTCACTCTTGGATAAGTGATTTGAATTGATGGCTATGGCTTCCCCACGTATGCAATCCATTTTGCAAGTCCGACCTGAGCATGGTGCAATTGAAGTTAATTTTAGTTACTGTATCCTAGTGGTATCGTTTAACTTAATGACTCCTGGAAGCAATTAAATCGTTACCTTTTCCTTTTGTCAGAATATGACAAGGGTGAATTTTATTATGGAAAGGCATATTTATCTTAAATTATTTAGTGTTAAAATTTCAAATCTATTTTATTATGTTTTTAAACATTTTCCTTGTGATATGAGTGTGTGTGATGAGAGTATGATATGTTTGTCAGGAGGCGTTGCTCTAAAACAGGACCAGTTGACGTTGCTCTAAAGCTAAAAGTATGTTACCTACCTCCTTCATTCCCTCATTTTCTTACTATCTGCCAAAATAATTAATTCTAAGAGAAGAAACAGGAAAATAATAACTTTTTAAGACGTAATGAAATCGTATCATTTCACTTTCGGCGTTTGCTTAATTTTGCATACATTGAGAGATTTATTCAAATTTTCTTTATTCAAATTCGTTTTTAATCTCAACTTTTCACCGTTCTCGCCTCTTTTGTGAGAAAACTTCTGGACAAAATATTCCACCAAACGGTAAAAGGGAGACGACGCTGGGAAAGGAAGGGCGATTATCCTAATGTACGCATGGTCTCTTCTTAATGTCAAGTCCATCACTGTCGACGGGGATGGGGCGAGTGCCACTCTTGAAAAGCGGAGACTCGAGGTGGACGCGCGTTCGCTCGAGCATTCAAACCGGCTGAGATGGCTCAGAGCAACAACTGATCTCCCTTAGTGCGTTTGACTGGGAGGTACTTGGGTTCGAGCCCCGATGGTGGCAGGATGTTCGACACTAGCTAGATCGGTAGGTAGAATTCAGCCGCCAGCTGGGGAAGAATTCTAGCGGCTGGCTGCTCTGATTTGTAGATTTCTGCTCTGTAGATTTCTGTGGTTTCTCCAATCAATGCCACACGAATGCCGGAGCAGTACTCTCATAAAAGGGCCACAGACGAACAGAGATATTTCTTTCCTCTTTCTCGTTCTATCCTCTCCCCTTACTTTCACACAATTACGCTTACATGCACTACACTTTCACACATGTTGGGGAGTAGTCGGGAGCTTAGAGCTTCTCCTGTTTGGGTCGGTGCTTGTGGAAGATACCTGAATGCGAAAAAACCCTCAAACAGACGTGTAGGGTGCCGCCATGTCTCGCCATCCGGCGGGGAAGAACACTGCCTTCTCGCGTGATAAAAACAAGCACTACGCTTACGGGACTAATGACTATAGGCGTTGACGCGCCTAGAAACACGAAATAATCAGTCGAACATTCGAGTGCGATGGCCCTTCATATTCATATGCCACACGTTCCCATATCTCACTCGATACTGTCATGTTCGCGCTCTAACAATACAATGGCACTTCGTCCTAGGGCGTTAGAGTTCAATTTGTACCTTGGTCGCGACTTCAAAAAGACAGTGTTTTATTAGGCTTTAAGGAAATTTTACAGGAGAACATTTTGAAAGGTTGGAGATGTCTACGCAAATTGCTCTGTCACGTTGTGGTTAGGTTTTATAAAAGTCGGATTTGAAAAGTGTTTCAGTATGTTGAAAATGTGACAATAAAGAGTTTGAACGTGAATAGAAACAATTTTCGACAAAAATGAGGTACAAACTTGTCATTCTGCGGCCGCAGTCTGTGTTCTCGCAGGAGTGTCGTTGTGTGTCTTCATCACGGGGGATGAATCAAACGGAAATTGGGGTCAGCTGATCGCCTGGTTCAGAAAGTAGGAGTGGGCACAGGATAGAGGAGGAGGAGGATGCACACTGGTAAAATGGCCAATAGAGCAGCCACCCTCTGCCAGTAATTAATAGCTATTTAATCTAGCCCATAATTAACAGTTACTTTGCTGAGGCGGAAAGTTCTCTAATCACGGCTCACTCTTTGGACCTTTCGAACTGCGAAGCTTCATTGGGAGTTTGCATATGCTCAATTTATAATTTTCTGTTTTGTAGGAAGTCAATTAAGGAATTATAAATACATGTTATTAAAACGAGTACGTGCTTGTGGATTTCTAAATAAAAATACAGAAAACATAATGTACACATCCTGACTTTACTTAAAATATGCTGCAAATTATTAAAAAAACATTCAAAACATGGAAATCTGTTCTTATGGACTTTAAACATTTGCACCAAGCTGCTCCTAAAATCTCACAGCACCAGGGCGAGTAGTTTCTGACTCAATGTGAAATTCACAGCCAAATTAAGAAGGGAGAGATAAGGCAGTATGTTGTAAGCGAAGTTATCATTGGAGAAATAGAGAATTGTCTCTCCTTAACCCTCCGGCGGGCGCGTCCCATCATTTTCCATCAGCAGGCGCGCGCGGCACTCCGTGCCGCATTTATCGTCTTCTATTTTCGCGACAAAATAGTTCTTATTTTTGTTATGGAATGTGAACGAAATATTCTTTTTTATGTTTTTATACATTTTATTTGATAATACCTAAATACCAAACGAAATAAGAATATTAATAAAAGTCTAATTCATCACTCGCTTCCTCCTATCTTGTTTACTGTGCAAACTAACGTTTCTTCGGAAACAAAGCATTTAAATTTGAATTAGTAGTTAGTACTTCAAAATCTGTGTCATAAAGCTCAATAATAAAACAGCAGTAAAAATTCTGATAGATAAAATACGCAAATATTATACTACATGACAAAGCGCGTGCGGTACGTAGTGCCGCAACCGTTGCAGAGTTTGAATTACTAATGAATAACGGTCGATCGGCAGTGTTTAAAATCGTAATTTAAGTGTCATCCGGTTGAAAATATAATGAATGAAGAATAACTATGAGGTGAATAGGGCGACACCAATTATTTATAAGAAATCAACAAAAATGTAAGAATGCGGCACCGAGTGCCGCTACGCGCCCGCCTGAAGGTTAATAAGAGCGTCCAAAGGCAGGCTGATGCAGCGGGCGTTCGCGTCAAAGCGCTCTCGCGTCGGGAGGGCGTGGCGCATCCGTCGTCGCGCGTCGCGCCGCCTGCCGGCGCCCCTCGCCGCCGCTTTCCTTTTAAAGCCCCAAACATCCTGCCGCACCACACAGCCCCGATGTAAAAATACGGCGCCCCGCGCGCCCCGGGCCCGCCCGCCGCGCATCTGGATCGCGTCGCCGCCGCCGCCGCGGGCGACGCGCAGCGTAAATTACGCCCCAAGCAGGGCGCGCGCAGGGCTATATCTGGACGGGAGTCCCCGCGCGCTAGGGCCATTGCGGCTCCGCAACAGAACGCTGCCGCACTTGGGTATTCGTGTTTGATGCTTGTGAAAACATATAGCAATTTTGGGTTGTTGTATCGGTGTAGTTTGAAATGTGCAAAAACTCTTGAATATTCTATCGTTTAAACGTGAATAAAATACACTACCATAATTAATATGCTCATTAATCCTACTTGCAGCAATCGGGTAGCCTACGTGTGTCCGTCCGTCCGTCCTTCACTCGCGGTTTGAATTATATTGTTCCTCGTTTGGTGGAAGTGAGATGTCTTTCGACGCGTCTCAATCTGGTAGTGCGAAACTGCAGATTTTTAATATCCTTCTAATCTAGTTAAAAACCTCAAATGAATGAATATTAAAATACTTTAAAATATATTTAAACTGTCGGAGACGCCACACTAATATATAATACTACCCATAGTATTATATCACTATAATACAATGGGATAGTTTCGCGGAAGTGGCCTTTAGTGTAAAGTTCCGCATCCAAATTTTTTCGGCCTAAGCATTCTTCGAAGCCTATCCTTGCTGCAGGAGTATAGTAGAGGACTTTTCGAGCAGGCACGCCTCGTGGGCGTCCCTTGCGGCGCCTGGGTGAGATTTTCACTCTCCCTCCCAGATGTCGGTCTCGGTTAACCACATTTTATCTAATGACATCCGAACTGTGTCTCGTCGAGTGATCGCGAGATTTCGTTTGCGTGGAATATGCGGAGGGATTTAATTTGTTCGAGCACCTGCCAAGGCTAATTTGCATACCACAAGCGTGATACGGCACGCTAAGGATTTTTCGCAAGTCGTTTGCTCCCGCAACCCTCGACAAGGATTGAATCCGCTTTGGTTTTGGAAGGTGGAGCGCAGGATCCAATAACGGGCAGTGGATCACGTTCAAAAAATTAGAAAATATTTTCATAGAATATGATGATTTACTACTCACTATATATAAAATTCTATAGCTTTCTTCATAAATTCTCCATTCAATATTTTGCTTTTTATACACTGAAACATAATACATTGCCTGTCACTGTTCGTAGCAACGGAAAGTTAAGCAACAGACTGTGTAAAGGGCGGAAGGGCGAGCGAGAGCGGGGATAAAGCGGACGAGAAGGAATGGAGCGGGGTCGTGTTTTGCGGGGTGGCGCCGAGCAAAAAAACGAAAGAGACTTCGGTTCCTACCTCCCTACCACGTTGCATTAACGTTAGCAAAACATCTCCGCCCCGTTCATTACGTAATTTAGTTTTTCAGGGGCCCTTGAGGAGCGCCCTCGGCAGGGCAGCAGCGACACAATTTTGGGCCCAGGGCGAAGCTGAAACGTACCCCCTCGAGAAAATTAAAAAAATATGAAAGTTTTATCAAGAAACTATAAGATACGTTAGTTCAACAAATAACAAAAAAATGCTACGTTTAAGCTAGAAAAAGTTTTTGGAAATATATTTAAAAAATCGTTTTAAGTAAAAGTATTTGGTGATAAAATAACACTTTTTTCCACGGTAATCTCAAAACGCTAAAAAAATGTGTTTAGTAAGTGTTTAATAAAATCACTTGTTAAACACATGAAATAATAATATGAATTTCAATGTTAGCGTCATTTGATTCATTTCATAGAGCCCCACCTAACAAGTAATGGCTATAATTAAATATGTAAAGTAAAACAATAATTGAAAATTTTATGAAATATCAGACAACTGCACCGCGACTAATAAAATTATGATAATGACTTTCTCTAGCTGTAATTTGTTTTTCAATTTTTTTTACAAATTTTTCCCCATCAGTGCCGTCGTCGGGCCCTTTGACTTGTGGGGCCCGGGCGATCGCCTGATCTGCCCATGCCACTGGCCCTCGGCACTGGCCCTCGGCAAGATCGGCTCCAGCCCTAGCGCCGTCAGAGGGCGAAGGCTGGGAGTGGGGGCGGGGACGCGGGCGCCGCGGTCGGGGACGGGGGCGGGGACGCGGTCGGGGACGGGGGCGTTGACGCGGGCAGGGGCGGGGACGTGGGCGGGGCGGGGACGTGGGCGGGGTGGGGACGTGGGCGGGGGCGGGGACGGAGGCGGGGGCGGGGACGCGGGCGGGGGCGCGGGCGGGAAGCGCGGGCGAGGCCGGGGTTGGGGGCGAGGGCTGGGGCGAGTGCGTGACGGCGCGCCCGGCGGCGTGTGTGTGTTGCAGCAAATGAAGGTGTACAAGCACCGCGCGCTGGCCCGCTTCGGCCTCATGCACATGATCGGCACCAACCTCTCCGTGTGGCTCAACGTGCTCGTGCAGGAGACCAAGCACGAGATCCTCACCTTCTACAACCCGGAGAACAAGACCATCGGCATCTCGCACCGCCTGCGTAAGTAACGCTTCGCACCGCTACTATTCCCCTGCAGTAATATGCTTCTGGGGAATTAAAAGCAAATCTGTTTGTTTACAGATGCAAATATGCTTTCTATAACTCGGAAGCCCAAATTTTTAGTTTTTAAATAATACTAACCACGCTTTGTTGTCCGCTTATAGAAGGGTAGGGAAGGCATTTCGGAAGAGCTCAGGAAATCGTGCGCAGAAGATTCCTCTTCCACGTTTGTCACATACTATTTTTAATTTGTTTACGTAAATGGATCAAATGTAATTGTATGTACTAATCATTGAGTTATGTCGCAGCCATTTATGATTTAAATAATATTCTCTGACAAACTTAGGTAACTATTCAGCCTGAGAAAATATGCTTAGGTTGACGTAATCAATATCGAATTATTTTCACCTCTATCACACACTTTCACCTCTACCAATGTAGTAATACTTATTGAGCCATATATTGCCCTTTGACGAACACTAGCTGCACAAAGTATCTCTGCTAACTCGTCTAAGTTGAGTAGGTTCATCTAACCTTGATGTTAGTCGCAAATATGTAGGATTTATTTCTATTTCATTCATAGTAAGATTCATTCCTAGCTAGGTCATTGTGTTTCTTGAGAAAGTTTTCAGTCTTCGAAGAAAGCTAAACTCCGCACTTATTGGCAGTACCATCATACGTCTGTCCAGAACCAAACTGATTGGTAGATTTGGTCTAGTTTCTACTTCATCTACTTTAATAGTAAAAAACGCAATTAGAGTACATCTGCTGGATTGACTTGAAAATTGAAGGGAGGCATTTTTCTCCGTCGGCTAGGCCAGCAACGCTCGTGACACTACAGGCACCAACTTCCCCCTTTTGCATTAATCTCTCCATATCAAAAACTCTATGTTCGAGCTTTGTGGTTGGATATATGCTGAACTAAGAACGAAAAAATGCCACAAATAGGAGTATGATATACACTTTATTTAAATTTTATATGCATTTGAACTTCGAATGCAAAAATCAAGAAAATTACAATTTTAATCGTTATGTCTTCAAATTAATTGAAATAACATTATTTTATATTTTAATTAAAATTAGCTTAATTTTACTTAATTTCTTTAGAGCTATTATTGTGACAAAAGTTGGCGGTGCTTTTCCGTTCAATTCGCATATGTGGTAAGTCCATGTCCACTCATTGCACTAACAAGTAATAAGGAGTCGTGTTGTTGAAACATAAAACTTTCGGAATCAACGGCATATTAGACACAGCAGCAAGGAACATTGTACTCCAGTAAATTCCACTTGCTAACATCTGTAGTAATAACATGCTTCCTTCAAGATAAAATACAATCCAAGACAGGCTTATTTCTATTTTACAAGAATTATTACATGTAGTAAATTCCACTGACCTTACATTTCCAACTAATACAGTATGTCTAGGAATAAATGGTACAAACTTCTAGCAAATGTATAGTTGTCGCAAAAGATCAGTTTTTGCTCATTAACCTAGAGTGGTAAATTTCAAATGATGGAATTTTATGGATTTATGTGTGTACTTTGCCCCTGATTGTTATGCAACTCCTTGTATAGAGATGTACGGCAGGTCACGTTCTGACACAGTCAAGGAGATTTCATGTTCCGGCCGAACATCTATCTGTTTAATGGGTATGCCTAACCTTTATAAGCCAACGTCACGTGAATAAATGCATATAATTCCATTAAAGTCAATTCCCAACTACATGTTCATTTGCAAAAAATGAAAATTTTCGACCCCTCTTCCTTCCCTAGAAATTTGTAACTTTTCTACTGAGCCATTATGTTATTCGTGAATACGTACGAGTATCTCGTTCATCTTCCGTGACAAGTAGAGTAGTCCTGGCGGTGACACGGGCGTGCCTCTTGTGCGCAGCGAAGGCGACCACGACGATGCCGCCTCCGCTGGGCGGGGGCGGGGGCGGGCTGCACCACGGCAGCGGCGGGGGCGGGCACCACCGCGTCGCCAGGGGCCTCATCGGCCCGCACAACATCTTCGAGTGCCGCCGCACCAACATCATGGGGTCGCTGGTGCAGGACGCGAGTCCCTTCCTCTTCCCGTGCACCATTGAGTACAGGTACGCCCACGCCCTGCAGCTCGGCAGGGAAGCAATCGGCGCACACCGGTGCCTTAGTTAATCTAAAGAAAAGTTGTAAAATAATGTGTCTTAGTTGCACTACATTTTTATTGGGTGCTGCTTTTTCAAAAATTATAATGGGAATATGTGCGACACATTTTTTTTTGTTGTTGTTTTCTGAAAAGAGTGCCGTGTTGGGCTTGCCCTTCGCACACAACTGAATTTCTTCCATAAATACTGTAGTGTGAAGGCAATGAAACCAGTCCTTATTTTTCTCAGACATAAAAAATCTCCTAGGTTATTAAGAGATTGATAGATCAGTTCCCCACAACAATTCCAGACGGATACTGAGACAGTTGCCAATACGTTGCCACGCGCAATCCTACTTTCCCTTAACTGTTTTACCGTTCAACCTTTCCTGGAGCCTAGTTTTGAGCTGATAACATGCTTGACTGGTCTCACATTACTGTAAATACGCGAATATATCAGAATAAACGGAGTGCTAATTGCAGTTTCCTCTAGCAGGGGGTTTTGAATATTTCTAAGGGAGTGAGGTCAAAGAAGAATTGATAAGTGAAACGCAAGGCAATTTTCGCTTACTGAGCTCAGGATACTCTTGGGAAGCTTTCTTTTTTAATTGCCTTTGTTTGGACATTTGAAAGTGTAAATAAGGCTCCTGAATACGAATGGTGTCCCCGGCGAGGAGATATTAATTCTTTTATTTTTTTACTAATACGTTATTGCTTGTTATTGCCTTGGATTCGGAGCTCGATATACAATACATAACTTACCTGGATCAAGAGAATCGTGGTTACGAGGGATGTATGAAAACAATTGAATGATGCTACATGTTCTCTGACCGAAGGAAGTATGGGAAGGAAATATGAAAAGAGTAACCAAGTCAGGTTAACAGCTAGTTGATTCGTAAATAAGTAAATCTTTAAAAGTAGGTATCATTAAAAGTAGGTAAAAATAAAATCTTGTAAGTACCGCGGTCGTTGAGTGGTTCTAATGATTTCGAGCGAGTAAAAACCCATGGTCCAGCAGGGAACCCTCTGAAGAGTCTCTAGAGGGGGACTTTCCTCGGCATCCTCCGCATCAGTTCTTATCCCTTCAGAAAACCAAGAAGGCGCACGAATTAACAAATGGCAGCATATAAGTACATATGTGCGTGTATGTACACAGTGGCGGATCCAGGGGGGCAAGATGGCCATCACCCCCCCCCCGCCAAAAAGCCTAGAATTTTCGTTTATTACCTTTTTTATTTGACAAAATCGATTTAAATATTTATGTTAGAATTATGTAATTATTTAACAACTAATATCGTATAGTACCATATATACACTGCAAAAATAATATACAAAATAGCAAATATGTTGATTGTTTAACAAAAATATATGAATGACTCCCTCCAGAATGATCGGTTAGATCCGGCCCTGTATGTGTGTGTGTGCGCAGCCTGATCTGCGCGGCCATCCTGTACGTGATGTGGAAGAACATCAGCCGCGCGCCGCCGGGCGCGAGCGGGGGCCGCGGCGGCGGCGGGCGCGACGGCGTGGGGCGCGGCGACCTGCCGCACTCGGCCTACAAGCGCTCGCCGCACCACTACTCGGTGGACTGCGCCGGCGCGCACAAGGGCCTCTTCGTGGGCATCCTCGTGCTCGTGCTCACCATCATCTCGCTCATCCTCTTCTTCGTGCTCATCTCGCGCACCGACCTCATCGAGCTCGCCGTCATCGAGGTCAACATCTGCGAGCTCACGCTCTACACCATGGCCACGCTCGCCACGCTGGTGGGCATGATGCAGGTACCTCTCACGCCAGCCTCCTCCAACTCACTCTCTGACACACACACACTCTGGCTCTGGCTCTGACTGTCTCTGACTCTGACTCTCTCTGACCTTGACTCTCTCTGACTTCGACTCACCCTTACTCTGTCTTTCATTTTCTCACTTTCACTCTAACTCACTCCCACTTACAGACACACACACACACACACACAATTGTACGCAAACGCGCAAACTCCGAAACAAAGAGGTACTCGGGTAACAAAGAAAGCATTAACTAAATCAGCTGACTGGTAGACCAAATATTTTCTACACAGAGATTCTACACGTTTTTCCAGCCTTCCGTCCTAATCATGGGTACTATCTACAACTCGCGTGGAAGGGGGGTTCCATCATCATTGTTCCAGTTTAAAATATTACAGATTTCAGTGCGCATTTTGTTCACTGCCACCTGTAGTTTTTGATGTAACAAACAGGGTGTAGGGCTGCCCCTCAAGACCACATGTCGTGGTACAGTGAACTTCCTAATATAAATTTTAAAACTTCCTCATTCCGAAAAGTAAAGGAATTACTTGGAAATTTTTGGGAATTTAAAACATTCCTACAACACAGAATTAAGATAGATTAATGTAGATGGCATCGTTATTACAACTCTCCAGGCCTTTTATAATACACAATTTATGTAAAAATCCCTTTTCTGAAAAAGTATTTTATCAGTTTTTACTAAAATGTTTTAAGTTTTTTAAAATGCGCGGCTGTACGGATTTTTATTTTTAAATATGGACGATGAATTTATAGCCGCGTCATGAAATCTGAGCTACGAAAATACCGACCGTTGTTAATTGGCGTATTTTGAAAAGTGTCGATGTATTTGATTTACCGATCTCCGCCCCCACCATCTGCCCATGCTGCATTAACCCGTTAGGCTCCCCTTCCGTGGGCCGGCTTACCCCCCCCCCCGCAACCCCTGTGCGCAGCGTCGGTGACAGCCGTAAACACCGCAACTTATGTACAGTGGCGCCGCGCGGCGGCTGGTGACGCTGAAAGCCTGTGGAGAGCCTTACTCTACTACGCACTTACCCCGTAAATTCCTGTGTTCATTGTCTTCTGACAAATGTCTGCAAGGCAATACTCCGAGTGGCATGTTCCCTGGAAAAGGAACTGACTCGCTCGACTCTAAATCTCATTGCAGTTCTGGCATTGTTCCAGTTCATTGCACCGTAGTGGGGTGAATGAGACACTTGCTCAGATACAGTTATTTTACTGATCCATCGTCACATAATGTCACCGTTCTTTCATCTTTCCTTCCAGTGCGTTTCTCTGCTTACTAGATTGTCTACTATCAATTGTGTTCTTTAATTATGTCTTAAGAAAAAGAAAAATCTCCCACCGTAGTGAAATAATTGCCCTTTGTTACCATTATATTACGTTATATTAGCACAGAATTGCTACGGAAATAGATCCATTGGAACTGACACCTCACACTTAGAAATTGTGACGCAAACACAACCCTAAGAAAAAGTATGAAATGACTGTATTACAGGGACAGTTGTGCATGTCGATAACACATTTAACAAAACATCAAATTAATATAAATACATACATAATCACAAATGAATAGCGGCAGGTATGTGTCTCTGATCAAATTATCCATGAATTAATGGAATTTGTTGTGTTTCTTATTTTCGCTGTACCCGATTCATTTTCATCCAAGTTGCTCTATTTAGAAATCTGACAAGCTAATCTAGACAGCGCAACGCCTGAACAAAAAAGACACTTGGATATTTGTTAACTGACACCACTAAGACCTAGGCGTTGCAACAAGTGCATGTTAACCAGAGTTTCTTAGCAGGATTTTAATGAAAACTGGGCTACGTAAATATATTACTGCACGTAAGCGTACACTCGGTACCAGTGAATCTATTTATTTATTTATTTGGTCAAAAAACAGTAAAAGCTGTATATGACGTATGGGGGAGGAGATTATCTGCGCACATTTTTTTGAGGTCCAGAATGTAAAAGAAGCGCGAGATTAAGAACATTTGAAAAACTAGACATTTTCGTTCCCGCGTTATAGAAAACATAATTGCAACGGTAAACGAACTGCTGATTTCATTTTTCTGCGCTGCTAACAAAACAGTAACTTACTCTCAGTTCTACTCCTACCACCAAGCAAAAGTAGTGCTCAACAAAACGTACGCATAGTGAAGCTACATTTATATCGAGATTTACTTGTAGAAATAATGATACAAGGAACACTTTGAGCCGAATGCCTGTACACGTACAACCCACAAGCGACTGACTGTGTCGCGGGTGCTTGAAGGCTGCGCGCGCGCGCCGGCGCTGTGCGCAGGTCCGCCAGCTGCGCTACGACGGCCACCGCAACCTGGAGCTGGACAACATCCTGCTGATCGGCGCGCAGACCGGCATGTTCATCTACAGCACCTTCACCATCATCGGCGGCCACTTCACCATCGAGAAGAACACGGTGCTGGTGCTGATCACGGCGCTGGCGTCGCTGGTGCAGACCACGTGCCAGACCATGTTCGTGCTGGACGCGTCGCGGCGCTCGTGCGTCACCGCCGACCAGATCCGGCGCAAGCCCGGCCGCGAGCTCGTCACCCTTCCTGCTCGTCACCAACCTCGCCATGTGGGCCATCAACACGCTGGAGAAGTCGCGCGCCGAGTCGCACCCCATCCAGCTGCACTTCTACGGGCTGTGGGCGTGGACCATCATCACGCACGTGTCCATGCCGCTCGCCATCTTCTACCGCTTCCACTCGACCGTGTGCCTGTGCGAGATCTGGAAGCGCGCCTACAAGATCAAGCCCACCTACATGTAGTGAGGTAACGGCTGCTCCGGGGAGCCCGCCCCGCCGGTTCACACAGCCATTCGCGCAGCCACGTAGCACCAAAGCGTTATTTTAGCTACTGCGATGTAGAACGTTATTTTTTCACGATACAGAAAAAAAAAGCAAAGAAAGAAACGAGCTGAAAATGGTTTTGTGGACTCGTGCGGCAGGCGACCTGTCTGCGGTCTGTTCCCAGCTGCACGCGGGTGTCCCCTGCAGCCTCCAGTTGTAGTGTGAACGTAGCAGACGCCAGGACGCCGTCGCCTGCCGCAAGGGCGTCGGCGTCGGCGGAGGAGTTCCACGTAGAGGAAGCGAACCCATTCGCGCGTCTTGAACGCGTGCTCCTTCCCTCTTTGGCCCAAACACATCCCTTGCTTGCGCCGAATCCTTTTTCACCCGAGCACCTCGCACCCTTGGTAGGGTATTACTACGTTGAGAGTGCGGAACCTAAGGAAGGTGGAGCTTATTTATTCGTGTATGTAGCCTTTTAACGTGTAACAAATTCCGTATCGGCACTAAATACGTGTGTGATCGTCGCGCTTGGTCGCAAGATGGCGGCAGAGGACGGAGGGCGGCAGAGAGCGCCGAGAGCAGCAGAGAGCGGAGGCGAAGAGCTGCGGGCGCGGGAGCAGGTGGCGAGGAGAGCCGGTGCCTGGCGCGTGTAGGCGTCGCAGCGCTGCCGCGGAAGGTGCTCTAGTGTTGGGAGGTCGAAAACAAAAATTATCGATGACGCAACTCGATCAACTATTAAATAGGGAGTTTTTGCACGCCATAGCGGACAGCACTATCGATCTTGCGCAGTTCAAGTTTCGCGTCACTTTTATGCATCAGCGCATGCGTAGAAGATCCATAGTGTTTCCCGCTATGGCGTGCAAAAACTCTCTAATAAAGCATTGGCGCACCAAAGGGTTCGGAAGATTATGGAGCTTCAGCCCCGATCCCATGAGTCACTAAGACATGGTCACAAATACAGTTTTTACTAATTTTCTGGAGTAACGGAAGTCATTCTATATCTCAGTTGAATCCGATTTAAAAAACTACAAACCAACAAATAAAAATTAATTTTAACTTCAGTGTAAATGACCAATTATTTATAAGAAAACATCAATTCGACTGAACAAAACATGTATAGTACCTCCTTCCCCCGTAGAAAATACCTGGTTGCGCCATAAATCGAAGCGTCTAAAAATTTATTCTGAAAATCGTTCTTTAAAAATCGGATTAAAGAACCAATGGGTCTGCAGTATCTACAGAGAAATCCAAAATTGGAAAACTTGGGGAAAAATAAACTTTAATTAGGAAATATCGATCTTTGGAAATCTCGAATCACCTCGTTCAGCACTAGCTTGCTCGCACGCGGCGCGGTACTTCGGCGGAGTTGGAAAGTAAACGAGCTGAGTTTACGAGTCCTCTTGCGGTTTATGCCCTCTCATCGGCGAGAGCGTTAGCACGCCTGTAGGAGTGGAACGGGTCTGCACGTGGTTGGGAAATTCAGCACAGATAACGCCCCCAAACAAACTCGCTGCTTTTAGATCGTGGAGTTTATTTCTCACAGCGCGTCAGTTTGATCAACAAAAGCTTTGCTGATACTGCATGCAGAATAATGTGACCTACGGTTTTGTTGTTGACAGAACATGAAGGATAATGCGCAAAGAACGAAACAGTTTTGATTTAACGCAGCCGTTATTACATCGCGACGACGTTTGTGTTCTTCGAATGTTCTCACATGTGTTCTCAAGTCTTTCATTCTATCGATAGACAGAAGAAACTTCCTCCCGCTGGTGACGGAATATGTTCGTAAATTGCCGTAATCTACTTGAAGGCATCCAAACTAGTGTTGGAAGGGAGAAGAAAGGTCGGTTTGGGAAGGGAGTTAGCTAAGTGGATTTTTATATCAATCAGATCGATCATGAAAAAAATGCACCAAGTCTTCAACTACATTTGCTTTAGTAGACTAGAAAAATCTAAAAGTTGCTGACAGCTTTACCAGTCAAGTATGTTTTCCTTGTCAAACTGTTTGTAAATTGACAATTGCATATCTTAATTCTAAACTATAACGAGTAAATAAGCTAATATAATAATGTACCTTTTGTATTACACTATTTTCTTATCTTTCATTAATAATAGGATGGCCACATGTACTAGATATACATTTTATTGTTCGTGCAAAATTCATTGTGACTATATCAGTTTCCATTGGAAAAATTTCTATTCTCCTAAAATTCTAATGTGTAAAGATCGGTCAGAAAGTGATTTTTTACTGGAGAAGTTGGATTATCTGAAAAGAATGAACGGAATCCCCCAACATTGGTTTGCACCGACGGCGTTTTGTTGCCGTGTTTTTCGTCAGCTGCAACGGAGAGAGGTGCTCCGGAGGGACCCACATGAAGCGCCAGGCGCCGGCAGCGGGAGGCGAGTTGGACGTGACAATAATTTTGATGGTCAGCGTAGAGTAGCGTGTCAGTCCAATGTCTTCCCTTGTACAGCTCATCCTTGACAGGGACAAGGCTATTCGAACATTGTGCATCACGAGTTTTATTTTCCTCGGAAGATTTTGCAAGCTCGCAAGTTAGCCAATCCACTTTCAATATTAGTACAAATAGAAGGACCAATATTATATACCTTCTATATCAGAAATAGTACGCTTTACAGTATACAGTACCTTGCCTCAGAAATATGATTATTACAGTGCCATTATTATACAACATATATGTCTGTTTTTACAGATACCTTAATCATATTCATAATCATGGGTTTTAATGTGATTCAATATACAAGTTTCTCTGTATTCTCCAGTATGGCAGCTTGAATAAGCTGCGAACATAAGCACTACATGTGTTCAGCATATATCATAGGATGTTTTTACGAAAGTTTAGAAGTTAGGTCCAACAAGTTTTTTCTCGATGTCTTTCATCTAGATTTTTCTGATCTATATACAACGCCCCTTGTGTCCCTTCCGTTTGCCGCATGTACATAACGCCTCGTAGTGTAGCCGAAGGGACGGACGGTCGGGCTCCGCGACCGTCTCCGAGTGGGAGACCCAAGGCCGCATCGCGGGCCCTGGCTCGGCACTCGAGTCTTAAGTTGACACAGTGATATACTGAAACGGGACGAGCTCCACATTTTCTATTGTATCCCTTTTCGCTGTTAATTGGGGCCAATTTTTGCGTAGCGTCATCTTGGCGATTTTCTTAAATTTTTCAGATCACTTGCCGACGTGGTTTCCAAACACATTTGTTGTAAAAAGAAGTAGACATTAAGATTTTTTCACATTCCAATAGCTCCCTCAAATTTATTTCGGGAGTATTTTTTGTCTGACCGTTGTAATATAAGGAAATGCGTGTTTTTAAACGCAATGTATAAACAGTTTAGAACACCAATGGACCACTTTTAGATGTCAACTTACGGCAGAGGAATGATCCCGTTCATTCCGATTGCTTTCACGAGACTTTGCTCCTGCTTTATGATTTGGAAACCGCAATTTTACACCTTTATTATCTTATTAAAGATTCCAAATATTTACAAATAGTACAGTTTTTATACTCAGTAAAACCTCTTTAAGTCGGTCGGTCGGTTGTAAGAAACTCTCCCCTTAATGGTTGTCTAATTGTAAAATAAAATTAGGCGTGTTATTCATACTCGTATTTCCCATTTAAAACACTGCCGCCGTTAGGGACCTTAAAAGGGTTTTACTGTACTTTATTATTGTATCACTGATTCAATAATGGCAGTAATAGCTTTGTCTTAAGCTTCGTTGTGTGAATCGTTCTTAATGTCTTTATACTGAGGGTGAAGGGTGAGTTGCATTAACAGACTCTTAAGGAAAGGACTAGTTTGAAGCATCGTATCTGGTCTTATTCCCTGCAATGGAGTTGCTTGTTTAGATATAAACTACCGTAAAAACTTTAAGGGATAAGGATAAGAATGAGAAAAAGCAACAATTACAACTGTTGCAATGAATTTTATATTATTAAGCAACTGTTTTAAACAAAATGTTTTTTTATGTTTTGTTTTTATTTCTGCATTAAGACAAGAATCCAGGTTTGATTGAAAGAAATACAAAGATTTTAATTTTTATCAATCTTCTATTTATTGTAAAATTGCTGAACGTACCTACCTAATTCTGCAGTTCATTACTTATTACTATTTTTAAATGAAAGTTACAAACAATTTAATTTTTAACCTTTCAGCAATACCTAGGATCCTGCAGCCAAAATCACGTGATCATTCTAATAAATTATATAAATTCTTAACATCCCTTAATTTTTCGGTAGAGTAGATGCTCGTCACGCGCCAGTGATGGGAAAGCTGTCTCATTGTGCGGAGTAGGGTAGATGCGAGACACTGAGAAGATTGCAGTTTCACATTCGCTTGGAGCGACTCTGCCACGAGTCGCTTCGTTCCTCAAGCTCAGGCGGCGCGTGCGCGTCTGCAACTTGCCACAAGTTCTTGGGAGGTTTCACAATATGTGCGTTTAATACAAAACGGACCATCTATTCTCACTGAGTCATGATATGGTGCTACGAGCGGTTGTGAAGACTGATGCATGCATATAAGGAGTGTTTTGCTAAAATGCTAGTTAGCTATTGTAGGTAATAATGTTGTTTGTGAAATGTGTATTAATTTCGGGATCTTTGCGTCATTTTTCAAAGTAAGACTCCCGTGAGAGAGAAGTTTATTCTATTCTCAGGAGCCAAGTGAGAATATATGCAATCGGATGTAGGTTATCGAAATATGACGTAAAAATTTGACAAGAAAACTTTTGGAAATGAGCGAAACTTCTATCTTCAGACTTTCAGTCGTCGCGGTGTACAAACTATCTAATGCAACGCCAATAAATATATCAAACTTTGAGAATACCAACTATGCAAGAAATCATGTCGGCCCACCAGCCGTCGTGCCGAATTTTGTTTGAAGTTTCGCGTAATTCTGCCGAGGACGATGCCTTAATTTACGGGTTCCCCATGCACGCACGTCGGAGCGGGCGGCGCGAAACTCAAGAACTTGAAGCAAGTTGCTCGCAGGACGCCATCGCCGCCGCCTTCGCGAAAGCACAGCCCGAATGGGCGTCGCCTCAGCTGTTCGCCTCGCACGCCCCCCACCCCACCTCCCCCACCCCCTCCCTTCCTCATCGCCAGCACCGCGACGCAGCGCGGCCCGTTTCCTCCCCGCGCTAATTACCTCCCGCCCCGCCCACGCCCCGCCCCCGCCACCGACCCGCACCCACCCCGCCCCACCCCCACCCCCACCCCCGCCCCCGCCCAAGCCCCGCCCCCGCCTCGCCCCCGCCCCGCCTCGCCCCCCCGCCCGATCTCCCGTCTTCTTATCAGCCGCGCGCATGCTCAGATGTCGAGCGACCGAGTCGCCCCCGGGCGAATGGGCCTGCCAATAAACACGCTTGGATGGGCGTTCACAGCAACTTTTGAACTCAGCGAGGAAAGTGTTGAGAGTATGGAGTGTGCAAGAAACAGTTGGAAAAGATGCCCTTCTCTCCATAATTACCATCAATGTCAGATTTATATTTCTAATAATTAAGTTTGTCACAAGAGTAAACAATCGAATCACAGGTGAAACCAGAAAATGGGGCAAATATATTAAAATGGTTAGAAGTAGAATTTTAAGATCAATACCTACTTTCGACATATTTAATTTATTGCATGTTGCGTTTCACATTCTATTTTTTATGAATGATTGTGGTCGGTATTTATTTTGATATCTTTCTATCGAAGTAATTGCGACTCGTTACCAAGAGTAAATATTCTGGAAGTCAGTCAAACTCTGTAATGAAAGTTTTACAATTACCACACTATTTTCGTAAAACTTCTCTTGTTCAAATTTCGTTCGATTTGTAATCAGCATAATAGGGAAGACATCACGATATAAATTGGGTTTCAAATTTTGAAAGAGAAAATGGTGACATTCTGAATAATATAGTGTGTTCAAATGCCAAGAGCTCCTCCCCTTCGAGCCCCTGCCTTGTGCTGCTAATGAGTCATTTGCTGTCAAAAGAGGCTTTTCTCAGGTCGTAAAGGGCGTTACAGGCCTCTTCTCGTAGAAACGAGAAAGCCGTCGGTAGAGAGATAGGTAAAAATTAAGGGCGGTATTAACGGGGAGGTAATGTGACAGAATTCGTGGCCGAGAGAGAATTGTCAGGAATAGTTATTTTCCAATAGATTGTGAGCATTGTCAGCACCTCTTCTGCTATTTCTGATTGCACTCTCGGGGAGAGATGGTGAGATGCTTGAAAGGTGGGTGGCTCATCTGATGTTAAGAGGGCGGCATATCATTTCTCTGTTCAGTGTAATAATTAACCCCAGCCAGTTTCGAAAAAGTGTTCAACCTGACAAAATTCTATACGTTTTATTTTCAGTTTGAATGTCAAGCGAAAGTTTCACGATGACGAAAAGTGCACACAGAAGATAACTGCAAACAGAAAATTGTGTAACTGAGACCCCAAACTTCTGTAAATCTACATTTTAAACACCAGTTATTAGTGTTTCTGGTGGGGATCATTGGGTACAATGTTATGTGTAAGTAACTGTTACATTCAACATTCCTCAAGCCCTTGAAAAAAGCACGGACTCTACGTTAGTCCGATGCAGAGGGGAGACAAGTTCCAACATTCAGAAAATTTCTCTGACATATGGATTCTTCCGAAAGTAATTGCACGTGTTAGTACGAGCGCTGCGTAATAACTTTTCACGATGGCGCCGATGCGTTTGTGAGCAGGCACTAAGGCGACTGGCGGTATCGGTTGCCACGTGAGGCATGCCTGCCAGGCGCCACTTAGACATTCCAGAAGCGGCCAGAAGAATTTCCCAATTCTCTCGCATCGACGCCCCCTCCCCCAACCCACACCCACACACTCACATCCTTTCTCACGCCCCCGAGGCCAGGAACGAGGTCAGTCTCCGCCCCCGGCTCCCGCCCCATCCCATCTCCGCCCCACACCAGCGCCTTCCGCCACATCCCCACACGCCCCGCCCCCTTCCCGCCTCGCTCCAAAGAACGCGCCAGCGCCGACACCGGCGTTTTATTTTTAATTCAATACCAATAAACAGGCGGCGCCGCGGGCGGCAGGGAACGGGTGACGCACGGCGGGGCGGGAGGGAGGAAGGGCCGCGAGGCGGGGACGCAGGCGGAAGAGCGGGGGACGACGGGAGGCGGGGAAGCTCCTGGCTTCACGGCCTTTGAGGCCCGGGCGGAACGGAAATTGAAAAGGAAGGCCCTGGAACTGCTCCGCGTAATGTATTCAGCGTCAGGCAGTCACGTAGAGGAAATATTTTCCTTCTCCTTCCCTACTGCTTTTTGTTTTTGATATGTCGACTGCGCTTTAAAATTCACGAACTGGAAGTGCGAACTATGCTGTCATATAGTTTCGTTTCAATTAATAATTTCACTTAACGATCCAGCTGTCGAGTAATTTTGCAGGTTCAAAAAACTTAAATTCTTCACTGTTATTTCCATTATTTTCATTTGTTTGCCGTATTTCTCTTGCAGTAGAACTCCCAACTTCGTATTCTGCAATCCAACATATGGCTGTATATACTCATTTTCGCGAATTCCCTGGGTAAAATCGTTGACGCTCGCGACTCAGAAAACTTAACTTCTTCACAGTTATTTCCATTCTTTTTTTTTTTTTTTTTGCCCTTTTTCGTAATATCGCATATCCTCGTGCAATAGAACTTCCAACTTCGTATACTGCATTCCAACATACGTCTGTATGTACTCATTCCCGCGGATTCTGTGGGTAAAATCGTGGAGGCTCGCCGTTTTGCCGACCCCTGGTTCGTCCTGGCTTTCGCCCTCGCCCTCGCCCCCGCCCTCGCCCCCGCCCTCGCCCGCCCCTTCGCTGCCTGCGCTGATTGCCTCGCGGGCAATTGGGTAATGTCCGTCGCCGGCCGCACTTAACGAGGACGCTAATAACTGTGATTGCCCTGCACCGGCCTGGCGTCGAACCCTGCACCGACCCAACACGTCGGCCTGCCTCGCACCGGCGCTGGATGTTCCAATGCGCGAAGAAAATTATAGATATCCTCTATAATTACTTTAATTAAATAATTCCTTCTGAACAAATTAAAAATGGATAGACATTGAATTGAATCTTTAGTTTTGTTCCCCTGATGAGAGAGTTAATGTTATTTTCCTTGGAATTACACTTGCGATATTCTGAAATTCGGAATTAGCAAGAGAACATGTGTCTTCTAAATTTACTATACTAAACATTATACAAATAATCAATAGAAGGCACAGTACCTATTCGAAAGTAAAATAACATGGTTTATGTAAATAAATGTCAGAAAATGTTATCGCTATCTCAACAATTGCTTCTCTCAACGATTATAATTGACTTAAAACCCTTGGCACCCTCCCACACCACCATCCGCACATTAATGTGAACAGCTCTGGCGATGTCAGCGGGCGACCTCAGCCACAAAGCAGAAAGCAGACTTTAGTTACTATGTCTTCCTGATCAACAAATTAGTACAAAACATATCTCCTTGGTGTATCGATACGTCAACCCCATCAGAGGGAAATCGATTTTCTCACCGGCCAGCCGGCTGTCCCTGCGAATGGTTCCATGCAGGCTGGTTCGTAGGTTTTTCTCAAAATAGGGGTTATCTTTTGTACTCTTGAAGGTATGTATTGTTTCTACTCTAATTTTAAAAATCGAAAAATCCATTTCTTTGTCTTAAGTAGTGTAATCGAAGTGTCGCGTCATTCACATTAGAAGAAGACAATAAAACTATTCTACACAAAATTACGGGAATGTCCCGAAGCTTCGTAAATTAGAAATTCGGAATTTCTTTGTTACGTTGAGATTAAATTTAAATGTTGGTTCACGTATTCACTTCGAATTATCAAGAATTTTTATTCCAGCACAAATGACTGATTTCACTATTTGAAAAGTTGGCCCAGATTTTGAGAACGACTCTCTTGTGTTCTTAAATCACCTCACCCATTCCTACGCATTGAAAACCTAGAGACTGATGTACTTTCTAGCTTAGATTTTTTACTAGAAGGCAGGATTTTTTAAAAGAAGGAAACAACAATCCGAAGAATGTGAAGAAACAGGATCTGATTTCTGGAAATTATTTTCTTATAATGGTCTTGACTAAATGGATGCACAATACAGTGGGAACAAATTTATTTTAATAAGCCATGTTTCATAGGTTTCTTTTGTACGCGTTATCACAGACTGCCGTAGCGTGTACTTTAGCGCACCGAAACAAAGCGGTATCTGATACGTCGGTGCTGCCACAGCTGTAGAATAGTTTCGTCAACATGCACTCTGTGAGTACACCAGTAGATTGTAGACAAATTCAAAAGTTTTCCTTTCCATTCATTTCCTAAACTGACCCTCAACCTGAAGCTTCTAATATTAAGTGTGAAAGTTATGCGGCGTTGCCATGAATAAGTTGTATGATAGCGGAGGAGAACAGTACACAGCACATATCGATGTAAGATTATCACCCAATGATTTATGTAAGAATTGGGTTGCTGTATTTAATGTTAATACTTTTTGTAAATAGTTTACCTTTTGACTGTATGCGTTTTGTGTAAAGTATTATGCTAGTTCCGTTCAACTTGCATTTATGAATAGCATTAGCTTTAACATTATTGCAAATAGATTTTAAAGTTTAAAGTAGTTACTTTTAGCGCTCAGATGTTATCGGGTTGGCGGACAGGAGGTGGATATTGTGTTCGTTCCGAGTCATCGACGGCAAGAGCTATCGGAGCTCTCTACTGCTTGACGGATTGGCAACAGGCAATTCAATTTGTTTGAAACTAAGTAATGCGAAAATTCTTCAGTTGAAAAGATCGATTTTTAGAGACTGGAAATAACAGGAAACATTCATAAAGGTATATTTCCTTAGAGCTGAAAATACGTTGTCGAAATTCGCATCGTTTCGTCCAGTGAGAGCGCGGGATTCTCTCGCCGTCGACCGCAAGGAACCTCCTCTCTCCGGCCCGGGGCGACGCCCAACCTGGCAGCAGCCCCAATCGCACATTGTTATTCATCGTATCATCGTAAAAGGTTAGTGCCATATCTATTGGTTGTACGTGAGGGTTGAACTTTTTGCAGATACAATGTGTTCACTTGGATGAGTTTAGAAATGTCTGTTATGAACTGTTAAGGTAGAAAATTATTTTCCCGGGTGCTACGCAATCCAGCCATTAAATATTCGCGAAAATCCTTTAAAAATACGTGAATCCGCTTGAAAGCTACCTTACCTCCTATTCTGTTGAATTGTTCTCTCCAAATGTAACTTTTTCTTGTAAATGCTTGGAGACTTATTTGTAGTTTCAGCTCCAACACTCGTGCTCAGTCAATTGTGACGAAGCAGAAACGAGAAATGTCACGAAACGGAGACTCGCAGAACTTCAGTTAGTCGCGTGGTCGAGCGTGCGTATATATACTTAATCGGCAATTTTCTGTTTGCAATAACATTTTCCTTCTTAAATTATAACAATTGCAAACATCCACACGGCTCATTTACGCTTCTTCACAAATGTCACAAATAAAAATTCTTGTTCAAGCAAAACTGACACTTTAAGAACAAATTGTCCTTTCCTACTTAACCCAAGGTCGCGACAGCACAGTTGCCGCGGCTATCGAGCCCCAGTTCAGTGGAATTGTATTCGATTTTGATGTTAATCGAGATACGAATCGCCAAAGAATTTTCCAAGCATTTGTTGGCAAAACCAATGGCCAGAGAGAAGTCGCCATCGGAACTGGAGGGGAGGATCTTTGTCGGCGGGTTCACCAAAAAATGCATTGTTACTCGCGCGACCTCGTTTCCGATGCAGACTCGCGCGGTTGCTCTCGAGAGGGCCTTGGCGGGCGCAGCGGCCAGCGCCCAGCTGCGGCTGGAGTCCTGCGTTTGTTTCTACGGACAAGACTGAGGGAGAAATGTCTTTCCACTTCCTACGTCGAAAAACAGACTCATCCGACTAGGCCCTCTCGCTGCTTCGTCAAACTTGGTGTTCCTTTTTATTCTGTCAGATGTTCTAAATACTGCAAAGTGTTTTCTGTTGATAATGTTTATGTATTTATGCTCAACGTACGTAGTAAATTTTAACGAATAGAAGATATGTATGAAATGTTTATGTATATAGCCATTTAAAGCTATTATTACAATTATAACAATTATTAATGACATAATTCATATACAATATATATCCTGTGTAGAGGAAAGGAGTCTGAACCATAGACGCAATACAAAGCTGTTCAATGTGTTTTCCTAAGTGTTTTAAAAATGACGAAATCAACTTCAAACAGTTGCACTTCTTGTGAGGCTGAATGTGTTGTCAGAGAAATAAAAATAAAAAACAAGTACAGTCTATAATTCTGATAATTCCTTTATTTCTTGTGATTCCCTGTTAAGACCGAAATTTAAAACCTGTTTAGATTTCCCACTACAAAAGTTCATTGGTTTTCGCCAAGATTTCACAGCCTTGTAAGTATATGTAAGATATAACCACTCATAATATCCGTTCAATGACTTATACAAAAGACATTTTAAGAGAATACTAGTATTTCATTTTTTTCAAATTCCTTTTCTGGATTTATGTGTTAACTAAAGGTGTTTTGCTTCGAAAGTAATTTAACTTAACCTCCGTTTTCGAATTGTCCCTATGATTAGGTTGGAGAAATGATACTGTTCAGATATCGAAATTATAGTTCTTTAACTTCATAATTTTTCCAACAGAGGGCGGTTGTGTAACCTTAAATTTTCGGCGTAGAAATGTGATTGCAACAAGAGTTACATTCGTAGTTGAGCTGTGAACTCCATAGCAATCAGATCGTTGTCAAGAAGTTAAAGTACTTTTCCGAGTTGTGTCAAAACAAAGAAGCATCTTGAAATTTCTTCTTGTGCTATTTTAGTAGTCAAGGTAAGCATAGAATGCTCGAAAACCTATTTTGAGCTAAGCTAATTTTCAAGAATTATGATTTCGTGACATATTCTTATAAATGAATAAACCTAAATGTTATATTGTTATGCTTTGGCTATAAACATCTTAAATTCCAGCTTAACCATTAATTGCCCTTTGAAGTAAACACGATTTTGTTGATTGTGTTGCGAATGATATTAGTAGTTGAGATAACGTCACGTATGTATTTTGAGTTGTGCCCCTTAAGATCTATTTTTTAATGTTCGGAGGTATAAGTTTTGATGAATTCTATGAGGTTATTTTGAATTGTCACTTTTAGTAGACGAAAAAATAATTTTCTTCAGAAAGTGAACATAAAAAGTAAAGTTACATTTTTATATAACACACTCTTATCTTACAATTTACACTAACATGTGTGATCAATACACTAAAAGTGTCATGACTAAGAAAAGGCAGTTCTTTTGGGTTTAGAAATAAAAGGGATTAAAACAACTTTAGATGCTAATATTATTCGTTCTCGTTTCAGCTTTTGAATGTGATGGTAAAAGTAATGTTTTATTAATGTCTCTAACATTTTTTTATATTTCCTGAAAAACAAGTAGTATTTTATTGTCACATTTGCAGCAAGTGTGTGATACATCAAAGATACAAATTTTTATGTATTGTCCACTTCGATACAAGATTTATTATTTAGGACTGAAGAAAATTGCTGTTGAAGTAGACACCAGTATTTTTGTCCATAGTACTTTCGTTGTTTTCCACGGAAAGTTACATCCTCATTGCCCTTAAAGTAAAAATTGCAAGTACCTTCATTGAACCATCAGCTCTAGGATATCGCCTTTGAATTTGAATTTCACCTCATGTCCGAGCCTAGCTAAAAAATATGTAATTTATTAGTTTCTTTCCTATGACAGATTCTAGAGGTATCGTTATCAGAGTTCACCAAGAAGCACAAGAGCATTTTACAACGGTAGCCTCAAATTTCATTGACCAAGGGATGACCCCGTACTTCTGCAAACCGATTGACTTTCTCGGAGGCCACATGGGGTGTAAACGTACAGTACGTCGATCTCCGCTATCACCTGGGAGTGAAAGGCTGTGTAAATTCTCACAGACTACGCGTTGCGTTTGTGACCCGGCTTCGTGTGAATTGATCACCTTCAAACAAACAGAAATATACAAATGCCAAAAGACACAAATGTCGTTAAGGAAAAAAATCTTCAATCACACCACAGATAGTAGCATCATGATGCTTTTACGAAAAACTCTGTTATTTTAAAATATTGAGTTGATTTTCTAATAATTGCAATTTTTTCTTATCAACGAATCCAGATTGCAAAATTGAGAAACAAGAAAATGAGATGAAAGTGATTATAGTTTTTGGAATAAAAATTATTTGCTGTATAGAGCTTCACTCATTATTATTGACAATATAAATAATTCTTCTTTATTATTGTTGTTATTTGACAATTCCATAAACTTATATTTGTAAACTAACAACAATAATAAAAAATAATTATGTATCAGCGTTATAATCACTTCTTTTAATGAATGTCTTACTTATATACTAAGAGAAAAATAGTTTAAATTTTAGACATTCTATTTTGTATTGTTCTTTTGACTGTTCTAAAGTTTCGGCTATACTTTCGCTTACTTAAAAAATGGTTGGAATCATGTTGTTATATCTAAATTATTTACATTATATACAATTTTAACTAAACATCTATTATGAACTAATGTATTACATTATTATATAAGTTGTCAGAAGCTTACCTTTTCAAAAAAATGGTTTGAATCAATTTGTTAAATCTAATTTTAACAAACAGATTTTAGATTTAACAAATTGATTCCAACCATTTTTCCAAATTGATTCTAACCCACGACTCCTTAGAAAAAATTTATTATAAAAACCAAATACAATACAATTGCACTATTGATCTTATTTTTATTTAATAATCTATTAATTTTCTCGTATGTACATTAATCATTAAGTATGTTGAATAAAGTCATATCTAATAAATATTTGGGTATAATCTCAGTAGTTAGGGTCAAAACCATCTTGAATGACGGTGCGGCCCGCGGCTTAACAAGAATCTGATACGTGGCCCATAAGCCCTTCGAAGTTGGACAGCCCTGATCCAACGCCACGAAGGCTGAGAAGGGGTGCCTCGCCCGCTGCGCTTTCTGCAGCGCGCCTGCGGGACACGCCCCCTGCCCGCAAAAAACCCCGCGCCCCGCCGCCTCTTTTTGTTTGGAGTCGCTTCGTCTCCTCGCAAGTATTTTCCCTCTCCAAAGAAATTGCTTTTTTCGTTTATATTCACTCCTGCTCAACGCGCCGGCGAAGGGAATCGCTAGGAAAGCCTTTTAAGCACTTCTCGCCGAGACTTCTCGCTCCTCCCGGCGCCACGTCTCCTCCTCCGGATGCGACGCTCCCAATTTTCTGTCGATGTTCGTCAAGGAAACCAGCCGCTTCGAAACCATCGAGAAAAATGTGCGAAGAATAAGGAAAGATACGTATTGTATTTCCCTACTGGAACAGGGAGGAAAAATTAGGCGTATGAAAACGAAAGTAGTAGAACTATGATAATGGAGGTATTAAATCATTTCGAACTATACATTTACAGAAAATCAGCGTATCGGGTAAACCAGAGTACATAAGACATTTTCCAGAGTACCTAAACCACAGAGTACATAAGACATCAAGTGTACATAAGACATTTTCTCGGTGCGTCAGAGAATAATTGTTTGTTCAATTCTTTTTACATTAAATGTCACCTACTATAGCAGGGGTGTCCAATTTCCAAGGTTTCAAGGGCCACAACTAAAACCTTTAATACGGTTGCGGGCTACATTTTCATTATTCGGGCGATGCACACGTGGCCCCGTGTCGGCAGTTGGCGCAGCTGCTCTAAAACAAAGTGGGGGATGGAACAATGCGCGATTTCAGGATCTACAACACATAACGCAGTTCAACACATTAGGATGATTTTGAATTTCTGAATTTACAAAATAGTCCTTATATCCAAACTTAACCTATTTTGGTAGCAAGGGTGGGTTGTTGACCCCGGCAGGACGCGTGTGCTATGCGCACAATGTTCTCGCCCGTCCTGGATTAAAGGGCCTTTCACATTTACTTAATAACCTTTCGCGGGACACAGTAACTGCTCCGTGGGCGCTAGTTGGACAACCCTGAACTGTAGTTACCCTCCAAACCGGGAGTTTTAACTAATTTCTTGTATTTTTTCCTAGCTGAAACTACGAAAGCAGAAGCTGTTAGGGCAAGAAGCACGCAGTCGTATTTCAGTCGACGCTAACGAGCAGGTGAAGCAGAGAGCTTCCGGGCGGGGGCTGGGCTATCTCGAGGTGCCCCGCTCCCTTCAAGTGCAGCTCGCTCACCGGGAGCGCGTGGCTCTGCCCTCCCCTCCCCCCCCCCCCTCACGCGCCGAACGTCAACAAGCAGAGCGTAAGTATGGAGCGCTTGTAAACAGACCGGGCTCGGGGATGCTTCCGTACGTCGCTCGCCGGCTGCCGACCTGCGGTGCCCCGCCCCGCCACGCACCGCCACGCCACGCCGCGCCACGCCGCACGGCTCAAAGCAAGCGCGCCGCCGACCCGCCCCTCCCGCTGCCAATGCCAAGGTGCGCATTTGCAGCGTTGCGATAATATTCCTAGACCTCGCTTCATGGTGTTCGTAACGTGAATAGCGCACTCCTGGTGAAAGACATCCTCACCTCTTAAGGAGCGTACTATATTCCACACTTACACTTACAGCTCAATAAAAGCAGTTCTTATTATAATTATTTAGCATTATTACGGATTTAAGACTAATAAAATCAAGCATGTGTCACAGGTGCTTGTTTTATTTAAGATTGTGTGTGAGTCAGTATCATATTTTCTGCAGCATAAACTGATGCATAATTTGATTATTTAAAGTATTATTATGTGCCGTTTCTTTGTATTGGAAATTTAATTTTGTCATTTATATTTTCAGTTTGTTTTCAGCCATCTGCACTGGTGCAATTGCGATATTTTTGTCTTTTAGTGGAATATTAAATTCTTTGTTTGAAGATATAAATTTTAATATTTATCTTCCAGTGTTTAAATCAACGTTAGGGGTAAAACAAATCTGTGGCTAACCTCGTTTTTATAAAAACTGAGGAAATTAATTAGTCCGTGAAAATGCAATGGATTGTTGTAGCAAGAATGTTGTTCGAAGAATGTCTAAACAAAATACATTTTACAAATACTTCAAGAATGCCAATTTTATTCAAGAGATAAAGACAAATGTTTTGGTATTGACCCATCTGGTCAAGAGTTTAAAATCTTAAGATAATAACAATTGGATAATTGAGAGAGAAAAAAATGCTCGTTGTACATTGTGTATTCTGTCACAATTAAAATTGTGAAGAAAATAAAATCTCAATTTTCTCAGAAAATCTTATGAAACTAGAAATCTAAGGGAAATAAGACAGCGAAAATTCCATTCAAGCAGTCTGAAAACACAAATAAGAATACGCTACCAAATACGTTCGCATGAAACTAAGCTAAAACATTAGGAAATTTGCTATTAATGTAAACAGGAAAATGAAAATGCTTCTTTTATTATCATTTGTAACAAGGGTCTTTTATCTTTTTATTCCGTTACTTTAAACACAATTCCACATTATGCTTGTAGTTTTAAATATATTTTCGAACATAAACGGAATATTTGAAAAAATAAAACACACTGATCCCAACGCAAGGATGTAACATTCAATTATTTGATTTTATAAAAACTGATAACGTTGGTTCAGTTTTCTCTTAATATCCACGACATTCTGATACCGTTCACAAGCAAGTAGGTTCGAGCGACATGCATCTGTCGTTTCATTGAGTAGTAGTTCTATCTGAATAGTGCCAGATGACAATTTTAGAAAATTAGAAAATGTATTTTTTAATAAAATGTATTGTCCGAATTTTAATTTGTCTGATGACGGTAGATTCATTGTATAACATTTATATTAAATGTCAATCTAGAACTGAGGCATTTATCGGTACAAGGACTTGCAGGCTCAAACACCTTAACCCAAGACCTTTTTAAATGAGTCGCTATTATCAACTGTTCTATATTTCAAGTGGTTACGAGAAGAGCTAATCGCCAAAGAGTAAATGTAGTAAACTGTGTGGTGACAATTTGAATGAAACACTTTGTGAATGAAAAAAGATAATTGTTAATAACTCGGATAATTATTGAAAAAAATATTGTATTAATAATTTTCAAATTCAAAGAATGGTGTGATAAAATTTGTTTTTGATTCTGTAATTCAAGAACTCGTTATAGTTTGTATTAATGTTTTGAACCTTTTTAATCTCAATTCTTGCAATTTCGATTCTTTGAATTAGTGTTTTCACTGGACTCCGATTCGGAGCATTCACTAACCTACTCTGCTTTAAACGTACGGCGAGTTGGTTTGGTCACCTAGGACACAGTTTTCCAATCCAGAGCTTCGTTACGACTTCACTTTTGAAACTTAACTTCCCAATTGGATGAACATGAGCCAGCTGACGAAACATCAATTCGCTCTACGTTTTAATCAGACATTAGCCGCAGTGCACTCTTTCGTCTGTTTCCTTGCGCGGGGCCGCGGCCGTCACGTGGCGAGGTGGCCGCTCCCGCGCTCGACTTGTTGCTACAGCGGCCGCACAGATTAGAGCGGGCGAGGGCGGGGGCGCGGGCGCGGGCGAGGGCGGGGCGAGGGCGCGGGGCGTATTGATTGCGGGCGGCGCGGCGCGGGCGGCGCGGCGCGGGCGGCGCGGGCGGCGCGGGCGGCCGTTCACGGGCCGCAGTCGAGGAACGGAGCGCCCTGGCCCGCCTGCGCCCGCCGCCGCTGGACCGGGATGCTGGGCTGCTGCCGCTGCTGCGTTGCCAAACCGGCAGGAGGAGGCGGTGGCGCGGGCGCGGGCGCCGGGCGACCAAGTTGCGCCGACGCCCGCGCCCGCGCCTCGCCCGCGCCCTTCCGGCCTCCGGAGGGCAAGAAAAAGCGCCAGCGGCCACTCGGATGCCGTCCCTCCCCCTCCCCTCCCCACCCCCGCCATCTGGCCCTGCCCTCGTCGTCGCGCTGCGGGACTCGAGCGCACCTAGTGAGCACTGCGCCCATGCTTTTTCATTTCGATGTAATTTGAAGACTCTGAATTACAGAAAAAGGTGCGCCACTTCTTTTCGTACATAGAATTTTTTTCCCACAAACGATTTCCTGAGAAATATTCATTCTGATGTATACTTGTAGTAAAACTGGCCAGCAAATCAGTAATAATATCATTAATGATAATAATAATAACAAAGCAGAATAAGTGTCGTCATTGTATGTTCGGTTTCTCAAGATAAGCCAATTTCCTTCTTGCAGAAGCGCGTAGATCAACAGTTTTAGAACCTTAAATGATCTTAAGTACGTATAACTCTCTCGTTTCATATTTTTAGAATTGCCATTTGTATATGCCGTCATGTTAAAAAAAATCTCATACCATATTACCAGAGCACCATCAATGATGTCTACATGACGTATCTGCATTTCTCAACTTTGACCAAGTGTCAGTATTTATTGGCGACTAAAATTCCCAAATGGGATTTCATCTTCTAATTGTGTGGTGTCTCCTTCCATGTAAAAAAACATCTTTAATATTCAAAATAAAATTATAGCCCGAATTTTATCAGTGACTATTTTTATCGTATTTGTATTTTTTTGTTTGAATCACGAAGTATGTAATTACATGATCTTTGATCCACGTTCCGCGATCGACGATCTTTAATCCACTGGTCAAAGCGGATCACGAAAATGGAGCTTTATAGAACTATATAGAAGATATATTCCTCATGATAATTTGTCGTTTCATGCTTAGTTAATTCACTTCAGAAGTTATTACCCGAGCATTTGATAACAAACCACCACACATTAGTCTCGTATATTTGAAGTGCTGAACTTTAAACTCTCCTCGGCACGAGTATTTGAAAAATTGTTTTTAAAGTATTTTCTCTGAATCGATATCGAAGTCATTGGACATTCATTCTCAACCAAGTCCAGGACATTCTCAGACGCGCAGAGAACTGTGTGGACCGAGATATATTCTAGAATTATACTTTTTTTATTAAAGCGAAACTCAGAAGTATAATGTGACTGTGAATACGAAAATGGGTTTAAAAATACTTAAAAGCTCCCAAATGCCGTCAGCAGAAACAATTGTTTTTTAACGTATTCTTATAGTTTTTCACGTTGAAAACTTTCCGGCCTACCATCCTTTGGTTCTTTAATCGATCGCTGTCTAAACCTTCTCTTCGGGAACTTGGGCGAGTTGAGTCTGCAGGATGTTAGACGCACGGGAGAAGTCACTCCAGGTTCTCATACGGGCCTGTCAAACCGCACCCGCAAGAGCTACTTGCCTGGCTCGGAAGCCCTGCACTCCTGCGAGCACGCGCCACTTCCCCTGACTCCTCTGTCGTTTCCCCTCCAAATCCACAATGGGATGTACCCGCACACAAGCTAAGGCGCGATGGGGAATATTGGTTTCATGTGAAAATATGTTTGCAAAATTTGTTCTGCCAAATAACCGAGATTTGAATGATGATTATATGATTTACTATTTATTACTATTTCATGTTTATTTTATTTCTCAATTCTGCCCTGCCATTTTTGCCAAGGCGTAGGGATATGTTTGAATGGCGAATTCTTCCCTTGTTTTCGTTTTGTGTTTCGCTCTTCTAAAATCATTAAGTTATATGTTGTGTATAGCAAGAAAGTGAAATAAATTAACAAGTCTCTATAAGTTCATTCTCACTTACATGGGGACAGTTCTTTTATCAGACCGTCTTTGTCTGTTCAGCCTTCTAACCTGAATGAAGGACGGTAATGTTTTAATTGCACTCTTAACAAAAAAAACAACGGTTTCAACATCAAGATACTTTCGTTTCAAAATTATTAATTAACTTTCAAACAATTTGGATTCTGATGTATTATAATTTATTTATTTAATTACCCACAACTGGGCAAAGCCCCAATTACAGTAGGCATTAATAATAGGCATAATGTTTTAATGGACAATTTCTTACATGTAGTAGAGCAAATAGGAACTAAATTAGCTAAATTTGGGACAATAACTCAACGGACTTCTCCAAATGAATGTCATAGGCCTGGTATTCAGTGACATCCCGCCACTCCGGAGTGTTTGTACAACATTTATTATTAAATCAAGGCCAAAATCAAAGATGCAGTACAGCAAACCAAAGCGAGTAAATGGCGTTGGGGAGGATACATCATTAGACAAGACCAAAGGCGATGGGCGTACATTACAAAAATCAGGGACCCTCGTTATGGCTGAAGGAACCAAGGGGGACAGAGAAGAAGATGGTCAGAAACTGGCTCAATAGAGGACAACATGGAGACAACTGAGATGCAAACAACAAAAAGAAAATGATGCTCCACGGCACAATTAGTGTTTGAGTTTACAAATACCAACCTACTGTAACCCTACTAAAGCAAGAGGCCTTTGCCCTTTATGGGATGTTGTAGGCTAACAATAATAATAATAATAATAATAATAATAATAATATTAATACCATTAAATCTCGCACCAATTGCTCTGGACGTCATGCGCTCGAACTCGGGTTCGCTATTTACCATACCCGCGACCTTGCCTTGTCTGCTGTACACGTTGTTACTAACTAAAACACATTCACCGGAATTAAAACAGCATTTCGGTTTCAGTGATGTAGAATACGTATCAACATTTTAAGAGAGAATTGAATTGTTTTACCCCTCGATTCTTCCGCTTTCGGCGCAGGGAGAGAGACGAACATAGGCGTACAAAGGTTTTACACAATTTTCATCGCCGTTCTATGGCCAGTTCAATCGCCATAGAACGTGCTGACGAACAGTCTTAAAGAAAAGTCTCCTGGAGTATATTTAATATCCATGAGTATAAAAGTCGATATTCTTCGCAGTATGGTTTTGCATTCAAATGTCCTATGAATCCACCACCCGCATCTCTACACCATCTTAAAGAATCTTACGTGTCTCTTACGACAGTAGTGCCTCAAAGCGCCGAGAAAGATAATTTCCCCCATAGAATTCACCAACATGATGAAATGAGCGATGTAGTTTACGAGATTGGTCAGAGTATAAACGATTACAAAAAATAGTACTTGCATGGCTATCCGGGAGATGCCGCATCCTAGGCACAGGTGCCAGTAACTAGGGCCCCTGTGCCTTGGACGCGGCATCTCCCGGATAGCCACGTAAGTACTCATTCCGGCCGCGGAAGCCTACGCTCTTAATTACAAAAAAGTTTGCCGACGTTCCGGAATATTTTAATTCGATCATCAGGGGCCGTCCATAAATTACGTAACGCAAATTTGGAGTATTTTCAATACCACCCTCGCCCTTGTAAGCACTTCCCTATCTCTATGTAAGGCTGCCTCAGACCCCCTCCCTCCCCCTTCACGTAATTTATGGATGATCCCTCAGTGTTTACTATTCCATCATCAGGACAGATTGTAAACTTATTAGTAAGCCCTAGCGATGGAATTAAAATATTCCGAAACGTCGGCAAACTAATAATTTAATTGTTTATACTCTGACCGAACCCGGTGAATGCATCCTTCGAAGATAATTTCGTTGGCTGGCATCGGCGGAAGCGCCCACTGTGCTTTGTGCGGCTGCCGCGGCCGCCTGGGCGACGTCGTGCGGCGCGGAGCGGCGTCTGGGAGAAACTCTTTATCTCCTTCCTCCTCGTTCTCTCGCGGCGGCGCTCTTATCTGCCAAAAGATGAAAAATGAGGGGTTTTGGTCATTTTGCCTCCAGGCGCTGCGCAGCGCTGCGTTGGTCCTCTCCGCCCCGCCCCCCCTCTTTCCGCCAACTGGGCACCAGATGCTCGCGCTTCCACCGACCCCGCCACGTCGCTGGGCGCGATCGTCGTACCCGAGCACAAATCCGTCTCTAAATTCACGTGTTTCCGTGCCTGGATTAAATTAAGAGGAGTAGGTAATCCGGCATATCGGAGCTCAAGGATTGTTTCCGAGCACATATTTTCATATTCCCGTTAGTGTAGTCAATGCTTTATCGCGTGAGCTGGCGGATTTTCTTTCCCACTCGATGGTGAGATCCGGTGCCGATCTACACGTCGGCTTGTGGGGCGATCCCCCTCCAGGGATCTTCCTCCGGCGAAGCACCGCTCCAGCCGGGACAAGCTCTGGCATTGATCGGAGAAAGTACGGAAAACTACCGATCAGAGCAGCCCACCACTTGTAGTCTCCTACAGACAGTGGCGATGTTCTAACTCAGCCGGTGTTTTCAAGAAAAGTGAAAGAAAAAGAAAACAAATTGTCACTTTGCAGGGGAAAGGTTCATTCTCAGCGGAGCACACCTTACGAAGTAAGGCGTGTAGAAAGGTCGAAGGCAACGTTTTGCCAACTAACACGTGGTGAGAAATTTCATACAAGGAATTTTACAATAAAGTTCCATCTGATTATTACGAACATTTTCATGAATTAGTGATCGGCAGGTCACGTACTGATGCAAAGAGATTTCGTGTACCTGCCGAACACGAGGGTATTAGGAGTTGCCTAATCAGGGGCAAATGAGTAGTTTATAACTCCGTTATATGGAATTTCGAACCACATGTTCATTGGCAAAATGTAATTACCTTCTACCCTCTACATGCCTTACAAGTTCGAAATATTTATTGTGGGATCCTGTATACTGACAGTTCTTGTGAACTTTATTTACTACATTTTTTTAAAATTAGAAATCGTAGGCTAGTTTCTAAACGTTTTTTTCACTTGACTCATAAACAAAGATTGTGTGTGACAATTTTTTTGTGCGTTGACAATACATTGGGCACTTAGTTTCTTTAATTGGATAAGCCTTTTCAAGCAATGATAAATTTTAATTATATGATTATTTTTCCTTGTCGAATATTTATGAAGTTGTTACAACCATTATTTTAATAAATACGACATTAAGAACTTCCAGAAACGTACTTATTACACGTATTAAGAACTCATTTGTCTACCGAGAATAATGCATTGCCCTCAGATAAAACTAAAAATGTTCAGATGTTTGTAGAGTCCGATTACTGAGTGTGCTTGGGTGACGAACTATCGACGTACAGCGACTCCACTCCGAAATGAAAGCTCGTGGGAATATCGTATAAACAGAACGAAAGTGTGGCTGCTAATCATTACGCAACACACGAATATACTAGACATATAATTATCTTAAATGGGGTACCAAGAAGGGTTTTCATGAAAGTACACAAAATTACGCGAAATCAGCACATTAACTGTTCTATAGTAAAACTATAGTTTTTAAAAATTAATAATGTTTTCTCAGATAGAGGAATCTCAGTTGCGTTTAATAATATAAATTGTACCTCAAGGCGGTTCAATAAATACTCCTTTCTGGAAGTCATGTGGACAGTCAGTAACATCTCATCTCTATAGTGTGATTTTTCTAACTCTGCCCCTACGGCCACGATGGAATATCGCACTGCATTTCGCGTCTTTCGCGGTCGTGCCGCTAGATGCCGCGTGGTCGCAAGCCCTGCTTGATACGGTCGCGTTCATGCGATATCTAGCGGCACGATTGAGAAAGACGCGAAATACAGTAATACATTCCAATGTGAAGACGGGCCTTGAGAGTCACAGTTACAAAAATCGCACTATAGACTCTGCGTGAAGAGACCCGATATTTTCCTCCGCCGAGTGCGCCGTGTGCGCCGCCAGCGCCGCGTCGCGTCGCGTGGCGTCGTCTGCGGCGCGCAGTCCAAGTGGTCGCTCAAGTGGCCGCGTATAAGAAGGAGCCCCGGGCGGAGGGGCCTGGGGAAGAGTTAATTCGCTGGCGGAGGGCGCGGCCCCGAGGGCGGCGCTGCATGGGAGCGAAGGGGCAGGGCCCCGGTGCTTCCCCGCCCCGCCCCGCCCCGTTCTCGCACCCCTTGCCTCTTCCCGCCACGTCACGCTGCGACTCTCCCCGCCACCCCACGCCTCGCATCGCCCCGCCCCTCCCCGCCTTACCCGACTCTACCCTACCCGCCTCACCTCTCCCCGCCACGCCACGCCACGCTACTCCTCGCTTCGCTCTGCTCCGCCTTGCCCCGCCACCGTTTGTCTGGCCTCGCTCAACCCCGCCTCGCCCCGCCTCGCCCCGCCTCGCCCCGCCTTGCCCCGCCTCGCCTCTCCCCGCCCTTCCCCGCCCCGCCCCGCTCCGTCCCGTCCCGTCCCGCCCACCTTGCTTCGCCTCTCCCCGCCTCGACCCGTTCGACACGCCGCGTCTGGTCCCATCGCGCTCCCGCCCGCCCTGCTTCGGCCCGCCTCGCTCCGCCTAACTCTGCCTCGCACAGCGGCGTCGCTGGTTATCTGCGCCCGCCATTCGCCCACTGTTTGGCCCCGCTGTTTTCGGAGGGTTTGTCTCCAATGATCCCTCTGTCCCGGGGATGAACAAATGTTATTGCGGTGCTATCCGACACAGCCGTTTTCAAGAAGAGCTCCGAGAATATGGGAACAATTTTCCAATTGCAACTACACACTTTTCTGTCTCGGTAATAATTGTGAACTACGTATAAAAGCTTGTTGTGAATCAATGTTAGACTTCGATGTTCAATTTCGTGAATTTTTAACGACTGATTTTGGTAGAACATCACTCAAATTTAATATCTCAAATAATGGAAATATCAAAATTCTTTACATTGAATTTTTAAGTACAGATTATCCGACAAGGAATTCTGTAGAAAAATATATTTTTGTTATAAATTACATTTTCTATTTTTTCACAAGGGTTCCAGTTGCTCAGGACATTGACTCTTTTTAACAACTTTGTAAAAATTAAAATCGATTGGAGAGCTGGTCTCTTTCGTCGACGCACTTCAATTTAAACCAGTGGTGCTACAGAATGGCACAGGCTTTCCCGTATTAGTTTTCTATTTCCTTGGATCTGTACTAGCTATTCAGAAGTGCCACTTGCTCGTGCCAGCTGCAATCTATCGCCGCCCAAAGTACATTTTTTGACATTTTCTTAATTTTTTGGTTTCCTAATGTAAGAACAGAAATATTAATTTTAGAATACTAAAGGACAGTAAATTTTCGTCCCAAATGGCCATTTTCTTTGAAAAATTTAGAGCCATTTTTAAGAAAATGGCATTTAAGCGCTGCTAAAAATGCGAAATTTGAATCTCTTTTTCACAGACAAGTTTTGAGTTTTTGAAAACAGTCATTTGAAGCACTTACATTCGCAAATACAATAGTATTCACAAATTGCTGGTAAAGTGTATATTAAAGGTGTAAGTGATCTTTAAAAAATTATATTTGTGTAATTTTTGAAAGACTAAAAAATAATTCGCTGTTCGCAGGCGTGTGTTTCTGTGCATAACGTGCCGCCCCGCCCCTCCCCGCCCCACTCCGCGCACCGCACTCCGACCCCTCTTGAATGTTCCCGCGGCGCAGCCCCGCGCGGCCTCTCGACAGTGCTCGTGCGGGGCGGGGAGGGCGCGGGGCGGGGCCTCCGAGTGAGTGGGCCTTTCGACGGGCCCTGATGGCGCGCGAATAAAGGGCCGAGCCAAGGGCCACGGCGAAGGGCACGGGGCGAGGCCGGATTAGCACCTACAGAGCCCTCAGCACGTCAAGGTGCAGGGGACGTTCTCAACATGGAAATACAGAGCGTGCCGTGCCGTTTATCGGGGGCGCGGATGTTGGAGACTGAATGCTCAAAAGGCAAGCGATTAGTGCAGGGGAGGAAAGCCGTAGGCACACAAGCCAAGTAGTGACCCGCCAGGACATTTTGATTGGCCCACCAATAGCGAACAGCGAAAGGTACGATGCGAATCTATTCATCTCTTCAAGACGAGAGGATTTATAGAAGCAGATTTTCAAGTGCAGTTAAATTCCTTTTCTTGCAGCAGACGGCGCAGTCTCACCTATTGGGTAAGAATTCGGGTAAAGTGCTAAATTTAAACAATATTTTGAACCCAATTCTAGCTTCACTGAATTGAAAAAATTTTGTTTAGACCAGTTTCCTGAAATTCAGATTTTTCTCTAAGGCTCGGTGCAGATTCAACTCCACAAACACTTGTGAGAAAACTTTCGCTGCATGAATGTTATTAAGAACAAGTACTGTAACATTCAACTATTATAGATGCACTTCTTGCCAATATATTTGTTCTGTGCAGAAAAAAAATGCCCTTAATGTTTAGATATTGATAAACGTAAAGGAACTTCAAGAATTACATTAAATAAACATCACAGAGCTTCAAAACTTCGAGATTGTAAAAATTAAAAGAGGGTTCATTGGGCAATGCCTTTAGGATGTTGACTATTGTATATCAAGAGTCGTAGTTTGAATAGGTAAAATATCTGGATGAAATGGTTTCACTGATAAACATATCTATTTTATGAGTTTGTAGAAATAAAATTAATTCTTTGCGAAGTTGTGTGATGGCGTTTGCATTCCACAGTGCTACTTTCTACACATAATGCGACGATATATTGAATATTTTTCATTGATTGATTAGTGATACCGGATGTATCAACGGCTAAAGGCATGAGTTCCATAAGTATAGCGCATTTTTTCTCGAGAGGTGGCTGGATGATGGGATTCGATGCCGAGCTACCTGTCGGCTAGCGAGGATTTTCCCAACCAGACCCACCAGCGGGGCACCGCCCCAGACGAGACAAGCTCCAAGCTTTCGACCGGGCTCTCGGCATGAGAGGTATACTTCGGTTTTTCTTTCTTGGCGCACGGGGGGTGTCAATAAAATGGAATATTTTACGGTATTTCGCGTCGTTCTCAGTTGTACCGCTACGAGTCGCATGATCGCGACTGTATCGAGCAGTGCTGGCGATCATGCGATTCCTGGCGGGACAACGGAGAACGACGCGAAATACCGCGAGATATTCCATTTTATTGACACACCCCGTGCGCCAAGAAAGAAAAACCGAAGTATAGTGTAATGCATGTAAGTGTACATGTGTGTAAGGGAAGAGAAGAGGACAGGGATGATATTGGATATGTAAGTGTACTCTATTTTTGCATTTTCATATAATTTTATCTCATTTCTAAAAAATAAAATCATGGACAGTTTTCTCTTGTTACAATTATTTTATATTCACAGAAAATTTGTATTTATGTGTAATATTTTAGGATATTTTAAAATGTCCACAACTTTTTTGAAATCGTTTTCATTTGTCTATCAAACATAAACGGATGGACTTTTCCTCATATTTCAGACCATAGAAATTTGAGAGTTTTGCGCCAGTTATATACACTGAGGCTCTTTCAAATACTTCTAATGATGATTATTATTATCACCAACGGTAGCATAACTATATTGGGTTAAAAACCACTTGCGAAATACTAGAAGACATATTTGATATTCAGGAATTAGAGAGTAACTTTGAATTAAAATTTATTCTATATTTATGGTTCACTTACTTGTGTTCCCATTTATGTTTCTGCGGGCTGATCTCGGGCCTCATTTGTTTCTTATCACTGAGCTTATTCTTGAAACTGGTATTGCATCTTGATCTTATACTAAATCTAATTCACATATAAATAAATAATTTTAAGATTTCATTACTTTTTGTATCTTTGTCTTAATTGCTATAATTACTATTATTTATTATTTTAATTATTGTAGTTACGTATCACTGGATAACAAAACAATAGCTACATCTTCGGAAGATTTTATATATTTAAATTATTTTCACTGTTTGAAATATTCACTAAAGATTTATCTTTAATCATTTCCGAAATTAAGGAATGATACCCAACTTAGTGCATTTGATTCATTAAAGAAAATGTAATTCATCAGGAGACTGCTTTTGCTTATTTTGAGCATGGAAGCTGCTCGAGATGTCAGCGTTTTATTAACTAGCTTTCTTCCTCAACATGCGCGGTTCATTTCGTTCCCCCTTCGTGTTGTGCTAATTGGGCTGCACGACGCTCGTGCCTCGTGTGCACGATACCAACCCTCTACCTCTCCTTCGTTGTAATAAAAACGCGTTCGAACCCATTTCTTGCATTAATTACATCTATAAAACCCTCGAAATATTGTCTTGAAAATCCATTTGTGAATAAAAGGCATTGGATCACGAAACTTCCTGAAAAATCGTTTAAATTTAAAAATTCATGTACTGCGTCAAAACAGTTTTTTCTGCTTTGTAAAAACTTTTTCAAATGAAAATAGAGTGAATCTCTTGATTTTTAGTATAAAATGTATTTTCCTACTTTCAGTTATTTCTGCAAAACCTTTGACGTATGAATTGACCAATTTATCTATAAATGAAATAACAGGCGAAGAAGTTTGAATATCTCAAGGGCGTTCGTTTAGAAAGAAATTTGACCTTACTACTCATCCACGTCTCGTGATTTTTGGAGTAAATGGAAGGCAAGGTGCCCTTGATGTGTTATCACATGCTATTATTAATCGGTTTATAGAATAATCAGTATTTAATAATATCTTAAAACAAATTGTAATAATATCTTAAAATTAAAAGAATGGACGCGTGCCTGCCCTACTTTCTTCTTACGTCTTTGGCAAGACATTCCATGTGGTTTGTCTTGGAGCAAGCGGGTGTGAGCGCGAAATTATAGTTAGAGAAGCTATGAGAGTAGCGAGATTTTCAGTCGAAGTTAAAACTTGTTTCGTTTTGAAACTTGCTTCCTTTACAAAAAAGAATTTATTTATTATATTTATCAGTGATGTATTACGTTTTTAAATTCATGAGATAATTTCCTACCGTAGTCTACTAGTCCATAGTGTGGAGATATTGGTAAATGTAAAATATTTCAGTTACTCTTTTAAATCTGTTAACGCTGAATGCTGATTGTTTTTTGCAGAATTTGTAATTGTATGAGTTTTGACGAGTACGTAGTGAACGACACGATACAATATTTTTTTCGTAGGAGGAGGGGTCGATATTCCGTGCGATGTAATCGAAGGGTGTAGGTCAATATTATTTTCCGTGACTACTTTCTTTGCATTTCCACGAGAATCTGCAGGCAACCACCGATCGCTCTAGTTGCGAACAGCTTCGCAAGGCGAGCCAGCAGGTGCGCCGGAGACGAATGGGTCGGGGCGCTGAAACTATCTCCGTTCTTAATGCACAGCATTAAACGGCGCATCGCTCATCCCGGTGCCGCGAGCGCGGGGGCGATCCCAGCGGGGGGCGGGGGGAGGGGGAGGGGGACGGGCGGCCTTTGAGCATCGAACGCGCGAACTGGGGCGCACACGCGGCGCGCGCCGGGGCGAGGACGGGGCGAGGGCGGGGCGAGGGCGGAGCGAGGGCGGGGCGGTCAGGCACGTGCCTTGCGGTGTCGCTAAAATTATCCTCGCACGTACGTACGCTGCTTCCTTTAAAAGCGTTACTTTGATAGTTATCGGAGCCCGGATGTTTACCTGTTTATTTAGCTTCGGGTAGGCGGGTAAAGATACTGAAAAATCTGTGATGAAGGCACTAAAGGACTAATAAAATAGACAAATAAGCAGGTAGTGCAACTTATGGTACGTTATAAAATAAATGTTGCAGTGAATGGAGGTTTTTATTGTGCATAATTCTTAATTATTTAAGCTCAAGGTTAATAGCCCAAGGCCTTTTAAGTATACCGATCAGAGGTATTACATATTTTAAGTAATAAATATTATAAGAACCTGTAAGCAGAATGTGAATTTAAAAGAAAAAAACTATAAACTACTAGATATGAGCTTGCACTTGGATTATAATTTGTGATACATATGTTAGACAAGAGTAAGAGGTTATTAATGGTACAAGAAACAATTATCTAGAAGAGAGTTTGTTGTAAAGGAGAGAAACATAGTGTCTGAGCAATATGGCGTTTGTAGAACGTGGAAAGGCCAATAAATTCCAAACATTAATATCGTTTCGAACGCGACATCTGCGGGCACAATATTGCGCTTAGAGGCTGAAGGGCTGCAACGCCCGAATAGTGTCTGCCGGAATGAGTGCACAGGAAGGGCGGTGGAAGATGGAAGTGCTGATAGTGGCGGCAGTGGGCAGGAAAGTGAGGATGGCTACGAGGTCGGCAGCGATGTGGCAACGGGGGTGGCAGGGGAGGGTAGCAATGGGGGCGATAGTGAAGGTGACAGTGAGAACTTCAGTGGTGATGGCTGCGGGGGCGACAGCAGGGGTAGCAGCGCGGGCGGCATTGGGGGCGGCATCGAGCGCGGCATGGGGGCGCCAGCGGGGGCGGTATTGGAGGCAGCACGGAGGGCGGCATGCAGGGCGGCATGCAGGGCGGCATGGGGGCGGCATGGGGGCGGCATGGGGCGGCATGGGGGAGGCATGGGGGCGGCATGGGGGCCGGCATGGGGGCATCATTGGAGGCGGCATGGGGGGCGGCATGGGGGGCGGCATGGGGGGCGGCATGGGGGGCGGCATGGGGGGCGGCATGGGGGGCGGCATGGGGGTCGGCAGCGGGGTCGGCAGCGGGGGCGGCAGAGGAGGGGAGCTGCGGGGGTCGGCAGCAGGAAGTGGCAGCGGTGACCGGCAGGAGGGGTCGGCAGTGAGGGGTGGCAAGACGGGTGGCAGCGGGTGACAGAGGGAACGGCTGGGGCGAAGCGGGCAGAATCGACGCGCGGGTCCACCGCCGCGCCGCGCCTATCGCCTGCGCGAAACAAACGAGCTCGTCCATCACGCGGTGGCCGCGAATTCGTCAGACTAATCACGCAAGCGATACATCGCAGCCGCGGCTCTCCACTCGGCCGTCCCCTCCCCTCCCCTCCTTCACCCCCTCCTCCGACTGCCCTGCGGCGGCCTGGGCCCTCCCTCGCCACCCGCCACCCGCCGTCGCACAGCCTCCACCGCAGGAATTCTGCGCGCCGGACAGCCTGCGGCCAGCGCGCCTCTGGCTCAGCCATGCATATGCCGACAACTAGCAAGTAATGAAGCCACCAAACAACGAATAATGCTATGACCAAATATGGTCCAATTTTTACTTTCCCGTATACGTACGTATACACGGAGTGATATACGTAGTATAGGGAAAGTTATGTAATGCTGCGCGAAAAAATGGCCAATTTTCGCCAGAAAAAAATTCGTTGCCGGGCGCTGATACCGAAAAAGTGGATAAAACCAGTTGCTAACACGTGGTATAGGCAAAACCCCTCTTTTGTGGGTCCTTCATACCGAAAAACCAATTGAAAGGAAAACGACCGTCTGTCCGTTTGTCTGTCCGTCTGTGAACAGTGCTAGCGCGTAAACCATACGTACGATTTCTTCCAAAATGGATATTCGGTCGATCTGGTTTTTCTCATAGCGTGTCTACGCCATTCGTGTCTACTAAGACAGCCGTCAAAGTGCATTTTTCTTTTCAATGAAATCTGAAGCATTCTTCTTTACATGCTCTGAGGAATAACACTTTTAAACGAAAAATGGTTCAAATCCCTGTTAAGTTTACTTAATCACAGATGAAATGGAATCAAACTCCATAAAAATATAATGTAGATAATTACAATCATAGAATTGTTTTTAAAAAATGGCTAACAATCAGCGCTTTGAAAATGGATGAATAACGGTAAATGGTATTACTTCCTAGCAGGTATAAGCACAAAGCACTTCCTTTCACATCCAATTCCATTTGTGAATGATTTATTTATCTACAAATCATACTGTATGTATAGATGAAAACTTAATTTTTAAATCATTGGTCTTTTGCAATGTTTTTGAACATCTATTTTCTGTAAGATCAGCAGCGGGTTGCTGCTTTACATTATATGGTTGAAGTCATTACAGATGTTTCGCAAATGCTTTTCTAATGAGGACATATCAAATTACGTAACAGTGTCAATAAAAACAAAATTACAATCTCATACTGTAGAAATTTTTTTAAAAAATTCACTCTTTCTTACAATTATTTCCATTTACAACAGTATTTTGTAATGAGCAGCAACGTAACGGTCTTAAATGTCAAAACAAAGTGTAGCCTATTCAAAGAACGGTCTTCCGACTAACTTTTCGATCGTGGAGAAAAAAGAAAGATTCTCTACACACGCTTGTCCGGAATAGACGAGTACCGATTTTCCTCTTAATTTCTCTTATGCGTTGCGAAAAAGTATATGATGCTTATTAGCGGGTCTTTTTAAACTTTAAATTGGCATTACATTTTTCTCTTTGAAATTATTTCCATTGCATCCACCACAGTGTGTTCAGTTTCTGTATTATACACAACGAAAATCCACAAGTTATTTCATATTTACTTGAAATAATCGCTAAACACACTGCAGAGTTGTTCGCTAATACATTAGTTACCATATAAAAAGTGAACAGTAATTTGCAGAAGAGTCTCCCACCAGTTCTTTCCGTGGCAATGTTATACCAAACCTAAATAAAATAGACCTTTTTAACGTTAGGAAAACGAACCACAATACATAAATTTGTTTGGATATCGTATCGTATTTGCTTCGGTATCGTAAAAGTAAGGGAGAAATAGGAAGAAATTCCATTGAAGCGGTATATTTCCTGAGAATTATTAAAAAGGTTTAGGGCGAGAATTTCGAGATGAAGGACAATATTTACCCGCTCGGCAGCTCCTCGGAGCGACGAGCGAGCGCCTGTACGCGGCGCCGATCGCGCACTTGAGGAGCTGGGAATTCCGTCAGGCGGCGCGCGGACGCGCAGCTTCGCGCCGGGCGGGGGCGGGGGCGGAGCGCCATTGATCTGATTTGGGCGGCGAAAGGAGCAGCGGAGTGCGTGACACGGTGGCCGGCGGCGGGTCAAGTTCATATCCGGGCGCAGAGTAAACAAAGGCCCGGGGCGACGATCCGCCGCAGCCCCGCCCCCCGGCCAGGCGCCGTGACGTCACCAGGGGGGCGGGGGCGGGGGCGGGGGCGAAGGAGCGGAGGCGTCGACGGCGCCTTTGTCCGCGCTGCTCCGGAGCAATGGGCGCGGTCGCTCCCTCGAGGGAGGCTGCGCGCCGACTGATCCCGCCGCCCCCGCCCGCCCCGCCGCGGCCCCGCAACGGCTCGGCCCCGCTCCGCCCGCCCCGCCCCCTCCGCCCTGCTCTACCCCGCCCCGCTCCGCCCAGCCCCCGTTCCGCCCTGCCCCCGCCCCCCATTTCCCCGCCTCACCCCGCCCCTCTCCGCTCCGTTCCGCCCCACCCCCGTCCGCCCCGCTCCGCCCCGCTCTCCCCGCTCTGCCCCGTTTCGCCCCTCGACGCGCCGGCCCCGCCCCCCCCGCCCCACTCCTCCTCTGCTGCCCGGCAGTGATGTATTGGCGAGGGTGCGGCGGCCCGAACCCCCATCCCCCCCACCGGATGTGCCCCGCCGAGCGCGCGCGTTTTCGGACCCCTCCCCCCCGCCGCCACGCCCATTCAGCCTGTCGCGCACCCTACGCTGCCCCTGCCCCCGCCCCCGCCGCGCCCTCGGCCGCCCTCGGCCCCGCAGCGTCCTTGTTCTCCGGGCGACGCCCTTGACTCCGCGGCTTGCTCGCCGCTCGCCTCCGAGGGCGGAGGGAAGGCAAGACTGTCTCCACTCTCGGATCGATGGCAGAATTATCCCGAAAATCTGATCATGCGGTTGGACTTGTTTTTAAAAATCAAACGAGTGTATGTGGTGATCACATTATTCTGAATTCGGAGCCAAACTTTCCTAAAACACAATTACATTTTCCTTCATGTTCAATGAATTTTTGTGTACGATGTTTTATGGTTCGAAAACATTGTACAGAAACAAGTGAACAAGAATGAAGAATACTGAAACCCCAACCAAATATAAATTCTTATCCAGTGAGTTAAAACTAAAGTAGCATTTCTGAATGAATAAATTACTAAACATTACACTTAAAAATATATGTTACTGGTCGTCAACGATCAGTTTGAGTGAAAAATGTATCTACGTAACTTTGCTTACAACGTAGTATTTTTTATTAACTCTACTTCTGTATTAACTTCATCCGAGAAGCTTCAATTCCCAAACTATCGTATTTTTTAATAACTGAAATTATTCTCGAAATCTATATTATGTATTTGAAAACTTCAAGTAGTATTGAATGAAAAAAGATCGATAATTTTTTATACTAAAAAAACAGAAATTGCAAACGTTTCTGGTGGATGTTTTATAAAAATCGATGCTTTTTTGCCATCCTACCTCTGGGTGGAGTTTGGCATCCCTAACCCAGGGTGGAGGTAAAAAATAAAACGGGATAATTCTATATTGTAAAAACCGATTTGTTTATTTTTCACCCTTGGTCACTTCAGTCTGAAGAATATTCAATTTATGGATATCTGAAAAATATTAAAGAATTTTGGTACGACAGCGCTTTTTTCATTTAAAATATATCAACCACGTGAAAACATAGTACACATAACATCGATGTTAAAAAATCATTGGCTTCAAAATATCGATCTTAAATACATGCATAGTTTTATAAAAACATCGGTGTTTGAAAACGTGGACATGGATTGTGGCGTCGTGGTAGCGAAATGACAACACAGACACGAGCTTTACGTACAAATCTGTTTAATTACACTATTTACAAATGTATAGCTCTGGAGTTACGTTCGCCAGTACCTCCGTGACTCCCACGCGCCTGCTCCCCGTCCCTTAGGCTCGTGCATCCCCCACTTTGCCGCTTTACCGCGCCGGTGGCCCGACACGTTACGGTCTTACGCACACGCCGTGTCTCAAGGACTACACACACGTCTTGGACGAGCATACACGTCTACTCACGAGGTGCTCTCAACACCAACTCTTTTCTGCCTCTGCTAAGTTATTTTGGCGGTTACGTGTTTGCCTTCAGCCCTGTAAAGGCGAGGGGGGCAGCATGTGCGTCCACCGGGGGTCCGGTGCCCCTGCCCGCTCCTTTGCGTCACGGGGGGCCCGGCATTTTCCAGCGCTTTTGTCCGTCCCATGTGTCCGGCAGCCGGCGTACCCAGCCGTTCGAAGAGCTGGCTGACATGTGCCGACAATGTCGCATCCCTGGTTGGTCGGCGACGCGACGGGACCTGGATGCTCGTCAGTGTCTCTGGCCGGCGGCGGCGGCGGCGGCGGCGAGGATCCCTCGGGTCGATAGCATAATTTCTTAACACAATTTCCATTAAACGGGGCGATGAATGGCTCGCAAACGAAGCGAACGAATTTCGCCTGGGGGCGGGGCGGGGCGCGCCAGGGGACGGGGGCGGGGTGGGGGCGGGGCTGGCATTGTTTCCGCGTGCAGGGAATGAATAAGTAAGCGCCCGCACGCGCGTGGCTGTTTTTTCAGGAGGCGGTTAAATGTTAATTTTCTAATTTTGTGGGCTGATATGTGTGATTTTGGAAGCATATTCATCTGTTTTATACATGCGCGTTTCAGAATGTTTGGGCTACCTGTGGCGGCTATACTCCCTCTCTTTACAGGGTCCAAGTCGCGTTCAATCCAGGTGGACGTGAATAAAACTGTTTCGTTGCGTGTTTCCTGGGGGTTCTCTCGGTTCTTCTGTTTATTCTCCCCCTCCCTTCTCCTCAGTCCTCATTTGCCATCATGCCCCAAGGAAAGTATGGGATAAACGAGTGATGAATAATGGAATAAAAGGTGTTGTCGTTACCAACTTTTGTATTTATTATATGAAATTGTATTATATTATTTATTACTAGTGAGAACCCGTGCGATTAAATCGCACGGTTACTCAAATAACCAAACTGTTCTCTGCTTAAATTCTTTACTTGTATTCCAGCATTATAAACGACCTAACCTCACTAAGATCACTAACCTCTCATATTTCAAGATTTCTATTCAATGTAGAAAATCACGTTCACGTGCTTACACAACCTACACTAAATTGAAACAAACAAAAATGCTTGAGATTGCAACATTAACTTGTTTCCCGCCACCGCCCGAGTGCAATTTTCTTCCGAAAGATCGCGCGGCAATTAGATATTACAGATCCCGAATTACTACTTTTTTTAATATTTACGTATTTTTAACGCCCTTTTTCAATACGAATGTCCCATGTGCAGGTGAAAAGAAACACGAATTTTCAATCCATTGCTTCTTTATACAGATCGGTTTCGTATGTCACCCAATTTATTGAAAAGACCAAACAGCACTTTGAGAAATAATATATAATTAATATTAATATAATATTAATATTAATAATAATAATTAATTCAAATTTGAATGACAACAATACATCAATAATAAACCAATAGTTACCCTGACCATAATGTATTAAACTAGTTGCTGACCAAGGTCACTTGATCGTTGTCTCCGTCCGCAAATAATAATTATTTACTATGTTTGTGAAGCGACTAAAATTATTGGACTGGAAGTGATGTCCATATTGTGTGTTTTTGCTGACGCAAATTATGATAATCACTTCCCAAATATCCATTAGATTCGAAATATTCTAAAATTTAATCATAGATCGTGACCAACAATACAAGATGAGAAACGAATGCCCGTAATTAATGTGTCATTAAATGCTATGCATTTCATGTACTGCCAACAAAACTTCATATCATTCATGAAATTTAAATTTATATTCCATATACAAATTATAAATATAAAGTTAAGTAAATTTGGTCTTATAATGTACGCTGGCCGTGTAAATTACGAAATGTGTGAATATTTATTTTCTTAAAACATCTTTGGTCGATTTTTTTTTAAACAATCATTATGTAAAGGACTATGACAGGCACGTATGCAAACAGGAGCGTTCATAGTTTGCATACGTGGACTGAACGGAACACTAAATTCGGCACTCACAAATTTACGCACCTGTCATAGACCTTTACATAGAGATTTTCGTAAATAAATTCTTATTTATAATTTTCATCTCTGATTATGATCGCTAAGCTTGAATCAGTGAATAAAGTAGTTTGCTCTTAAGTAAATAAATATCTTGATTCCTAGACAACACTCGTTTCCTAAATTATAAGGTGTCGACATCACCACGGAGAGATGTTCGTGTAATCTCAAGATGGAATTTGGGACATTTTATTTTAAAAACTATGAGAAATCAGTATTTTGACAGCGTAAAATTTGAGAAACAGATTGTATGGATGTGTGGGATAAAGTTCTAATCAAGCCCCGCCTCCTTCATAGATGTCATTTAATTAAACCAGGATGCCCATTTTGAACTCTGGTCCATCGAATCGGAATGACATTAAAGGACGAAAAGGAATGACATTCATTTTGCTAATAAATGAAATAAATTTCTTTGCCGTTAATATTTGAGGGGTTTCTACATCTTTGAGAAAATAAAAGAATGTCCCCACCTTCATCAGAATCAAAGACTGAAGCCTGTCTGCGTCACTGGTGAGCGTTTCGCACCCCGAGGCGAGTGCCACCACCCTGGGCGAGGCCGCATGCGGCGCGCCGGAGCCATCGCCCTGGCTGCTCGCAGGTGGCGGCCCCCATTCGTGAAATTTCCTGTTCGCTTCCCCCGCCGACCGACCGCCGCAGGGCGGTGGCGGGGGCAGGGGATGCCCCGGGGGCGCACCGGACGCGGCGGCGGGGGGCACCGTGGGCCCTGAATGACGTTTCCGGAGCAGGGTGCCCCCGGGGTGGCGGCGGGGGCGTGGGATCCGGGTCCGCTCCGGGCGACGAGGGTCGCGAGGAGACGAGCCGGAGGCAGTCGGCGAGGTCCTGCGACCGGGCGGCGGAGGCGAAGCAGCAAATCTTGACGTCACGCTCCGGGTTCTGGCATATCTTAACCCCCCAACTGCCTCTCCGGTGGGACAAACAGACTCGCTGGCGCTTCAACCTCAGAGAGGAGACTCATGGCACTGCTAAATATAATGTAAACATACAACTCGCATTTTATTTGAGGAAGAAACGTTAAAATAATATTATTTTTTTAAAAAAATCTGTTAAAAATAGTTCTAATAGGTATTTTGGGCAAAAATTTTTGTATAATGTTGTTTAATATCCTTTCATCTTCAAGATTTGTCGTACTTACCCTCCCTTTATTTACTCTTGCGTTCTTTACATTGCCACTAGAGACTCTACCAAATACCACTTCATTGTCTTTTATCTTAGCCAACATGTATTCTAATGTTTGAATTCGGTCTAATGTATGTTTTCCGCTTATTATTCCCGTCTCCATGGCAGTAGATCTCCGCGAGACACACTCAATGGGGAAGGGGTTGGGGGGGGGGGGCTTACAGACCATGCCCCTAGAAAACATTTTTTTAGCAATCATTTTACTCAATTTGTTTCAAAATTATTATTGTTTTGATTACTTCGTATTCAAAAGAAGATTTATTATTATTATTATATACGCCCATTATGGATTGTGCGTTACAAATGCGAATACTATACTTTGCTTTTTATAGTACCGCTTGCCTTGTATTTCTTAGTTTTTCCTCTCTCTTTACTTATTGATAGTCTGGCGAATAATTTCCCTTGCTGCATTCTGTGTTATTCATTAAGTGATAGATGAATCTCCTACATTTAAGTACTCGTCAAAATGAGACAACTTGATATTCTTGGCAGAATGATTACTGTTGTTCTTACGTTGCGAATATAGGTGACGAAAAGTGAAGCAAAGATGGTCTTGCCGCCATTGGCGGTAAAATTGCTTTTATATCTAATTTTCGAGCCAATGATACTATTGCAATTGCTCTTCATGTTAAGTAACCTCATTTGTTCATGGATTGTGTTGGAAGCCAAGCTTTGCCATTTATTTCGTACGAATCTGCACGAGATTTTTATCGATTCAAAATTGTCGCGTCCGTTCCCTCCTTCACCCCTAATCCCCGCCCCCCCCCCCTTGGCCCAGCCGCCCAACCCCTCCTGCACTGAATGCTTCGGCGACAATAAGCCACACTATGGCGCCAAAGTGGAAACGGAAATGAGCCTCACAATCGTTTTACTGATGCAAAGACCCTTGCATTGTGTATTTTTACGATAAAGCTGAATAAAAGCAACGACTGAGGTATGAGTCATAAGCGTCAGGGGAGCAGACAGCTGCGGCGAGGTGTCGCCGAAGGGAAAATGGGCACTAGAACGAGCACAAGTGTCAAACCGCCTATTAAAATAAACAGCGATCTACTTCTCGTTTGTAGTTGGAATTTATTAATTTAGTTCTGTTATTAATTTGCCGTACGCAGCTTAGTATTAGTTTCGTCAACATTTCGCCATCAGAAATCGAATTGATGTTTAACAGATTGATGTTAATATAGACCAATACAAAATAAGGCAACACTTTAGCTTCAAATGGAACCCAAGGTAACAACGGCACGTGGCCTGTCAAACTGCCTTTGTATTGCCGATTTGGCGCTCACTATTTTTCGTTTCTTATTCGAGGACAAAGTACCGAATGTGAACAATGCTTACTGCATTGACATCTGCCTCATCCCTTCTTTCGAAATTAAAACATAGTTCCATTATATTTGTACGAGAATATATCATACATATATTGCAGAAATAAAATTGGTGGAATGGAGAAAATTAAAAATTGAGAACACCTGAAACTGGCAAAAAAAAAAAAAAAAAAAAAAAACAACTGAATGCGTACGTATGAACGTTTTATTTCGAAATTTGGATCACCTAGGGTATTCATATTTTCGTTCATTAGTTCATTTCATTAGTTTCTTTCATTCCCTGGACAACTCTAAATTTAAAATTTGTAAAATTACAGTTGTTTTCAGAACAAGAGAACGAGATGTTTAAATAAATGTTAAGAATACAATAAATGATTTTCCGACATAAAATAATTTGCTCCAGAATGTTGGTTTGGATGGAATTTGTGAAGCATTCTTGTCGAATTATTGTGAATAACCAAATAACGTAGGAAATGTATTGATTAAAAGCCTATTCGAAAAATAAAATGGAGGTAATACAAATAATTGGTTAAATATTTGTCACAATATTTGACATTATTAACAATTAATTAATTAATTTCTCGGATTGCTTTCTTAAATTAATTATAAGCTATCGAGTAACTAAAGTGATGTTCCAAAGCATTAGCTCGACTTCTTTGCTTATTTTGGTAGTTTCATTCCCAGTGTTTTGCCAGGCAACGCGAGCGATGCGCTCGAGTGGTGTGTGTGTCAACGCGTGTGACTGTTTATTTTCTAGCATCACTCGTAGCAAAGCCGAAGCCGCAAAGCGCGTTCGTGGCGTGGCGTGGCGCGGCGCGGCGAGGCGCGGAGGCGCGTGGCGCGAGGCCACCGCGACGCCATCTGTGCGTGCGGCGGCGGCGCTACTAGTGCGCGCGATGCCCGCGCCGGCGCGGACGCCTCGCCTCCCGCGCACGCGGCCACGCGCCCAGGAGCACAGCACACCCCACGCTCACCCCGCACCGCCACGCCCCCCCTGCGCCGCCCCTCACCCCCTCGCCGCCCCGCGTCGTCCGCGCCCGCCCGCGCCGCCCCGCCCCTCCTCCGGCCTTCGCGTCGCACCCCTCCTCTTCACCTCCTCCCCGCCCCGCCCCGCCGCGCCACACCCGCTGCGTCCGCCCGCGTCGCCCCTCACCTCCTCGTCGCCCCGCGACGTCCGCGCACGCCCGCACCCCTCCTCCTCCCCAACCCTCTCCGTCGACTGCGCCGTCCCGCACCTCCTCTTGCCTTCGCTTGGCACCCCTCCTCTTCACCACCCCTGGCCCTCCGTTGTCCGCGCCCTCCCGCACCACCTCTGCCCGTCGGTTGCGTTCGCCCGTCCCCTTCGGCCGCGCCGTCCCTCACCGCCCCCGCTCCCCAGGCCCCGCCCCGTGCCCGCCTCCACCGCTGCCCCACGCACACGTACGCAGCGCCGCTCTCCCCCCTCCCCGCGCGATCTGCGTCGCCCCGCATCCCCTCCCCCTCCGCACCTCCCCCGCTCGTACGCAGCGCCGCCCCCGCGCCCCGCGCGAACCCGCGCCGCCCCGCCCTCACGTACGCATCGCCGCCCCCGCTCCGCGCCCCTCGCCCTCCCGCCCCATCGCGGGTTATTGCCCCCCGGGGGCGGCACGGGGCGAGGGGGTGGCCGCCCCGAGCGATCAATACGCCTCGCACGCACCCCGCCACGCAGTCCGCGGCACCACGCGGTCTGGCAGGTTGCCCCGGCGACGCCCCCCCCCCCCGCCCGCCCGTGCCCCGTATTGATCTAGGAAACTCCAAGAGCAGCTCTCCGAAATTGAGTTGAGACAAACGGCGGAGGAAGGAAAATTCGGAGAGCGCGCGGAGGGCGGGCGGAGGGGGCGGGGGCTCCGTTTTCGGGAGCGGGTGGGGGTGGGGGGTGGGGGCGACCGCTTTGAGGAGCCTCGGCGGGGAGGGCTCCGCTTATGTCATTACCCGCCTCCTCGTCCGCCGGCCGCCACAGGGCGCCGCCCGCGGGAGCCCACAGTTTGTGAAAGAGGAGAAAACTCCCCTTTTTTTTTCTCCCTCCCCCCGGCAGCCCAGTTACAAGCCGCGACGCCGTCGCCCACCCGGTCATAAGCGTCAGCCGGAGCCATCGCGAAAAAGGGCGAGCGCAGTTAAGAGGGAGTCGTTTCAGTAGCATATCGATTGACGGGGGGTTGCAGGGCGCAGGGCGTCGAAGGGTTTTTGCAGCGAAGGGCGGCGCCGCGCCGTGTGCGCGGGGCGGCCGACAGACAGCGCCATCTCCTTCTCGCCCTTGAGCAGGCGCCGCTCCGGTGACAACAGGCAGCCTCCGACAGGCGCGTCGGCGATCAAATCGGCTTTCGAAGGCGCCGCGCGATTCGACGACAATTTATGCGCGAGAAGCGTCCCCGGTCGCTATGGATACGGCGCGGGCGGCGGGGAGGGGCGTGGCGGGCGAGGGGGCGGGGAGGGGATGGCGGGTCGATTGAAGAGAAGTCGTGTTGCCATTCATTCATTTTGTGTTTATTTTTGAGCTTTTGACGGTATCTGTTTATACATTTTCGGGAATCGAATAAAATTGCGAAAGAATCGAAGCAACTATCATGCTACCAAATGTCTCATTCGATTCATGATTAATTGGAAATATTGGAGAAAATAAGAAATGTAATGTTTTGTCTCATTCTAATATAACTTTCATGTCACATTTTGTTTGTACTTGGTGCGTCGGCCCGTGTAAGGATCATGGCCTACCGGCAGCATCCCCACGCGTATTCTGGTCTTCTTAACCTGAGAAATGAATTTTCTCATCGTCACACAGCAACATATACTGAAACATTGCAAGGAAACATCGAACTTGTGTTGGCGTCCTGGAAAGCGAGCACACTGACCAATGAGCTAAACCGCTAGGGCTCATGTCATATATAAAATAATTATTTGTGGCATTGTTTGTGATGCTAATTCCTATGTGTTTTAATTAAATAAGAATATGTTAAAAGTGAACTGTGTGCCTGGGAAGCACATTAAAAAACGGGCCTTCGACCGCGCGCGATTCTTCCTTTTAAAATTTGTTTCCACTCCAATCTCAAGGCACTGGGGTTTGTCTAATTCTCTTGTAATATCTCATTGTTCTGAACGTTAGAACTCATTACATGTCCAGTTGACTGTTGACTGTCCGCCAACAGCTTCAACTACTCTTGAAAAATATTATCCTTTTCTAAACAAAATAAGTTATTTATTACAACAAATTCCTCGTTTTACATTTAATACATCAACTCACAATTACGATGAACCTTTTAAATCCTGTCAACTCGTCTTCCCACAGCGTTCATCCAGGGTTTTCTATCAAAAGCGCCACGTTGCTCTTTAGGAACAGATGACTTTGTTACACCCTGTTCCCGTGGCTCTTTCCCCATGGAGTAAAACACTTTCAGAACAGTGAGTATTGCATATGTTGGCCAAGGCCAAAACTGGCTTTTAGGCCCCCCCTAGTAAAAGAGTTACTTTTAGGACATGCAGAGCGTGCAAAAATTCAATTTTAGCACTAGCGCTAAAAGTGAAATGATGCATAAGTGTTCAGACAACTGTCAATGCAACGAAGCAAACAAAATACTTTCGTTTGACCGCGTCAACGATTACTGATCTTAATTTTACGTACACAATAATTAAGTGATTTGAGTACTTGAATTTAAAATTAGTGGTGCTACAGAATGGCACAGACTTTACCGTATTAGTTTTCTATTTCCTTGGGTCTCGACCATCTTTTCAGACTTGCCACATGCTCTTGCCAGCTGCCATTCTATCGCCGCGCAAAGTAGATTTATTTTATATTTTCTTAATTTTTCGGTTTCCTAATAATAGAACAGAAATATTAATTTAAGAATATTAAAGAACAGTAAAACCTTTTCCTAAATGGCAATTTTCTTTGAAAAATTTGGAGCAGCATTTAAGAAAATGGCATTAGAAAAAGCTTTTTTCACACGCAATTTTTGAGTTTTCGACAAACATCATTAAATCTCTTTTGAAGAACATCAACTCACAAATACAATATTGTTTACAAATTGCTGGAAATGTGCATATTAACGGTGCGAGAGATCTTTCAAAAACATTTCAATTGTGTAATTTTTGATAAAACGAAAAAATACCCCAAATTGAACTTTACGTCATATTAAAGAGTGCAATTAGCACTATCCGTTCGAAAATTTTGAAGAAAAAATTTGGAACCATTTTTGAGAAAACAGCGTTGGAGCGTTTCTGAAAATGCGTAATTTTTAGCTATTTTTCACAGAAAATGGTTGAGTTTTCGACAAACTTTACTTGACATTATTTAGAGCATAACTTTACACCCTTCGGCCTATCGACCTCTTGTCGCAACATTTCCTACTTGCAAAATAAAATGCCATTTTTTATTACTCTTATCATACATTTCTATTTTGCCCAGTCCGAATGAATGCAAGGGGTTGTTTTGTTGCTGTTTTTAATATGCCACACGAACGCTGAGCATGCTGATGAGTTTGCTGATACATACTTCGAGCTTAATTTCAAATATGGTTAGTACATTGTCGTATAGCATTGTCACTGTTTCCACGATATGCGATACAAGATTATGGCTGTACATAATTACATCCCAGTACTACTTTCTATATTTTGCTTTTTATTCCTGCAACGTTCCATTTTATTTCCGTTTTCGTATCACATTCTTTGACAGCGTAAAAGCAAAAAATAGCAATTGTCTTAATTTTTTGAAATTAATTGCAGATATAAGTCGTCATTAAATTTATATAAAATCCCTGACCAAAATGCAATGACTTTTCTTTCTCTGCAACTTTTATATTACACTAAAAACAATCCAGTAACAATACATATGAAGAGAGGGACGAAATTGCGCATCATTAATTATGAAATCCATGGTTCCTCGCAGGAACAAATTGTGATACAGAAATAATATCTTCACGAATAACACCATCTACTTCACTAGTCTGTAACTATTAGCTCTTTGGCTTATTTTTCGATGGGAAAAGGACATCCAATAAGAAATGAAAGGTAAAAATTGCAGTGCCTACGTGTCAGTGAACGATTACGAGGGAAATTCTTCCCCTTTTTAGGGACATTCCGTTACTTTGCAAATCATTCGTGAAAATAGCACTCATCGATTGTGACTGTTAAAAGGAGAATATTTCTTACAATTGCTATTACATTGTACTTGATGAGTCTGATGAAAAACCAAATTGAATCATAAAACAGAGAGGGAAATTTCCTTATCATCTTGAGAAGCATACCGCTATAGAAGTCAGCTGAAGTAGATTTAAAAGTTGCGGAAAGCTACATCAAGTTAAGTTTGGCAACTTAACTTTCAAAGATCTTTTTACTGTGCTTTTCTTTCACAAATACCAATGACTGCGGAAGTTTGGATAAAATGGATGAACATAGGACCCTTTTCATCGGTGCTTCCTCAGTAGTAATCAAAACGAATTCTTCCATTTGCTGTCTCCTTATGCACTAAAAGACCTTCAGAGATGTCGTCCATCGACCTCAAAATATCAAATTGTTTGCCTTATTTCGCGCGTAAATTGTTTTCGAATCATGTTGTGAATGATATTGTAATTGTACTGTGGATTATTCTACTTCTCTTGTAAGGTTTTTATTCGGCTTACTTACTACCTCTTAACTCATTAACTACCAAATTAATTTTGTGCGCACAGCGCTCGCTCATTGTCATCGCGTTCGTACGAGCATAGTCATTTTTGGAGCACTCTGGCAGAATGTTTTTGCAATTTTTAGTGCTAATTAATTGTTATGTTGCTAAAATATACTACTAGTTCGTTCCAAACGCGCCAAACGGTAGTTAGCATTTTTTTCTATTCGAAGAATCAAAACAGTTAGACCGTAACTGCATACTATGCCCCGTCAACCACCGTTTGTTTTACACCGGCCTCTCCCTCCTACTGAACCACAGTCATATAGAAGATAAGCACGATTTTAGACGAGGATTCGAACCGACCCAAGTCATATGTACACCCTGGCCAGGAGTATATAATGACTTAGCGATCACGGCTAAAACGACATCTGGCATTCAGGAATGAAAAAGATTGCTTATATGTTTTGTTTAGGATGTTTACATCTATTGATGAAAACATTCGCCAATTGCATTATTCAAAGTTAAACAAGAATGAAAAAGGTGTGAGATCTCCAATTATGAATCATGGTACTAAGGAGCCGTCCATAAATTACGTAACGCAAATTTCGAATATTTTCAGTAACCCCCTACCCCTTGTAACGCACTTCTGTATCTCTATGTAACGCCGCGTAGCGCTGCCTCAGACCCTCTCCTTCCCCCTTTAGCATTACGTAATTCATGTGGATGATCCCTTATTGGGTTAAGACCAGTCGTTTCTAATTGAACCCGTGCCACAACTCAAGAATCAAAATTCCGCTCAAGGCCGTCGCGTCGGTTCGTGTGCGGCGTCATAGAGCCTTTCTGCTATCGCTGAGCAAATGGAGACGGGCTACCGCAGAGACGTCCCAGTGGAGAGGCAGGAGGCAGGCAAAAGGAGGAGGGGGAGGAGAGGGAGAGTGGGAGGGAGTGGGAGGGTGCGGGCGCTCAGGGGGAGAGGGGCGGTGAGAGCCCTCGACGCAGCCGCCACTGAGGCCCTGACACACGCGACACTCCACCTGCCACCACGCGGCCCTTGGCGCGAACAATGCGTCACGTGGGCTCTCTGTCACTCTCCAAGGCGATCGGGCAAGTTGAGCTACTTTTGCCCATCAAAGGCGAAGCTAGCGACTATCACCATCATCATCCATAAGGCCAAAAAGTGCCTTGTCGCTGCCGCCATGGCATTCTGTCTTCTGCTGTCCTTTTCATCTCTGCGGAATTTCTGAAATGTAGTTCGGTTTGAAGTTGTTCTAAAATTTTCATTCTAGGTCTTCCTCTTCCTTCAACTATTTTGCGGTTTAAAATAGTGTTTAAGAATTGATTATTTCTAAAAATGTGTCTAAAGAAGTTTCCTTTCGTGTTCCAAATCATTTTTAGCAGAGATCTATTCTTTTTCATTTTCTCTAAAATTATGTTACTTGAATTTGTTTTTTGTCCAGGAAACCTTCAGTAGTTTTCGCCACAAGCTCATCTCACAAGCTAGCAACTATATCAGTGTTAATTAAACGCAAGTGGAATTTATGATTTGAGGGGTGGCAATCTCGGATATGTATTTCAAATATTCATTAACTGACAAAACTACCATTGATTAAGCCTAGGAAGGAAGGAAGCGGGAAGATTGCATTTCAATAACAAATGCAAAATGTATTGAAATCAATGCGAAAAAGAATTAGTGAAAAAAAATGAAGAAACACTGTAATATTGTAGTAACTGTTATGATGAAGCAGTAATAAAAGCGTTTTTTTAAAAATTGCGAAACTAAGAGTAACCAGGTATCTCCCACCAGCGGGGCACCGCCCCTTCCGGACACACTCTAAGCTCCCGACCGGTATCCCGGCATGTGTGGTAGTGTAGTGCATGTTAGTGTAAGAGTGTAAGGGGTGAGGATAGGACAGAGAAGAGGAAGGAAAGATCGCGCGCGGTCCGCGGCCCGATTGTTGCGATACTGGCCCGGCATTCGCCTGGTGTTGATCGGAAAAACCGCCGATCAGAGCAGCCGTCCGCTAGAGTTCTCCTCCAGACAGCGACTGAATTCCACCTAGCTGACGAGCTATACTGCGATTTTTGTAGGAAGAGCTCTCAAGATAACTCAAATCCCATCTTCGCGATGGAATATGTCACGGCATTTCGCGTCTTTTCTCGGTCTTGCCGGTAGAAGTCGCATGATCGCAAGCACTGCTTCATACGGTCGCGATCGTGCGAAATCTAGCGCAACGACTGTGAATGATACGAAATGTCGTGACATATTCCATCGCGAAGATGGGATTTGAGTTATCTTGAGAGCTCTTCCTACAAAAATCGCAGTATAGTGTCGAAAATCCTGCCACCTTCAGGAGACGAACCTAGAATCTGCCGGTGAGAGGCACTGCAGTGACATGAGGTTGACGCCCTGAGCCACCTCGCCCGGCCGCCCCTGCGGAGTCAGTGTCGGCGGCGTCTCGCCGCGGAATCCGCCCGCGAGGGCTTCGGCCGCAGCGTGCCGGAATGCGCCGGCGGCGGTGAGGAGGGGCGGGGAGGGGGGACGCTGCGGATTAGCGCCCTTGCGCCGCCCCCACATCGCCCCCGCGCCGCCGGAAGGAAGGAGGGGGTGGGTGAATGAATACGTCCATATTTTCCGGCCGCCGCCGCTGCCGCCTTCGCAGCTCGCTGCGCTCTAATTAAAACCCAAAGCCAGGAGAAACTTCCACCGCCGCGAACTACGGGCGAGGAGTTGGAGATGGGGGTGAATGAGGAGGGGAAGGGGAGGAGGAAGAAAAGATGAGAGCAGGGGAAGGAAGAGGAAAGAAAGGGAAAATGTAGAAGAGTAGAGACAGAGAAGGAAGAATGGCAATGTATGATGGGGTCGAGTAGAGGAGATGGACTTCAAGTGGGGATCAGATCAGGAGTTGGTAGTGGTGGAGGCATAGACTAAGGAGGTATCATTTCTCTGTGGAGGTGATTGTGGTGATGGTGGAAGAGGGGACAGACGAAGGGATAGTGAGATGAAGATGAAGAAGAAAATTAAACGTTTTCCAAAGGTTGCTTAATGTTACAATATCATATTTAATAGTGAATTTGGAATATACCCGTAATTGTAATTTGTATTAACATTTCTAAACACGGAGGTATAAAATAAGATAAAAATAATTCATTATACAACATAAAATTTAGGATTTTTTCTCTTTTCCTCCAATGGGTGTATGTGGTCCAACATTTTACTAAGCCTCGCCATTAAGACTATTATTTGCACAACCCCCTAATATTATTCATATTACGTAGATTGTGCAAAACTTTGGATGCTATTAATTTGAAATAGCTACGTAGTAGATACGGGATGCGATGCAATGCAGAATGGGATACAACGCAGGATTGTGGCACAGAAAAATTTAAATGTCAAACATTTCATAACTACGGTGGAGACAAATAGTTTTAATAATTGTTTCAAAATAATGTTTCATTTTCAAATATTTTGTTATTTATAATTCTAAACACCTTTAGAGCTTGTTTTGGAGATATCTAGGTCTCCACATTACTCAAACGAATTTATACCAACAATGTCTCCAACAATTTCCAAAAAATAATTCTTGAGTGCGGTAAGTTTTTAACACGATCTTGCAACATTTGCAGGAGAGAAAGGGCAGCATGTTTGTGGCAGATATGTCGTATACTTCTCCCCCTTTTTTCCCTGTCAAGAAAGGCATTTCTTAAGACGACAGCGCACTTTCTTATTCTCTGAAGGGAACTGGGGGGAAAATGAGAACACCAACGAGGGTTGGCTAAAGCAAACTCGAGAAGATGTAGATTGGAGAAAAAAATGAACCCACATGTTGGTTTGTAACAGACTAAAATTCGTTGTAGCAGTGAAGATAAGACGCGAGAGAAAATATAAGTACACAGAGAGGAGTAGGAAGAGTAAAGGGACGACATCAAGAGAGAATAATGGAAGCAGATACGACAGATGAACAAAGTAAATAAAACAAGAATGGTAAGAAAGAAAAATTATCTTTTGAAGTTGGCATATGAGGCACTTAAGGATAGTGCAAAAATAGTCGAAATAAAATTAATGAAGGATTAAGAAATAGTTACGAAATTTTGACTTAAGATATGAGAATAATAATAGCATTTTTTATTCGTTGGTCTGCACATGACTGCTATCATGAATTTGATGTTTCGAATTACTAAGTATTATTTGGTAGAGCATGAGTAAAACTGGAAAGCTCATAGCAAAAATAATAGACGCTTGGGATGTTACAGCAAATTTTCAAAGCAAAAATATTATATATTTTCAGTTGAGATAAAATTTACCCGTCCTTGGTTTAGCAATGGATGTATTGCAAAAGTAAGTTTTTCAAATTAAAACAGATTCTGTTAATAACTATGATCTTCGAAGAGATACTTTGTTAGCTGTTTGAAGGAAAAGTAACTAGTCGAAAGAAAAACGGCAGGTTGGACACAGGATTACTGCGAACGGGAAGAACGGAAAGACTAAGAAAGAGAATATTTCTATAGATCTCTACCCAGTAGAGATGTTATACGGAAGCATACTGTCACAATATTTGCCTTACCTTTCTTGTAAGAGAGGTGCAATGAAAGGAGGTCCGATAGGGTCGTCAACTGGATCGTAAATTTATTTATCTAATACTTATACGTAGGTTTACGATAATACGAAAACAAAAAGAACAAAAGCTAAGGGTGAAAGAAAAAATGAATGGGGATGAAGTACAATGGTGTATGCATGCCCCAAAGAGATTCGAATTGAATGATGATAAAGAGAGCCCTAGAGAGTTCCGAAAGCGAATGAAGCGCTCCCGGTGACGTCTGGGGACGTTGCTGGAGCGACGCCAAGGCGCCATCTCGCGGACGCTTTTTAATTTGCGGCGGTGCCGCGGAATTAAACTTCTGGCGTGCGAATCGCCGGCCCGCCGCGCCCCGCCCCGCCACTCCCACCCCTACCCGCCCTGCCCCGCCTTGCCCCGACCCTCCCACTCCTACCCCTCCCCTCCCCGCCCTGCCCAACCTCGCTCTGCCTTGCCCTGCCTCTGCTCCCGGTACTGCCCCCGCTACCCGACACTACCCCTACTCCCTGCTACCATCTCCGCCCCGCTCCGCCCCGCCTCACCCGCCCCGTCTCGCGAGACAGCCCGGTGAAGGCCTTTCTTCTGGCCAGACGCACCACTCTCCACCTCGGCGGTAACTGACGCTAATGGTCTGAGGGGAAGATGTGGGACAAGAAGAAAAAGAAGGCGGCTCCTGTGGAGAAACAGACGTAGCATGAGTGAAGTGGGCGAGGAGGAAGAAATGGAGTTTTTGAAAATGTTCCCGTAAAAATAAATAAGTATTACATTCTAAACAACGGAATAAACAATGGAATCTACTATGTTTTTGAAAAATAATTTACAATATCGTTTCTTATTATTTCATCAACCCACATGCAGAAATATTTTTAAAATTTCATTACTCGTAATCTTTCACATCATTCCCTCTGAAAAATCAAAATTCGGTCTCGTCATTCTGAAGAAGAGCAACTTTGGACTCCCTGCCGCGCCGTTCCAGCGGGACAACTCTCTTGCCACTCTCATTTACTCTCAACATGCCTTTCGCACTGTGTGAGTGGCGTTCGTTAGTCAATAAAGGAGAGACGGAAATGAAACGTCAATCAAACGAAGTCTACCCCAGAAGTGACGAAGTCACTGTAAACTTCCGAGAAAACTTTGTTTTGAACTTTGCTTGGAAAATTAAGTATGGGAGTCAGCAATAATGCGCGTGAGCTGCTACAATTTAATTTAATTTTTGAAGTAAATAAACCCTTACTGATCACTTTTTATTTCTGACAGTCTTTTGAACATTTTTTGACGATCATTGATTTAATGATACCATTGATAATAGTAGACTTTTTTAATTGTAATTTTTACACAATCACTACATAAAGAAACAAGGAAATGTATTAAGACATTTTCCAGAACATTAAAAATGTCACAGGGGCTTCATGTGAAGTACTCACAAAATTAAAGTATCTTAAAGATCTCCGGATTTGTACAGCTAGGTCTTAATCCTGACGTATTTATCAAGTTTCCACTCAAAAGCTAATAATCTGACAACCTCATCGGCTCATCAGCATCTAATCTGAGTTGCGCGTGACACATCCGTCCATTCACAAAGTAATCTCTATTGTCGTGTATAAAATGGCATACATCTCTTTTCCACCTGCATCAATTTTAACCATCTTTGGAACAAAGGTAATAGACTTTACAAGGATAGAGCATATTTACAGCTCAAAATAACCTTAAACATTGATTTTAACCGAAAATTCAAAATCATCGTGTTGAGATGGTTCCAATACTTTTCTTCCCTATACTATAAAATATTGACGTGTGAAAGGCAAAACATTATAAAGAATTTTTACAAATTAGTTAATACGATTTTACTGCAACTCGCAGGTAAATCCTAAGATTTACCAATATCTCCTTGGTAAAAATTCGATATGGAATTTTACGGTACTATAATCGTAAATGTTAGATATTGGCGGTAAATTCTAAGACATACCTGTTTTCGTACATTTACAATGTTGTATGCATTGATTCAATCCAATTCAATTCAATCTCATCGCAAAGGACATTCTGAACTGATATTAGGGAGCTTTTGCACGGCAAAGCACACAGCAGTCGACTGCAATATCGATCTTCTGTGCAGGCGCAGATTCACAAAAGTGATGCGAAACTCGAACTCAGCATGCTCAGAAGATCAATAGTGCTGTCGATTGCTGTAATGCTTCACCTTGAAAAACTCCATTTTTTCCCAAAACGGTTCATTTCGACTCAGTGTCTCGTTACCCGTTCCGCCACCGCTCCGCACCCTAGCTAGCTCTCGGTTATTGTCGAGACGGCGAGAGCATTCAATGGACCCAGTTGACCGCATGGTTTGGTGCATTCATTTCTCGGTGAGTCAAAGTACTTTTAACTTTATAAATCTTCAATAGAATAAACAGTGGCGACTTTAAAAATCTAGTAACCTGTTCAAATGTACGTTTCTAACCGTGTGACGTATCTGAACGTTTCTGACCGAGTGACAAATTCTAGTTTCAATAATAGATAAAAATTGTTGCATCAGGAATTATAACAACTCGAATGCTGTTGTCGCATAGATACCCTTTGGATAAAACCTCGGAAGTCCTATTTGCTTCTTGCAATCCAACTTTATCCATAGAACCTAATATTTAAATAATTGTTTGGATAAATAAATTAATCCACACAAAAGTTTCATTACTGGATCATTTACTCCCGTCACAAAGACTGGATTATATAGGGAAGGAAAAGTTAGTGTTGACAAGTGTTAATCCACTAAAGGAGGAATTAGATGGAGAAAGATTTGAAGACGCTGTGGTTAAACAGTACGTGCACAATTTGCTACTGCGGCAGCCGCCTTCTTTTTTCTTTCCCGTATACGTACGTATACACGGAGTGATATACGTAGTATAGGGAAAGTTATGTAATGCTACGCGAAAAAATGGCCAATTTTCGGCGGAAAAAAATTAATTGCCGGGCCGTGAAAACGAATAAGTGAATAAAACCAGTTGCTAAATTAAGAAAAAAAAAATCCTCTATCTCGTGGTGTGGTCAAAATCCATGATTTGTTGCTTCTTTATACTTAAAAATCGATTGACGGCATTCCGTCCGTCTGTCCGTCTGTGGTCAACGCTAGCGCCTAAACCGTTCGGTCGATTTTCTTCAAAACTGATATTCCCCAGTCGATCTGATTCTAGTCGAAGCTTTGTGATTTTGAAAAAGATTCTTTAAAATTTGGAGGTACTTTATATGAAGCCCCCCGGGGATTTTCAACATTTTCTCAAAAACGGCTCCAAATTTTTTCTTTAAATTTCTTGTATGAATAGAGGAAAATACACTTTTAACATGGCATAGGTCCGATTTTCACGTACAGCTCTGAATTTTCGAAAATTGTGAAAGTTTGAATTTTTTTCGGCGTCTTTCTCCAACCACAAAATTGAAGATAGAGATTTTTTCTTCAAATAAAATTTGTTCTGCATATTGAGTTCTTTAATAAAGGTCATGTAAATGTTTTTCACAATTTTGGTAGTTTTCGTGCGATATTGCGTGCAATATGTGCAATTTTAAAAAATTACAAAAACAAAATTTTCTCAAAAACGGCTCCAAATTTTTTCTTTAAACTTTTGGTAGGGATAGTGGTAAATGTACTCTATCAATGATATAAAAGCCATTTTGGTCTATCGGTTGGTTTTTTCAAAAATTACAAAAATGTAAATTTTTTTACTTGTCTCTCACGTCGTTAATATTTACATTATCGGCGATTTTTTTTACATTATTATATTTACGAGTATATATGCTTTAAATAATGTCAAGTAAAGTTTCTCGAAAACACTACCGTTTTCTGTGAAAAGTAGCTCAAATTTCGGCATTTTCAGAAATGCTCAAACGTCATTTTCTCGTATATGGCTGCAATTTTTTTCTTGAAACTTTTGTAACGGATAGTGCTAATTACACTCATTAGTATAGCGTGAAGTTTATTTTGAGTTTTTTTTGTTTTTTTTCAAAAATTATATAAATGTAAATTTTTTGAAAGATCTCTCACATCTTTAATATGCACGTTATCCGCAATTTGTAAAGATGATTATATTTGTGAGTGTAAGTGCTTCGAATAACTTCAAATAAAGTATTTTGAAAACTCAAAAATTTTCTGTGAAAATGAGCTTCAAATTTCGCATTTTTAGTAGTGCTAAAACGCCATTTTCTCTTAAACGGCATATAATTTTTAAAAGAAAATTGCCATTTACGGCTAGGTTTTTGTGTTCTTTAATATTCTAAAATTAATGTTTCTGTTCTACCAATAGGAACCCGAAAAATTAAGAAAATGACAAAAAATGTACTTTTGGCGATGATAGATGGTAGCTGGGAAGAAAGAGTATGTGGCAATTCCGAATAGCTAGCGAAGACCCAGGAAAATAGAAAACTAATACGGGAAAGTCTGTGCCATTCTGTTTCTGCTTTTTGACAAATAAATAAATAAAATAAATACAGTCATGCTTAATTTTTTCAAAATACGAGTAGTTTTTCTTTAATTTTGTGACAAACGTAATAGGCCGCTGTAAATTTACTGCGCTTCGGACAGCTGGATGCGTCGTAAATTAGAATGTGCAATTTTGTATATTATTTCTTTCTTCGTTTCTTACATTCAAACTTTGTTATAGACTTACACATTAATATTTTAGAAATTGTTTATTTTGAAATATTTGAAATAAGTAAAAAGAATTAATAGCTCTCAGAATAGCGACAATGCAGGGTCTGCAACAATGAAATTCACTTTGCGCTCGCGAATATCTGTGAATTAGTGTCATTGTTGTGACCTAATGGAGCTGTATGAAAAGGAGTTATAATTGTCTAATTTATGTTGATATTTGCAGGCAAATATTTCGTTTTGCACCAAATGCTGTACCATTTGTAGTGAGTAGAGGATTTGTTGCATGGTTTTAAAATACTCTTCCCTAATCATGGCCCAATGGAAGGCATTTCTATATTTCCAGGGTATCAGGCTTCTTTTTCCAATACAGGGTTACAAAACTTTTGCATTCTATTTTTGTGAAGTTGTAGAATTCACATAGTTCTGACAACACTGCAATGGAAATAGTGAGTTCCAAGCGAAGATGTTAGTAGTGCATAAAGTGCAATATTACAGTACTACTTAGCTGTTTCCTCTAATACGGGAAAGTAAGTGCTGTTGTAGCACCGCTAGTTCCATGAAGGTATCAGAAAATTTTCTATGCGATGGAGAAAATGTATTTCTGTTGATGGAAAAATAAGGGCTCCATTTGTGTTTTTATGTATCAACAATAACGCTGTCACACAATTCCGGTTCTTATTTGAATGACCTTAGTAACGTAAAGGCAAACACGAGGCTTATTGTCACGTATTAAAATACAAATGCCACTTATAATTTTTCATAACCACAAAATCAAGGAATTTCTAAAAAATTTCATAAACGAAAATTCCAAACGTTTTGTTGACTAACATCACTTTTCTGACAGCATTAGCAGATTATGTCAACAATTCTCAAATTGCGAAATAACTATTTCTATGAAAAAGAAAAGTCAAACTCGCAACGTAATGCAGCACACTCTTCAACGGCGACGGTGCTTTGTTTTCACTTCCTTTTCAGCTCCTTCTCTCTATCTTTCTGAACAGCGATGTACTACACTCATATTTCTACGTTATAGCGTCATTCCCCGATTAATTACGTAGAGGCTCGTAAATTAAGTAATGAAGTTCGGGTGAAAAGAGTAAATAATTTTACGTGAATTAACTTTCCAATTTTCCTCAGCCCGTTATTCGGCTACTTCTATTGGATTATTCGGCCGTAAAGTGGAACTTCTCTGAAAAGTTATAGCCACAGGTTTGAACTTATAAATGAACAGCAGGGATAATGGTCGAAGAATAGTTTATCGGACAGTTACTTAATTTATTGTTACCCCCATTGAAGAGAAGAAAGTCATTAGAAGCTATTGTTGTGCCTCCGAGAATTCTCTTCATCAGGGTTGTGCAACCGGCGGTCCAAGGTTTTTTTTTTTAATATAAAATTCTGGCCCTCAAGAAAATGTGCGCAGATAAATTTCTTTCCCCACACGTCATATACAGTTTTTACTGTTTTTTTGACAAATAAATAAATAAATAAATAAATAAAAGGGGCCATTTGTTGTGGCGTGAGAAACGGTATTATTAGGGAGAGGATTTTTATGCCCTAAAAAGTCGGAATGTGCTTTTAAAAATATGTATTAATGACATAAAAATTCTAAAATATGCACTTTAATTTGCAATTAAAATTAACAATATTTCATTTCCTGTATAAACCATTCTTGATACAATGCAGGAAAACCATGCTTGGAATGAAAGTATTTATTTTTATGTAAACATAATATAATATAGCTTACTTTGCGGGAGAAATTATTGAAATAAATATGCATTTTAGTGAAGTGAATTGTACGTCTTGTTTAATTTTTTCTGTCACGTTTAAAATATATTTAAAGAAATATCCTACCTTTGCACAAATATTTTAACTAGAGAAAAGAAAAAAATTCAAAACTGTGACAAGCTCTCTCTTTAATCAATGAACGCTCACAGGTAAATAGCCTCTACGAAAACATTAAATGTAAAATGGAGATGTCTCTATTTTAACGAAATATGTAAAATATGCTCCTATTATTACACAAATATGCACCATCAGGAAAAAGCGGCCAAATATGCACAAATATGCACTAACATAATCTAATGGCACCCAATTCTAAACAAACGTCAAGAAATTTTACTCAGCTATGCCCTGAAGCAACGGACAAAAATATGCAAAATTATAGAAATCCTCTCTCTTCCTAGTTATTATAAATGTGGAAGCCCCGTGCATGCATGTCGGGTGAGAACAGTGTACGCCTGTTGCACGCGCCCTGGAGAGGTCAAAACCTCTTTTTGTGAAAATAGGTTGAGATTTAAGATTATCTTCTAGTAAATTCAAGAATTCAAAATCATCCCAATGTGTTTCGCTGCGTTATGCATGGTACAACCTGATATTACGAATGGTTCCTTTCCCCCCCCCCCCCGTTTCAGAGCATCTGGACAAACTGCCGAGACCAATAATACCGCGTCACGTGTGGATCGCGTGAGTAATGAAAATATGGCCCATATTAAAGGTTTTAGCTGTGGTTCTTGAGGCCTTGCAAGTTGGACACCCCTGCTCTACATCAAAGAGATCACTGTTTTTTGAACAGAGCTTTTTAGCTGTTTGAGGCCATCTCAAGTTCCCAGGGATATTCTGGTCGTAGACTAGCAATTTCGGGCTTCTCCAAAGGACGGTCAAGGTGACTCCCTCTTCTATTTTTTCTTAAATTTCCATTGTGATTATAGTAAAACTCTTAGTACGAGTGCCTTTGAAAGAGTCCATTCAAGTTTATGGAATATCTACCCCTTTGAGAGTACATTTCATTCAAAATATACGAACATTAACTTTCCAATGAAATTTTGAAGTGGAAAAACTTGGTTTCTTGATAAACTACTTCAGAAAAGCATGTTTAGTAATACATTCGTGATATATGGTCGGTTAAAGGGGCCAAAGACTGACCAAGGTGGTGGCGTGGGCCGATGTCCATAGGCTCTTATCAAGAAATGCCTTCCTGTAATGGTGCACTCCGAGAAGAGCTAGCAAGAGCGGGTCATGATCGGTACGCCCTGTCTCTCTTCCTCCGTGCGGCGACCCTGGGCAATGAGAGTCCAGCAAGATGTGAACGAGAGGAGAGTGAGGGCGAGTTTCCGGCGCCATAAAACAGAAGCACTGGACCAGAGGAAGAAAGTCCCCGACAGAAAACCAAGGAGTAGGAGAAGCTCTGCAGGCGTAGTGAAGCCAGTCCTCCTAAAGAAGATAACCTTACCGGAAAAAAACAAAAAACAGGTTCTCCAAAGTGACCAAGATTGGGTCTAGGCCAGCACACCCTCTTTTCGTAAAGCTTCGTCCTTTCTTAAAGCTCAAAGAATAAAAGCCGTCACCACAATGAGAAATGAGTGTCGGAAGATTGTTGAGACCTGCAATCTTAGGTGGATACCTATGATTACAGTGCCACGAGAAGCAGAATGGTAAGTTAAAACTGGCTTCTGAAAACAGAAATTTAATCACAGAACAGAATCTCGTCGAACAGAATCTAAATCTGTTCGACATAGATGACTGTGCGTAATGTGAGACTTCTACATGTTCTACATATCTGTACTGTACCTATCACTACTAGGAAGAGAACAACGGAGTATACACGGGTATCAAACATCAGTGTAAAATATATTTTCCTTTCCAGTACACAAATAAATACATAAATGTCCCAATTTATTGCCAACTGATGATCTCCTACCTTCGTTAAGTGGCATAAATGTTATCTCATCCCTAAATCACGGTCAGCAACTATTACTCATGTTCGAAGTTCAAGGCAAGGCCAGCGGGTTGTGGAAGAGTGAAAGTAGAAGAGAGCGATGTCGTTCGATTTAGCGCGACTCGATTGTGCCACTCGATTCGCGTTGGCGGCGGCAAACGGCGCTTTCATCTCTTTGAGCGGAAGCGCCCCGCGCTCACTCCACGCCCGAGGCAGCTCCTCGGCTGTGCGCGCCATCTGCCGCTCTTCCGCATCGACTCCTCCACCCGGCGCCGCTCCCGCCCACGCACACCACCTCGCCCCGCCCCGACCCCCGCCCCGCCCCACCCCAGCCTCGCCCCAGCCCCTCCCCCGCCCCGCTCCACCCCAGCCCCGCCCCAGCTCCGCCCCAGCCCCGCCCCAGCCCCGCCCCAGCCCCGCCCCAGCCTCGCCCCAGCCCCGCCCCAGCCCCGCCCCGCCCACGAGCTCGCCCCGCCCGTTGCCCTGCCCCCGCCCCTCCCCCGCCCCTCCCACGCCACGCCCCAGCCACGTCCCCGCCACGCCCCCGTCACGCCCCCGCCTCAGCCTCGCCCCAGTCCCACCCCGCCCACGAGCTCGGCGCTCCCCGTCCCTGCCCCGCCCACGCCCCGCTCCGCTCCACCCCGCCCCCTCTCCGCCCCGCCTCCGCCTCCGAACCCGCCCCTCACCACCCTCCCCGCCCTGCCCCCGCCCCGCACAGGCTAGCCGCGTCCCCGCCCCACGGCCCCGCTCGCGGCCTTTGAAGTGGCCGACTGACATGGCGACCCTGTCCTTGTGTCGCCGCCTGCGCCTCAACGTCCACCTCCGCCGCCGTCCCCGCCCTGCCTCACAACTGCCCACTCTGCCGCCGCCTACCTTCGTCCCGAGCCAGCTGCGGACCTGCCGTCACCAACCTTCCAGCCCCGCTTCGCCTCCGACCTGCATCTGGTCTGCGGCCACCCTGCCGCCGCCCTGTCGCCGCCCTGCCGCCACCCTGCCGCCGCCAACATGGCATCCCTGCTTCGCCTCCGCCCTGCATCTGGCCTGCCGCCGCCCTGCCGCTCCTTCCCCATCTACCCGCCGCCGTTCCGTATCTGCCGCTCTGCAACCCGTTCTTACACCCCGACCATTCCCCTACAATCGTCATCTGTTGCTGCTATCCCTGCCAGCCACCACGCCGTCCGGTCCATCATTCCGCCACTCCGCCTCCAACCTTTGCGCCCGGCCTGCCCCCTCCTCCGTCGCAATCACACCTCGGCCGCCCTCGCCCCATCTCATCATCCCCTGGTGCCCGCTGGCTCCCTTCTCGCCCGGCGACAATGGAAGCGCGCCGCCCGCGTCGCTCTCACAGGCGCCGCCCGCGCGAAGCCCCGGAGCGCCTCCGCCCTCTGCCGCTCGTCAACCGCCTCAGCGCAACCTCTGCCGAGGCTCTCCGCGCAGCCATAGAGCGGGACGGATTGGATTCATTGATTGATTATTTTGTCAACTGCAGTGGTCTTTAGCCCTGTAAATATGGTGCTCGTCGTTGATGTTTGTGTATGTGATGGAATTGACAATCTTTACATTTTGGTATCAGTAATTCAAAACTTGCTTGTTCTTTAGTTTAATAAGAAAATTTCCAAAGAGATCTAAAAATTATGGTCTTAAAGTAGAAAATAAAAAAGCTCCTGCGTGATCTTTACATTTCATTGATGATAGATTGTCTCGTTTGTGGTGGAAGCCGTATGGGAGGTTTTCGTAAGATGCTTGCAAAAAAATATTAGAATAAGTAAATTGTTAATACTATTATAAAGAAAGTGTAGTATGCTTACGTGTAGAACTTAGCCAGCTGTACATTATTAACAGCTACCCCCTGTAAAATTTTGTTTTTCAATATAGAAGGTTGTGTGTCATCAACGACGATGTCCCAAGGGCGACGTTATTCTTCTTCCGCTTGGACGTGAGATCCGGCGCCGATCCGCAAGATGTTTCGCGGTGTTTTCACCTCCAGGTGTCTCCGACAACGGGACACCAAGGACAAGAATGAGGATGGCCAAGGAAAGGTCATGCGCGTTCTGTAGACCATTCTGTAGCGCGTTCTACAGACCATTCTGTAGCGGGTGTTGTTGCCTTGGTATTTATCGGAGAAACAAAGGAAGACTTCCGATCAAAGCCTCTGGGCAGTAGAATTCTCCTCTAGGCACATTCGACCTAGCTAAGAAGCTAATTTCGATAATAAGCACCTTGCGAACTCGAACCCAAGGACCTCCAGGTCAAGGTCGCTGCAGTGACAACAGTTGTCGCCCCGATCAATCTTAACCTGTAGCAGGATGGAGGTGTGATGAGGTACACGAGGTGTGTAAAAATATTTCCCATTTACGAAAGGACATGATTTTCAAAATAAGGAAGAATGTTCAAGGAACATAATTAGCCAGAACGTTGTGTAGAGGTAGGATATATTAACGTAATTTCATTATTGTATCTCATTCACATATTTATTCCTCCACTTGTATTGCAATAGATACAGGAAGAATGTGGAACTGGAACAAAGCCGCCTCTCTTCTTGTGAGTGAGCGAGATCTTCATGAAACTTTCAAATTCCTATACCAAATTCAGCATTTCTGCGCGTGAAGGCGTATGATCGTTTCACCAAGGATGACATCTAATTGTAAGACTCCTTAAATGCACTCTCATTTTTGTTTAGAAAATGCCACTTTTCACAAAAAAGATTTGCTTAAAATCTGTTTCTAGTATGACCAATTGTACTTCTATGTTGACAGCTTTCTCTACAAAATCATTTTCCTTCCTCCCATTTCTAAATATTTATCGAATAATTATATACTCTTGAATGGTTTAATAGGGCCGTCTTGTGGGCAGAGGTAAATCTCAAATGACCTACTTTTCGCGGCTGAAGCTTTAGAACCAACCATAGATTCTCGCTCACCATTAAACTTTCTTGTTAGCAGTTAAAGTGTATTTACAACTCAATAATATTAATCCACAGGGACCGGACCCTTGTCAGCATGTAAATAAACACTGTATTCATGACCATGTCCATGTCGTTCCCTACCGTCTTTAACACACGTAAGTACTTTATTTTGCACCACTTAATGAACTGACAAACATATTTAATGAAATGCAGTTAGAAAGTAAGAAATTTAATATTTGTTCCTGTTTATTTGCCCAAACACGTCAGAATTGGACGCAGTTTTTTATAATTAAAGATTAAGAAAGCTAAAGGAAGTTTATAAAAACATTAAAGATCATTATTTACAGAAAATCTCACTTCATTATAAATGTAAAAAGAAATAAATGTCAGTGTCATGCGTGGAGATGAAATAAAGTACGAAAATACGATCTTCCGAAATAGATGACGTTGAGAGTCTTTTTGTGATTTATGCTTCTTGCTGAACTTGAAAAACAGCTCCCATGTTCGCCCTACGTGACGAATTTGTGGAACGACTTGGACGTCACCTTCTCTTCTTCCATCTCCATCTTCGCCTACTCTTCCTAAAGCCATATCTTTCGCCACTCCCTCTTATCTTTATCGTCCCCTCCGCTACAGCTTTCGTCTCCCTCTTCCCTATTGCCAGCTATCCCCATTCCTTCGCTATCACCTTCGCGTTTGTTTTCGCATCCTTCGCCTTCGTTCGTAGTTGTCTTCGTCTTCTATTCGCATATTTCTCCGCCTTCGTCGCCGACTCTGCTTCCGACGTCATCACCTTCGCCCCTGCCACCGCGACTGCCACCTTTGCCTCTTTCTCTCCACTTCCGCCTTCCCGTCTCCCTCCGCCACATCTTTCGCCCCCCGCCTGCCCCTTTGCCTCCACCTCCACACCAGCATCCTCGTCCGCCTTCGTTGCCTCCTCCTCCTCCTCTGCCACCTCTTCATTCAGGAGAAGGAGGCGGTGAGGAAGGCGAAGGATACGGGAACCAAAGGCTTTTCCGTATCCTTCGCCTTCCTTCCTCACTGCCTCCTCCTCCTCCGTGTTCGCCACCGTGTCCGGCTCTTCTCCTTCGTCGCCGACTCCGCCTCTGCCGCCTCCTTCATCTCCTCCTCCGCCGTCCCGTACGCCTCCGTCTGCGCCTCCAACGGAGAGGTGTCCGCCACCGCCGCCGCAATAAATTCCGCTTGGCCCGCTAGCCGCAGATCAAGGGGCGCGCGGAAGCGACGAAAATAAATTGCGAGCGGAGAAGAGAGGAGTGGAGCGGAGAGGGAGCGCAGGGAGCGTGGCGCCCGCCGCGGCCGTTCCAGGAAGCCCGCTCTGCGCTCCGCGCCAAGTGCTGCGACCGCGACCCGTCGCGAAGCGAGGCGACGCGGCGTCGCTGCCCTGTGGAACGCCTCGAGAGCGCGCCGCGTCGTTTGATCTCCGATCAAGACACACAGAATCAACGACCAGGGGGCGTAGACGTTTACTTAAACTGCAGTTGGGGAAATCCCGACGTCATTTAATTCCAAGTATTAAATAAATGTGATAGAAATAGTATAACAAAATGTGCCTTTCCGTCAAGTCACTTTGCCCCAACAGACCATTCCACCTGACAGGTATCAGTACGAGTTCGTTCCGGACATTCTTTTTTTAAACGTTACGCGCACACAGATACAGACACGGCGATTGAAAAACTCAAGTTTACAAAGTTTGAGGGTGTCCAACACTTATATGTGACGCTGCCAAATCAACAGTCTAACGGCATTCTTTTTGGTTTATCCACATATTACGTGTTCGACTGAAGAAACATAGTGGAATGACGCTATCTTTTGAGGTACGAGAGCAATTCATTGAAATATTTTAATTTTGGAGGTTACTTTACGTGACAAAGAAGGATCCTTATCGGAATGCTGCGTTACTCTTCAATAAACTACCTAACCATATTAAGGAGTTAAGCAATAATAAATTAAAAAAGCAATAAAAAATTACTTAATTGAAACTTGCCCTTATAAACTAAAGGAATTATCATCGTCAGAGAGAGCAATGTTACCATAATTCTACACTTTTTACTTTAAGATAAGTTATTTATTTCTTTAGGATAAGCAACTTAAGTTTATATTGTCGTTTCTACTAACTAAATGAAATGTAAATAATTGAGAATAATACAATATATAAAATTGTGGAAACTGAAAGAGATGAAAATTGTAAGAAAAAGAATAATGTATGTTTACTTACATATGACGATGCTTCAAGATTTGAAATATCGAGTTAATATGAGCAAATAAATTATTATTATTATTATTATTATTATTATTATTATTATTATTATTACTATTATTATAAGTGATATCTTCTTTTTTAAATGATTGCAATTTTTTCTTCAATTTTTTTTAACTAAAAGAAAGTGAATTTATAAAGACGACTTAGCTTCAATTTTTATTAAATCTACGGCATTTTGAAAAGTGTTAAGTTTTCATTCATTTTTGAACCTCGCCTACACCTCCAAAATTAATGCCAACGATTTCTTTCTCGATGCAATTTATATCTCAATTTGAGATCTTCAAACGGTGCATTGCATTTTTTTTTAAATGTGAGTGATTGTTAATTAATGACTAGGGGCGGATTTGAATGAAATGTCATTTTTTCATTTCAGCTTAGAACAATGCCATTTAGTATAGAAATTCGTTTCATGTTGTAACAAAACGAAATTACTTATTTTTATACGTCTTTTTTTTTTTTTGCATTTTTCGTCGATTTCGACTGTCACTTTTTTACCTTTTTACGTCACTTTTCGCTGATTTCATCCATTTTAATATTATTTTAATGGTACTTTCTTCAAACACTATTTACGAGATGCAGCATATGTTCACCACAGACTTCCTGAATAGCATATATTATTTCTTCGCTCACATATTCTGTCAGTCGTTGTGAGTACTAAAGGTTCCTGTCCCGTCTGTCGGCGCCATTGTCAGTTCGGCCGATTTCGCGATAAATAAAGGCAAAAATTTTCGTTGAAGGAACAGTCCAAACCAAAAGTTTGCAAACAGTTCACTTAAAGAAAAAGAATAAGCTTCCATTACATCAGTAACATATCCAATAATTTGAGTTGTTCATCTGAAGTGGTTTTGATAATATTGTTTACATCATTTTTCTTTGCTTTTAGGGCATTTTAAAAATATTTTAAGAGTATTTTATTGATAATTTTTGGCGATGTTTTCAGTCATCAAAATCCGCCTCCTGTTAACGACACTAGGAAGATGAAGTTTCGGGTTGTCGCACATTCTCATTAGTTTTCTTTCTTGTTAGGATTTTGTAAAAATTGTGCCCTCTTCTAACAAAATTCGTTCGCCATTATAGTCTAACATAAGCTGTACGTCCTTCCAAGCCGTACGAAATGTAAATGATTTTTAATGGAGCGCGCAGATGCTCTCAACCATTCTGGTTGCTTTGAGGCATGATAGCGAAAACGCAGCACGAAGAAGAAAAACGAAATGACCTTTATTAATATGTTTGTAGAAGATTATCTATTTTTTTCCTACCTATCCTTGTTCATAATAGAATTCCACAATGCTTCTGCAGTAACCTGGCATATTAATGACCATAGTACCAGTGGCGTAGCGTGACTCACACGTTTGGGGATGCTCAACAATAACACACAAAATGTCACTATCAACTACTTCATCTAACAGGCGAACGCAACACAAGGCAGATACACTGAGACTACTTCCACGATCTCGATTGCTTACGACGGTGTAGGCGCTTCCCACAAAATCCTCACAGCAGTCAGGGCTGCCGATGTCTTGAAAGCAAATTATACAATGGCTCAGCTTTAATTCTTATACGCGAATGGCAATAAGACCATTTGTTAATTTATACATTGCAGACTTAAATAATATGTAATCTATTTAAGAGATAATACAATTTCTTGGATATTAATTAAGAAATAGTAGTCAGGCACTATTTCTACAGTTTGTACCCATGACCAAGCGGGGACTCCCAAGTGAGAGAGAGAAAGATAATTTACTGAACGCCTGAAGTGTGCTGCGCTCTCGTGCACAAACGAGGTTCTTTCCGCAGTAGACGCTAGCGTAAAGCAGTCGGGTTTCTCTGGGCCAGGGGTGAAGAGGGGAGAGGGGAACCTCGCCATCTGCGCATGCGTCATTGCTCGTCGCAATCTGGCGGCAGACGCTGAAGTATTTTAGCTTTCAAGCAATCAGAGGCCAGCTTCAACAGCCCGCCGAATTCAATCATAGGAAATCAATTTAAAATTAATACAAAACGTGTTTCACTCAACAGACCACTTGTAAGATTATCAATACAGTATTTAAGGTTCTTATATACGGGGATGCTCAGCATCTCAGCGTCCCCTGACGCTACGCCACTGCATAGTACCAAAGACCAAACAGGCTTAACGTCGAACGTTTCCCTCTAGTCTGCTTTCAATCTGGAAAAGAAATAACCGGAAGAAATAATCGGTATAAAACGGGACGTATCTATAATGTGTATGTATGTACTCGGCGCCACAGCCCATGAACGGGCTCAGGCCTGCCGGCGACGTCCCTACCTCGCAGCTATGGGTCAAGGGGGTACGTGTGGTTAGTATGTAGAAATTCCCACGCCGTATTCCGGTCTTCTCAACCTGAGAAGCGAATTTTCTCATCGTAACTCAACATATAGTGAGACAATGCACACTCTAGTGTTGCCTCGACCAGAAATTGAACCCGGGGCCGCGTAGTGTAAAGCGAGCATACTGACCAAGAACTAGCAATGAGACTTGTGTCTATAATTTGCATGAATAAATTCACTGTTTAATTCTTCTACTACCGACACGTCGGAAAGTTGTTAGTGATAATATTTCCACACCTGGCATTTTTTCTCAGTGTTACTCAGGCGTGTGAAGAAAGCTTATGTTACAAATGACAGGAAACTATTACGCGTGGCTGAAGGAGTATGGAATCTGCTTGCAGTGTTGATGTGTAGAGATATACTTGGGTTTTTATTTCTTGGCGCATGGGGTCTTGTCTTCAAGATGGAATATCTCACGATATTTCGCGTCGTTCTCGGTCGTGCCGCTAGGAGTCGCATGATCGCCAGCACTGCTCGATACAGTCGCGATTATGCGACTTCTAGCGATACTATCGAGAACGACGCGAAATATCGTGAAATATTCCATTTTGAAGACAAGACCCCATGCGCCAAGAAATGAAAGTGTGTTCAAAATTAAAACACCGTTGTTAATAAAACATCGCCCCAAAATCATCGATATTTTTAATCATCGATATTTTTTTAATTGCATTAATAACTATTAGTATTCACGAAGGAGGGTAATTTGATGGTTGTCGCGCTTATTAATTTTTAATTGAGATCTGAAAAAATAAAGTTAATAATGATCAGGATAATTAAAAGTTTTATTATCTCATTGGATAATTAAAAAATAATTGACTTCATTTGTCGGCGAAACCTCTATTTTAATTATTTATTTTTCACTTTTAGTTACTTTGATATGACGAATGACCATTTTGTGGAGTATTTGTCATGAGTGTATTTTTTCATTAAAAAATCAAATATCAACCTTTTAAGAACATTGAACAAAAAACATGTTAAAAATCATCGACTTCAAAACATCGATGTTATATACATCGATGATTTTATAAAACTATCGATATTTGTAAATATAGACGTCGATGTCCATTCCCCACTCTCTTCACAACAAACGTATTGCATTACAACATCCAAAGCGAAGAGTATCTATACACTGCTCCCCATTGTTGAGTGTTCCTTTGAACCCCGCGCGTATCTCTTCCACCTGAGCGGTGCCATTGACCGACCATCGATCGCCTCTTCCCCGTCCAGCGCCGCCGCGCGGAGGCTGCCGCCGGCGGCGTCTTATCGGCTGATCCGGCGCCGATCGCGAGAGGCTGCGGCGGGGGATGGGGGCGGGGGCCGTGGGCGATTGACCGGCGGGCGGAGGCGGGGGGCGGTGCGAAGCGAGGAGCTATTTCCCCGCTTCGGGGAACGTCACCGCAGGCGGCGCTTCCCGGAAGGAGCCTCAGCCGGGCATCTGCGCTCGGCCCGCCCTGCCCCGCCCCGCCCTCTCCCCTCCCCTCCCTGGACCGCCCCGCAGCGCGCCTCGCAGCGGCAACGCTGCCGCCGCCGCCGCCGGCGCATCGCACTCTGGCCCTAATAGGGAGCGGACGCTTGACAAATCCAGAGGCCGGACCTTTCACGACAGCTACGACAGGGCGGACACTTCTGTTTTCCTCAAATTCTCTCATTACATTTCGATTTTTTTAAGTGACCCGTTACACTAGGTCATTGTTACACCTCCTGTCTTATAAAATGTATCTTTTTAATAGTCGTAAGAGGCCGTCCATAAATTACGTAACACAAATTTCGAGTATTTTCTATACCCCCTCCCGCCTTGTAACGCATTCCCCTACCCCTATGTAAAGCAGCGTAACGGCGTTACTTTTTTCTCAAATGGTGACTTGTCGGCTTAATAATATAACGAATAGTTCAGTTTTCATTAAAATCTCTAAAATTCCGAAAACTGCGTAAGTTCAAGCTTGCATACTCGAACCTATCCACCATCTGCCAGGTTGAAACCTGCGATTTATTTTTAAATCCAGTATTGTCTTCAATATTCAACAATTGTTCAAAATATTAGGTTTTGTTATTGTGTAACTTGAAACAAATTGTGATATTTTTGGAAGAAAAAATAGAACCGGACTTTCATAAAAATTGCTTCAAATTGTTTCTTTTAACTTTTTGTAGTTTGTATACTTCTACAACACAAGTGCCTTTTTCAATAAAAATAATGTTTTCAAAAATTAAAATCGAATTTTTTTTCCAATCTCCCAAGCTTTGTTTGGTGAAGAGATGTATGAAATATTTGTAAGATAAAGTTTTATTACAGAACCGTTACAAATAATACAAGAAATTAAGTTGCGTTGTAGCACTTCTGGTCTAATTTTGTTCGAAGCTGCTCGAACGCCAATTGCAGCACATTGGTCTGTAATGGATCGAACGCTTGACAAAAGAGATAATTATAACCATTGTATCACTTTCCCCCCCTTCTCGAGGCCAACTTACATAAAGCATTGATTAGCTCACTGTGTTATATATTGTGTTGTTGGTTATTTTGCTAGGAGGCTGCGACCGACACACAGCAACAGGAATTCTCACAGGCGTAGAACTACTGCACTTGTGATTCGATACAACTTATCAGAAAATTGTACTTTTATTTACAACATATATAATCTTGTTTTATTCACTCTGACGTGAATGACCAATAAAATGCTGGTAATATAATAACCCTGTACTCTCTTTTTTTATTCACACCTTCCGTTCGCGTTGACGTTCCTTAATATCTTGCAATTTTGAATGTATTTTGCGGGTCATACACTTGAAGTTCGTTACACACTCGTACAAAATGTTCTCATAAGTTACTAGGAACTAGGGGATTACTCATCTCACATCAGAAGTAATATTATGAGCCGGGCAGGGTTATCGTACTCCGTACAGCAATACAAATAGAATCATAGACGATGGCATCAGCATCCTTTCCGCGAGCGTTTAAACCAGGTCATGGAAAGGTCACGTCGCTTGCATTGCCCCCGCCCCCGCCCACGGCGGCTGCGAGCGCCAGAGCGGAAGGCGGGAGGCGCAGATTACGCTCCTAATAGAGGCATGAAATCATCGCTCTCTTCCTGCTCGGGCGCACTCGCGTAATCCGCTTAGGACGCAGTGAAATCCTAGCCCGCGGCGGAGTGCTGGCGAACATCTCGGATCCCGTCCTCTGCAGTTAAACCTGAGACGGAGATGGACACGTCTTCCTAGCGGCGATCAAACGCGTTCCCGGGTTTGAAAAGCGTGAAGATGGTAGAATTTAGCCCTTTAAATAAAAAAACGCATTTTGAAAACAAGGCTTCAGCATTTAATATAAGGTGACCAATGTTTTTGCAATGAAAGGGAGGATGATAAATTAAGAAAAAAGTACAACGTAAATAAATGAAACATGTTAATTCAAACAAAAATACACTAATTATGTTTACATCTCTTTTAATTATTTAATTAAACGAGTATTTTTGCATTGTATTAATATTTTTTGTCATATCATTTTCTAACAATATACTGGAAATTTCGGAGAAAGATCGCTCATACTGAATTTCATGGTAAGTGCTGCAGCTAGTGTATCAATATTCAATCTTGATTTCTAAGTTGATTAACTAGATTAGCACATTAACACTAGGTTAATACATTAGTTTTAAAATATCGAAAAGGAGGACAGGTGGGAGGACACTTTTCGAGGAAGGACAGAACCGACAAAACGACTGTCCTGCCTAAGGGAGGACGATTGGTCACCTTATTTTATTGTAGCTTGATAAAAATTAAGATTTAGCCTTTTGTAGCGCTTGTTGAGACAATTTTTATTAAAGGAGAGAAAAAATTATTTTGATGCTTTTTAGCGTTTTCCATTAAAATCAGGAAATAAGGAAACCTAATTTAATATTTCGCCATTTGTGAACTTCAACAAATATAAAATCGTAAGACGTCCTTTCTTTCTTCCTGTGACATTCTGTGTACAGCGAACTGACATTAGGAATCCGAGACCCCTTGAGACGACCCTGAGCACTTAGGCTTTCAGGATCAGTTCTTTAAAATGTTCTTCTTAACTTTTTACTTTGTTTTGTCAGTTAAATCTTAATTATAAATTAATAAACACTGTCTCTGTCAAATGAAATGTTTTCAATCATCGTTGTCGATGTCACGTCACTAGTTAGCGAACACGAAGGAAACCATAAAATGCAATTTAGCAATTATATCACAGATTCACGACCATTTCGAACTTAGTATGTGATTTCTCATTTTGCGATCGATTTCGCGTTTTATCGCAAATTGAAAACCTCCAGAAATATACTGCACCGACCGTCAAACATACAATTTCTAATTCTTTCTGCAATTGGTAACATTTTGCAATTTTAGTAATTGCTAAAATCTACCATCTCTAAACATGAGTGTTTTTTATCTGTGTTATATGCTAATTCTCGATAGGCCGTTAGATTTGGGAACTCGGAAATCTCTTGATTAACATCAGAGAAGAGAGAATGGAGAAAAATATATTGCATTTATGATCAATTTTAAAGAAACTAAAAACCATCTACTGCTCAAGAACATTAAACCAATTGTTATTTTTAACTTCCCTTTCCTTTATGCCTTCAGAGCATATAAAAATTGTTAATTTCGAAGTTTTTATTTTACATCCTCACGCATCTTCCCCTCCCAACTAAAAAGTTCACTTTCCTCGTCATCATATTAATAGGCATTTAACACACTGCACTCTGACACGCACTAATTGCAAGACACATCCAATACACAAGCAGTTCACGCCCCTTGCTGCTGCCTCCTAGAAATAACGTCTAAAAAAACACGTTTTCATGAGATAACTCTTTTTTATTTAGCAACTCGCCCCAAACAGCTGTTTCTAGTGCTGACACGAAGACTAAATACGGGAGGCTACAACTTTTTCTTTGACTGCGACAATGAAAACGTCTCTTGAATTAAGTCCACAATTCGCTTAATTGAAGAGCTTCTCCGCCCGCGCGCCGCCGCTGGAGCAGCCGCGACGCGACGCGACGCGACGCGACGCGACGCGACGCGACGTCTCTCGACTGCAGAACGCCACCACCGCAGAGAAATGCCTGGTTCCAGTGGCGTAGCTTCAGTTGGTGTCAGCTGGGGCGAAGCTAGTGGTGTCACCCCCCCATAAATTAAGTATAAAAATATCTATTGCTGCTTAGATTGTACATTATTTTATTTAAAATACAAACATATTTGCACATGATAGTTATTTATAATATATTAAAAAAGTTCTATGTAATTAATTATGTTTGCAATTAAATCATAAAATATGATTATGATTTAAATGTATACTTATTAAATTAATATAAATAATTTTAACTAAGCCATAAAAATTATATAAATCCAACAATAAAATTCTCGAACTACTTAAACTAACAACACTATTAATATATGAAATTTTTAAGTAAATGATTTAAATTATATAATTCCAACTATAAAATAATTTAATTGGTGTCACCCCTAAAAGGGTGTCAGGGTGTCACCGGGGGCGCGCCACCCTCCCTGCCCCCCCCCCTAACTACACCACTACCTGGCGCCCTGCGGGGCTTCCGGTTCCTTGATGTATCGTTGCTCTAGGGCTCGTAGAGGGTGTTTGCTGACTGCATCTTGCCGTCAACTTTTCTATTCCGTTTTCCTCCTTAGTGAAAGGAGTATTATCAAATGGACGGTGTTATGCATCAACCGGCTAAACGCCATTTAAAAAAAATGAGATATGGACGCCATCAGTTCCATGGGACCCTGTTTTAAGTGTAGGCAAAATTTTGGCGCCAAATCTTGGCGTAAAAATAGCCTTACAATTAATGAAAAATTTAAACGCCATCAGTCACATCAGGGATTTTATGTTTCGCAACTACCGGCTATAAACCGAGATCTTCAAATCTGCTGTTCTTAATTTCACATTATGCTGGTAAGCGCCAGATATTCCACTCATGTTTGTCTAGTTTGGCGCTTCAATGAATGAAGTAATTAAATTACAGTGTTTAGAGCTGAAAACGTAATAAAACCTTTGAACGTGATTATCTCAAAACTTGGATGATGTCGCATAGCCGGTTGATGCATAACACCGTCCAAATGATCCAACCGATCATATTGGAGGGAGCCATCATGGATTTTCGTTAAATAATATCATGTGTTATTATATTGTAAATAATTTTTGAAGTTTATATACTACTATTATTTAATTAACTGTATATATACATTATTATTTTATTAAATAATTACATAATTCTAACATAAATAAAAAATTAAACCAATTTTCCCGAATAAAGGAACGTAACATTTGAAAAGTCTAGGCCTTTAGGGGGCAGCCATTCCTTTCGCGTTAATATAAACTAGTAGTTTTATTTACGGCTAAAAAGCGCATCGTGCATCGTTAGTATTCGCGTAATTTTGCCTGATTTGCGGAAAATTCCGTACTTTTCGCGCAATTGTTCCTGAAAATACGTGCGAGAAAGTACGTGCTTTTGTAGCACCACTAGTTACATTTGAAGAAGGTTCCGAAACATGGAAATGGTAAACCGACTAAGTGGCTTTCTTCTTTCATTCAAAATCCTGTATGTGTTTCTGTAACGTATGTATGATTTCGAAACGCAAACTCTCAGTTATTATTTTGCACAGATCGAAAGTGCTTATGTTTTACTGTTCGACTGTGTGTTTACTCTGAGCCATACCATATGTGGCAAAATTTTTTGTGAATTTTTGGTCTTCTTCAGGCGAGAAGTCTAGTTATACCCGAGTTAGCTGAAATTTGGCGTCTCGACGGAGTCAAGAAACTCTGTTTCACTGGTAGTATTTTAATGTGCACACTAACCTTCTTAAGATCTGAGTATGTGGAGAAGACGGCATAACTTTTAGTATTTCATGAAATCATGACCAATCAGTGGCGGCTCAATGGATGCGAGTGATACGTCGAATACCCACGTTTTTAATTTTACACATGTTGTGAATTCAATAAAAACGCCACATTTGTACCCCATGGCCATCCTTCAGATCGGCGAAAGACGAGACAAGACAAAACAAATAATCAACTTTCGATTTTCTTCCGCATCTCAAACAAATACGTAACTTTTAGAATCCGTCAAATACTTCTAAGCAAGAACAAAAGAATGTTTCACATTAATTATACAGTTGAAGGTCTTGGGGCAATATCAAGATAAGCCATACCAGCAACAGCAAGCCACCCGCTATTCGTAAATGTTAATATTTAGATATTGGTGGAAGTGTGAATTATTTTCAATGTATTTCTACTTCAAATTTCTGACAATCTTGGGGCAGCAACAAGACGAGACTGACATTGACCAAAATCGAGACATTAACATCACGAGGTTTGCTGTGGCTGGTGTGTCTAATCTTGCTACTGCCCCAAGCCCTTTATTTATCTCCCTCCGTCCATTCTCCCAATACGCGCAAACGTATGTAGTCATGCAGACGTTTGCCGCATTTCCCTTACCAGCGGTCAGTCCCAACATTCGAATTGTCCCCTGCCCGTATAACGTACTATATTGCTCCTCATTACAAAGGCATGAGGCAGTAACAAGTCAAATCACACGAGCTACAGCAAGCCTACCGCTCTGTGAGAATGTCATATCTCGATGTTGGTGAAATTGTGGATTATCTTGTATCAATTTATATCTTGTTTTTACAACTGGCTTGGGGTATTAAAAAGATGTGACTCACTTCAACTAAAATTGAGATGTTAACATTCACGAATAAAGGGAGATTGGATGTGGCTAGGTGGCTTATCTTCTTACTGCTCCAAGCCCGTTATTTCATCAGTACTATAACATTTCTAATTCTATACTGCGATTTTTCTAGGAAGGACTCTCAAGATATCTCAAATCCCATCTTCGCGATGGAATATGTCACGGCATTTCGCATCTTTCTCAGTCGTTCCGCTAGATTTCGCACGATCGCGACCGTATGAAGCAGTGCTTGCGATCATGCGACTTCTACCGGCAAGACCGAGGAAAGACGCGAAATGCCGTGACATTCCATCGCGAAGATGGGATTTGAGTTATCTTGAGAGGCCTTCCTAGAAAAATCGCAGTATAACATAAACGTATTTAATAGAACTAGAGGTGATAATGTAACTTTTTTATTTTTAGTTGTGCCGAGCACCGAGGATGAAGATTCCCAAGCACCAAACGTAATCGCTCTAAAACCTTTTCCAAGGTGTGTTCCTGCGCCACAACTGTGCGAAGCGGAGATTTCGTTGCGGCCGCTGGTCCCCTGGCTGCGTGCGCGAGCCGCTCCTTCCCCGGGGCGGCGCGAGGAGCCCGCTGCAGCCGTGCGTGAGCGCGTGCGGGGGCGGTGGGGGCGGCTGGCCGTATCGACGCACGCCGCCCCCGCGCAAGTGACCTGGAAGAACAGCCGGCGGCGGCGGCGCCGGGGGTCGAAGCCACGCGACGGCGGCCGCGGCGATCGAAGACTGCACGCCCCCTCGCCCCCCCCCCCCCGAGCTCTAGTGCACACTCGAGACAACACACTGTGCTCAGAAATCATGATGGTGAACGTCTTATTTTGTCCTCGTTCTCTCGAAAATAAATACCAAGAATTCTGTGGCCACGGGGTAAAAGTTCGTAAGTCAATTTTTGGCGAAATTGAGTTAAGTACTAATACTACAAGTTACGTATCTATATTTTATTTCAATAAAATGACCGAAATGAATTGTGGCCTCATTAACGAGAAAAATGCGTAGGGAAATAGCGTTGAGCGTAGGAAACATTGTTGGCTCAATAATTTAACCCTTGTTTTCTCCAAGTTAACATTTTTGACTTAAGAACTTTTATACCCCGTGACCACAAAATTAACGCCTTATTATGGTTTAAATTTATTCTCTTTTATGTTCACGAAAACTTAATAAAAAGCTGGTAAGGAACCAATATTTAACACTTCAAAATTGCAATTAACATTTCTTTGAGCCTTCTGAGTAATTTCTTCGACATTTTTAACATTCACGCAGGGGAGTGTTGTTGGTTTGCGTATTTTTAACAATTTTTTTAGTTCAACTTTCGGCAAATAATAGTGGAAAAGGAAGCCTACAAATGTTATTAAAGAAATGACTACCAAACAAAATGTAGTACTACAATCTCATCAAGTTGATGGCGCAATATTTACATGCCTGTGGAACTGAATCCCATTTCCATTTTGTTCGCGTTCTTTACAACCGAATGCTACGCAATTCTTTGTCATTTTGGTTGATTGAGACTATTTTAAGCAACAGTAACCACACACATTAATTCAGTAAGAAAGTCTGTACTTAGACTTCACAATAGCCAACATAACGAGAAACGATTGTCACTATTTTCAGCACTCCAGAGTATTGCAGTTGTGCATACAGTTACAATGTTGAGATGACTGTGCTGTCTCCGCCCCCGGCACCGCCCCCATCCCATCCCCATCCCCTGGGCTCGAGTCGCAACGAAAGGGCACCCAGTCTTCTTTGTTGTGATTACAAACTTCCACGACAAAAAAATGATATAGGAATTTGCGGATGTGTATTAGCAAAAATATAACTATTCAGATCTGTGTGTGCGGCGGTAAATGAATTGAAATGCCGAAAATAATAATTATTACCAAATCCGCGTAGAAACTAAATTCAACTAGAATACGAAAACTTTATGAACTGAAGATCGGCATGTCGATATCAAATTCATTCATGCTCTGGACGAGCCAAAGAAAGGTTAAAATCCTGTACTCTACGAAACTTTTATCGGTAGTCTGAAAGAGTTTAAATTTATATTGGTTTAAAATATAATAGTTATTTGTGGCCATTGAAATATAAACTGAATATAAGTTATTCTGCATGTAAATAATATTTTACCTGTACACTGAACGTCTAGTATGTGAAGTCGGAGGTACCTGGAAGAACGTCAAGAGAATGCTGAACCGTACGTGATTTTGTGAATTTCAGGATATTAAGGTGTTGTGTCACATTGTAATAATTTTGAACTGTCGACACAAATTCAGAGAAAGTTGAAATCCAAGAGTTTTGTAAGTAATGTGTACAGGAAGAAATGTGAAAATAGAAATAGTTCTGCGGTGTACGAGATTTCACATTGTTTTTTATGCGCTATATAAGGCAATTGAATGATTTTAATGATCATTAAATTGAATTCTTCTTTTTGACGTTAATAAAAATGTATTTCAAAATCATTTATTTTGGATAAGTCAGTAAGATAACGTCTCCATAAATATGATTTATGAAATCATCAACCCCCCCCCCCCGTTTGAAAAACACTCTTGAAAGGCAGAAATGCCGAACAAGAAGAAATAAATTTAAAAAAAAGAATATATCATTTTCTTCTTTGTATTTATTTTGTGCCTTACTTTTTCTTTGCTTCTCATTCTTCCTTTTCTTCTCTTTTTTTCATCTCTTTCTTTCTTTTCTTTCATTTCTTTCTTTTCTTCCTTTTCTTCCTTTTGTTTCTTTTGTTTCTTTTCTTTCCTTTCTTTCCTTTCTTTCCTTTCTTTCTTTTCTTTCTTTTCTTTCTTTTCTTTTCTTTCTTTTCTTTCTTTTCATTCTTTTCTTTCTTTTCTTTCTTTTCTTTCTTTTCTTTCTTTTCTTTCTTTTCTTTCTTTTCTTTCTTTTCTTTCTTTTCTTTCTTTTCTTTCTTTTCTTTCTTTTCTTTCTTTTCTTTCTTTTCTTTCTTTTCTTTTTTTCTTTCTTTTCTTTCTTTTCTTTTTCTTTCCTTTCTTTCTTTTCTTTCCTTTCTTTCTTCATTGCCTTTGTTTAACTGCAGAGGCCTTAGGGACAGCGCACTGCCGCCCCGTCGCCCGCAGTCCTGCGGCGCGCGCTTTCGCTCGGGTGGAGCCCGATTGGACGTCCAAGTGGCCACGCCAAACCCCCTCCTTCCCCCCTCCCTCACCCTCCCCCCTACCACCCCCCACCCTCCCCCTCCACCCTCATCCCTCCGGCGACGGATGTGGCCGTTCGACAGGGCTGGCAGCACAAGAACTCTTTTCACACATTTTGCCCACCATGTTTGACTCTTGTTACTGGGTACTCACTGTTTCTGGATACCACTAATGAGCAGAAACATCGTTAAGAATTGTTGATAGGGGGGATGATAGAATGAAAGCAAAGGAGACTAACACCATCGAATAGATTTAATCGATCTCGTTGAGACGAAAGCGGCGACAATAGTACGACTAAACTTTGTACACATCCTATTCTCACATTTCCATAAAGTTAAATAGTTTATTTTTTATTTGAGGGACACATAATGCAAAGTTACGTTTCTTCTCCGAAATAAAGTGCGCAAACATAGATATAAACACACTAAATGCATAAGGATTCAATCGGCTTGGTACCATACAGATATTGCAAAAGCAACAGAATTTGCCGTGTTTTCTTATCATCCTTTTCTTATTTGGCTCTGTACGTGTTTAACCAGTACAAGGCCAAATAAACTCATCTCCAAACACCCTGATGGATGTTTGGAGATGAGAGACAACCAGTTATTTGTATCCTTCATGATTTTGTTACTATTAATTTCTGATTTTGAAATAGCTCTCTGGAAAATAGTCATGAACTACAAGTTGCTACAATGTTAATTAGATGCAATAATAAATATTTTTGTACAACATACTTTACTTCAATACTTCGTTGAACACTACGTCAAACTTTCAGTTTGGCACTTTAATGGAATTTTAAATGTGAATTATCTACTGTGACTCATAATTTTTATTATTACTTATGCGCTACTATTCTCTTCCTACAGCTTTTTTACTGCAAAATTCTTTATGCACATTTTCTTTTTGCTATTCACATACGTTTTGTATTTGCTTTTCCTTATTATAATTACATGTAATATCCACGCTTTGTATTCTCCTTTTTTTAAGCCACTTAATTATTGTATTCTACATTACTACATACACGAGGGTCTGATTTCCAAGTTTGATTTAAAAACAGGATTTCCTGATTCAAACCTTTTCGTGCAAATGCAAATTTTCTTATTTATTTGTATATTAAAAAAATTTTGAGGTCATTTCCAATGTTTTCGTTTCTGAACTGGTCTAGGAGTCTACAGCCTCTTGCTGCTCTTTCACCTAGAAATCTCATCTCGGAAGCTGGTTCTGTATACAGAATTTTTCTTTTTCTATCACTACTATTCTTTTTCGTCAATGCCCAACACTGTCTCCTGTTCAGTAAAACTGGTACTGCCATCACTTTGTACAGTTCTTGATTGCGTTAGTTCTGAAGTAAAAGTATGAAATAATAATTGTTTCTCACTTTGTTTGTTAGAGAATGCGTGGTAGAAACCTCTGCTGTTTGTAAAGAATAATCGAGACGTTGTATGCCGTCATTCAGTGCCGTCAACTATTGGTTCGATTCCATCAATCATGTACTGAACTATGAGGCAAAAAAACAATACGCTCATTGAATGTTCAATGCATCATATTTCATCAACTTTCTTGAGAGTGAGCAGCAGAAAATAACCGCGGGTGAAGGGATATTCAGAAATAGATTGCATGCAAAGTGGCCTCTCGTTTCATGCAGTCCATCACACTCACTAATTTGTTTGCGTTGGCGGGACGAGAAGCGGTGCCCATCGCACGCTTGAGAGTAGCCATCATGCACAGGCCAGCGGCGCACGACACTCCAGCCACGCGACGCTCCCCCCTCCCGCTGTCCCCGCTCCGCCCCCCGCCCCGCCGCCCCCGCCGCCCCCGCCGCCCCCGCCGCCCCCGCCGCCCCCGCCGCCCCCGCCGCCCCCGCCGCCCCCGCCGCCCCCGCCGCCCCCGCCGCCCCCGCCGCCCCCGCCGCCCCCGCCGCCCCCGCCGCCCCGCCGCCCCCGCCGCCCCCGCCGCCCCCGCCGCCCCCGCCGCCCCCGCCGCCCCGCCGCCTCCGCTGCCCCGACCGCCCCCCCGCCCCCGCCGTCTGCTGTTTCAGCCGTCCCCGCAGCCTGATCGTCGTCCTTCCACCCAATGGCACCCTGTTCGGTCTCCGTACGCTGACCTCACCGAACTGCCCTTGCCCTGCGACCGGGACACTCCGTCATCTGCGCCTCAATCTTTCGCCAAAACGAGCTTTCCGTCGCACCGTGTACACTCGCCCACCGCGTCTACTTTACAATGCCCCCACCACCTACCCCATGCCACCTATCCCATCTGTCACTTCTATGACCCCAACCAGTACCTCTATCATTCATCTATCTACACCCCTCCCCATTCAGAACCACCGCGTTCATTGTCCTCCTTCAACTCCTGAACATTTCCAACTCCTTCAACTCCTGAACATTTCTAACTCGCGAAATTACTTGGCGTCTTCCATCACCTTGTCACTCCACCGGTCACTCTCTGCTCACACCTGTTCGCTCTCCTCGGGGAGTGTTTTCTGATGAAACCTTTCCTTCCATCGCAATCACGAACACTATGTCTCTTCCTCGGTCTCAGAGCGCCTCTATGTTTCAATTGGACGTTTGGAGTAAAGTGTTTCCGCTTTTCTTGCGCCTGCGAAGCTCTATTGAAACCGCGACTGACCGAGGCGAACCTTGTGCCCTCGCTGCTTCTGCGCAATGGAATCCACCCCCCCCTTAGAACTTGAGCAGGTGCACTGAACTCGCCCGAGTCGTTTAAAAAAAACAGGGAAAAGTGAGAGAAGAAAGAAGGCTTCAGGTAGAGATCGTGAGGGCATTCGTTCAAGTGAAATGGGCGAGACGCAAAACAGTGACCAGTGAAGTCTTAGATTTCTCCGCTCCGAGCCAACTTCTCTCAGTGTTAGAGCAGTCGATTTCGAGAGACTAGTAGAAACGAGACAACAACAACAACAACAACAACAACTGCATCATGAAAATCTTTAATGCATCCGATTTTATTATTCACAATCATGGCGGTTGAACATTTTAAATTATTACAGTTTTTACACTTGATAATATCAGAAAATGTCATTCGTTTGAGGAAGCTTCTGGAGACTGACTAGCACAACTGCATAATATTTTATTTTAAGTTTTCAAGCTCTGATATCTGCTTAAACTTTATACCATTTCCTTTAATAATTCCCTCGCCCGTTTTCTTTTGTGCCAATTTCCTCTCGCCTTTGATGCATCCTGTAATGTCTTCCATTGCAACATTCGTTCCTTCCCGAATCTTATACTTCTGGACCGTGTGAACGCTGCTCAATCTTGCAATCTCAGTTACTCGGGTGCGGGCAAGCCTCCAACTACGTTTTAAAAGGTCGCTCTCGATGCAATGTTGTTAGGAAGTAGCGAACTATGAATATGTAGTAATGTGCTACAATATAAAACTCACTCTCTTGGTTCGTGTAACATTCGTTTCAAGATCACTTTAAATTCAAAATATTAAGACATTTACTACATATTTTTTATCTTTCATATCTCTCTCCCTCTCTCTCTCTCTCTCTGTCTCTCTCTCTCTCTCTCCGAACAAAATCAATAACCCTCGAAAACCATTACACAATTTTGAAATACGTTACCGTTTTTCAAAAACATATCTTTATTGAAATTTGATTTAATGATTGAAATTTTCTCAAATATTCATTCTGCTCATAATATTTTCTCAACATCCGACTTACGTTAAAAATATCCCCCGTTATCCAACCCAGTGTGTGTCCTGTCGGTGGAAGACTGCTTGAGAGCAACGCGACCTTGTGTGATCGCCTGTGAGTATCGGGTGTTGGCGGCCCGCCCCCTCCCTCGGCCCCTCGGATCAGCGTCCCGAGTGAGTGACCGCAGCGGTCGCCGGCAGGGAGCGCGCCGCTCCGTCCAGCGAACGACGCGACGCCTTCGCGCTGAGGTTATGTAACGGACACTCTGGGGGCACACATCTGACGAACTACAAAATTTAGTGGTGCGTGTTTCATTTAAAAATTTGGAAGCATCGTTAATGAATGTGTCCGCATGAAGATGCACAGCGAGATTGCAACTGTTAGCAACCAAACGCCTGAGCCGGTAGCTGAACCTCTTAACCAAGCTCTGTGAAGTCACGGAACAGCTCGAGGCACTGCGGTATCCCTGTATGGGTGACATTCTGGGAATCCCGGATTCTAAAGACGCTGTGCCTGGTCGATAGGGATAGACGGCAATGACTTACGACTTTGGTATAACTAACACACTTCAAGGAGAATTTCTTCACGTTCGACGCCAAAAAGGTTAGAAACGTTGGTACACAAGTAACAGGAAACGGCCCGTATTGATGGTTGCTGTTTCTCAGATATTGAAGACTTTCAGAGAGCCAGCCTTATTAATCTTGAAGTACGCGCCCGTTCAGCAATCCCCCAATCATTCACCCTAAATATGCGGTAATTGGTAATGAAGGGATGAGTGACAGTGATTGCTCCATTTTCATTATTTACATTTCTTTCCTGTTTCATAATAAATGCATAATTGAGACGATTTTAAAGGATCTTACTTTAACACATTATTACCCAGCGACCTCACTTGAAGATAAATACCCAATAAACGTTATGTCGTGGTGGAAGGGGTCTGGCACCACGTGCAGGGGAGTGGAAGGACGGTAAGGGCAGAAGGTGCCCTCTGGGCCACTCCCTATTCTCTTGAAGGCCTAAGGCGGATGAGAGGGAGCAATAAGAACAGGAATGACCCCAGTCATGGCAAACAGCAGTTTATTGGAGAGGTGCTACTTACATAGGCACCTGACGTAGCCCAACCTCGGCGAGGACGGTCCACCGGAAGAGCGACTTTGCAGTGGCCATGGCGACACTCGAAGTGCACGGCGATCAGGAAACAAGGGCGGGAAGCTGCTAGCAGGGCCCCGGAGGGTCGGTCTGGACTGGCAGGGTGGAGGAGTGTCGGCAGGGCCAGTTTGAGCCGATCTGAACCGACGGAGTGGTGAAGGGAGGTCGGCAGGGCCAGTTTGGGCCGATCTGAATCGACGGACGAGTGGAAGGTCTGTGCACACGGGCGACGAACTCACGAGTAGCATTCACGAGTAGATCTCAGCGAGTAGCATTCCTCCCCCTAAGCGGAGGTGAGGCTGTTATATACGCCTTTACTGCTGAGACGCTCTTTCCGCGGCGGAGCTACGTCTTTATGCTTACGCGGGCTCCAGCCGTCTGCGGCCACGCGACAGTTACAAGCAAATACTATTGCAATAAAAGCGCAAACAATGCTGCCAACAATAGTTTCACGCGCTCGAGCACCGCTACAATGAGCGCGCGCCCTGCAACAAAATTAATTCAGACGCTAATGGGTTAATGTAGACATTCCGAGGCTAATCTGTTTTGCTTTTATTATTTCATTTTTTCTCTTCCGACGTTGACTTACTTTGCCACTCTTAGAGAGCCGTCTTCTACCACGGCTTGTCAGATTTTAGGGGAATAGTATCTAGTGAATATAGTCAGAGGAACTTTTTTAATTAACACACCAAATGCTTTTTTTCATGAATGGAGATTATTTAAATGAAACCTTCTTATATTCAGCATTTCAAAATGTCAACGTCCTTCGCTGGTGCTTTCTAAGCACGCGACTCGAAGAGGAAAGATAGGCTGGGAAATCATAGCGTTACGAAATTGTATGCCTGGAAAAGAGTGTCCCAAAATATCGTCGCGTGTATTGTTTGTATTTAATTAAAAACCTTAAAACAAGTCTCTAATAAAGGTCACATAAAAAATTGACTATCACCAGAATACTAAAATTAGGGAAGGCAATTTAAACACATTACTTATATATTGAAATTGCAATTTATTGTATGGGATTTTTATTGAATAAAATCGATATTTCAATAAGATTTTAAAACAATAATGAGATGAAGGAATAACAAAACATTGTATGGCAGGACATGGACATATTAAAGAAGCAAAACACCAAAAAACGTATTAAATTTGTTTCATTTCAGTCGTTTTTCGTAAATTCAAAGATACTTCTTTTCTTTACAGGTAAATAAATGGTAATTAAATATAATCATTGGTATTAATAATTCGTATAATCATTGGTATAATAATTGGTACTATTCCCTTAAAGTTCATTTACAATTATATTTTCTATTATCAGGTAACTTTTAGCAGCTGAGGGAGGGGGGTCAGCATTTAACAGACACCACGAGTACAATGCTGGGTCCCCAGTTTCCTAAAGGTTACCTGATAATAGAGAATATATTTGTCTTCCAATCCCTATTGGAAGACATGTTGAGGCTTGGAAGTAGACAGGAATAAAAGATGTGAGTGAACAAACCCATGCAGCCCTTCCCAGAAAATGAGTTTTGGCATTACAGCAGTCTTCTAGTACTAACCCGTTGAGTCAGAAAGTTACTAGTGACAATGAATTAATTTTGTCTTATTTGAACATATTTTGGAATTTGAATTAATTTTATTATAAACCGGAATTAATAATCAACCAGATTAAAACATTCTACGTAAATACTATATCAATGTATTGAAACAATACCAATATTTAAAAAAAAACTATTTACCGTTGCAAACTCTAATAATACTCTCGCAGTTTTATGCGTTAATGAGTGTAAGTGCGGTTCACGTGGAACCGGAAGTTGCGGGCTTCCGGTTGCGGCGTGCGAGCGCGCCACGAGCGCCATCTACTCCCCTCGCCCCCCACCACCACTCACCCTTCCTGTGTCGTCAGCGCACGTAATTACGGGAGCACAAAATGTCCCATGCAGGCTCTATGGAGAAACGTCGTTAGCGGCTCTTGGCCTTCTTCGGCAAATTGCGTTCGGCGCCGAAAGGGAAAAGAGGACGAGAGAAGGGGAAAGGGAACGGAGGGGAACTCGTGTTAGGCTGCTCCATCCCTTAAGCACACGGAGCACAGCTCCTTTCCCGCTCGCAAAGGGAGCATTTTCGGAAAGTAAATCCTGGTAATAATGTAGCAGCGCGGAACCGCGAAAAAAAATGTTTTCTCAAATCATTTATAATTAAATTTGTACACATAACAGTCTTACAACCCTCTTCTGTTTTTGCCAAAATAATATTCTTTTAGTAATGAATTACGTTTCTAAGATCGGCCTGCAAGGATGCCGACGCGTTTAGAACGCGTTCTGATTCAAAGCCTCGTTCCCAAAAAAGGTGTAAGCCCGACTTCGACACGAATGTTTATCCTTTGCCTTTCGTTTGTGTTGTGTCACGAGGGTATGTCGTTCTGCTGAATCCAGATTCAAGTATATTAATCATGGTTAATGGTGAGTGGATTTAGAATTGTCTCGCCTTCTCCATTGATGTTTGGCTAAACAAAGAAAGAAAACTTTACTATCACTGAAAAAGAATCTTTGTTTATATTACGAAAAAATAGTACTCAGAGCCTGAGAATGAGAATTGTTGTAACCTTATTTTTGCATTTTCTTCATTTATCAACTTATCATATTATTTTATCTTGTCATATTATATCACTTATTATCATTTATAATAGCAGTTTTGGAGTAATAGTATATTCTCGAAAAAAAGTCCTATCACCTACGTGGCTTTTAATGACTTCAAGAACATTCATGACTGATTCGAAGAAAATTGTGGTGACGAAGAAAATTCGAAGAAAATTGTCGCGAAGTATTCTGTCGTGACTGCGTAACAAACAAATTTAGAAATATTCCTCCTTGCTTTGTTCGCTCACGACATCACTTATTAAAGGCTACAACAAAAGCTTAAGAGACTCTGTGGAACTTACGAAATTCTCCGCATAGGCAGGAAACCATTGCCCTAATCGAGATGTTCCTAGTCTATTACGTTCCGTTCCACTGAATTATCTAATTTCATCTTTCCGACATCGCGTGTGAACGCAAAATAAATTTCAACTCAGCACATTCTCTCAACGCGGGATAACTTTGCCAATAAGCGACAGAAGCGAACGGAGATATTTCCCCGGCAAATATACGAGCGCAAATATACGCAGCCTTCACCGAGCGAGCAGGAGGACTGGGGGAGGGACTTCTGCTCGCGGGGGGAAGGGGGCGTGTCGTCGCTAGGATTGGCAAAATGCTATCGATGGATTTAAAACATCGATGTTTTCCACCAGAAACTACTTCGCGACAATTTTCTTCGAATTTTCTTCGTCACCACAATTTTCTTCGAATCAGTCATGAATGTTCTTGAAGTCATTAAAAGCCACGTAGGTGATAGGACTTTTTTAACATCGATATTTTGCTTTCCATGTTTTCTTCACATCGATATTTTGTTTGCAAAAACAACGATGTCTGAGTTTAATATTCATGCAACGCTTCAATATGTTTTTAAAGAATGTTTATGTTGTTTTTATGGTATTTTGTATGGTATATGTAGAATATTGATTGAAAGATTAAGATACTAAAATAGCGACGCACAATGCTCTTTAATTTTAATTTTCTTCTTTACATTCAATAGTATTTTTTATTAGCATAGTAGTCTACTACTAACATGCTGCTAACCAAACAGTAAAATAAATCCCATTTGCGTATGGTAATTAAAAATGGATAGAAAATAGAAGGTTAGTATTCTGTACTAGGAAAACCCGGCAGGCGTTGTTCTGCTCTTCATCTCTCTCTTTCCCCTCCCATCTCCCTTTCTCACTGCCCTTCCCTCCTTTCTTCACCCTGTCCCTGTCTGTCTGTCTCTGTGTGTCTCTGTCTCTGCCGCTCTCTGTCACTCTCATTCATATTTACTTACAGGTGCCTCTGAGCAGGTGAGGTAATATCGGGAAGCGCCGGACCAGCAAAAATGTAATAGAATGTTCAAGAAGAGCTCATTCTGTAGATTACGACGTGAGAAACGTTTCTTTGAGGACTTCGGCCTCAAAAGTTTAGTTTTTAACGCCCTAGAACGCCTCGTTTAGGAGTTATTTAACGATATAGATTCAAAATACTGTCGAGTGTGTTGCGGGTTGCATTTGAAGTGAATATTTAGTTTTGTTCTCCAGCGCCATGTAGTAGAGTTACAACAGAATTAACAACTCATAAACCTTATGGATGAAAAACACGTAGAAGTGAACACTTTTATGGAGATTGGTACAACGGTGTTGGAGAACGGCTCATATATATATATATATATATATATATATATATATATATATATATATATATATGTGTGTGTGTGTGTGTGTGTGTGTGTGTGGGTATATATATATATATATATATATATATATATATATATATATAACATCGATGTTTTCATCGATATCGAAAACCCTTAGCGATGTATCGAAACATCAACGTTTTGATAAAATCCGGCACCACTAGTCGCCGCGCGACGCGTGCTGCGGGATTTACGCGCGGCGTAGGGCGCATGCGCAGGAAATTCGCCGCGAGGCGCGGGGGAGGCGAGCGGTGATTTGTGGGCGCGGAATCCGCTGCCGCGGCTGCACTTCCAACATCAAGTGCGCCGCTGAATTACGATGTTTCGATACGCGCGGCGCGTCCGATGCAGCGAGATTCGGCGATGGGGTTGGAGCCGGGCGCCGCGCCGACCGGAAATTTGTAGGGGCGCGCCGTGAATGCGTGGAAAAGGGGAGGAATTGGAATGGGGGAAGTATTGATTGCGTACCAATCATTCAAGGAATGTTTACGATGGTCAAGATATAGTGGAAACCCGCCGAAGATTCACGATAACAGGAGAGATTTATAGAAGTCATTGTTTTCAACCCAAGAATTTTTAATATTTTTCTTCATTTCCATTCCCTATTGCTTTTGTCCTGAATATAATTAACCGATATTCCAGGATCAATTAAAATACTTTTGGTATCAATATATTTGTTTAAAAGCAAGCATCATGTATTGTGCATTTTAACTGTTCTTGAAGCAATTCTCTCACAGCACTGTTTTCAGTAAAATATAATTGAACCGAATGAACCTATAAGCGGATCACGCAGGGTGATTGTTCAGATATATCGTAGGCATAAAAGTTGACGTGAGACCTGGTATGTAAAAAAGTAGAGACCTCATCGTGAATAAGATAACCATTTCCGTTGTACTGTGATGACTGCACAGGCGTTTGTAAATATTACTATAAGCTCTCACCGATAGACTTCTCTGCGCCGAAATTACGATCGTTTGCAACTCGCAGAAGAAAGTAATAAGTCAATTACGGCAGAGAAGCGTGCATTCTCCTTTTTTATGAAAATGTAGTGTATATGCATTAAAACCAGCGAAAAATTCCTCTACGAAACCCGTAGTGCAGACCTGCACAGCATTTTGCACTTTCACTGACCTCAGGAGCTGCGTGCGGGCAACTCGGGTGCAAATGAGAAAATCGATGAAGGGTGGGGATGAGATACAATCTAGGAGTGGGGACCACCAATCAGAATGCGCAATTCGAAAGATAGCGCGTAAATTTAAAGAGCAATCGGCAAGGACATGACAGTTCAAGTAATTGTCTTTTGTATTATATTGCAAATGTTTGTTCTCGGTATATGACTGGGCGAAATATGAAACTACAATGAATTATACATATTAGATTTCGACGTCAAGTATTATAATTGCTTGTAGGGCTTATAATGTAATTCGCTTTGCTACGATGTAATCACAAATTTTGTTTTGTGCTAAACACAAAATTTTGATATTGAATTGTCTTTGTTTGATGATGACAGCAATAAACTATTTTTATTAACTATGTTTCATTGAATAAGATGGTTCTCTCAAAGCAAACATATATTGTTCTTAAAAAAATCATGATTATTTTCTGTTCTAATTTCTGACAAGAATGTAGTCGTGTACGAGATCGTATAAAAATATAAAACCCTTTGCATTCTATTTAACCAATGCCCATGATTATCTTATGATTGTCGGTAACATATCGTCACAGAAGTTTGCTCGTTGATCTTTTTTATTCAGTTTCACAATGGGAAAAAATTCATCACAAATGTGCTATTAAACATTACCCTTCTTGGAATTGCCACATATTCTATTTTTATGTCAATCTTGATGTGAGAGTTTGCTCTCATGATTTTGTTCATTTTTCTATGATTTGGAGATTATAACATTCCTGGTGAACAATCATTTATTAAATTGCAATTTTGTGTTAGATAGAATTAAATAATATTTTTTCGTGTGTATTTAAGCATATATTTTAAAGCTATTGCTTTAAAATGATGATTAAGTCACAATGAGCATGTTATTTTCTTTAAAAAATTAGAAAGTGAAAATACATACAGTGGTGGATACAAAGATGGATATACAGTAGTGCACAGAACGTAAACAGTGAATTATGACCCAGGTAACTTGAAATACGAGACATAATCCATTTAAACAAATGGGCATTTAATTTTGAAACATGGATCATTATTAGACGCCCAGGTATTCAATCTACGCGCCGCGTCGTGCTACGTCAGACTTCTCCCCTCCCCGCAAAGCTTCCTACTCCCCACTACTTGCACTTTCGGCGCTGCCACGGGCAGACGATCGGCTCGCAAATGAGAATGACCCCGGGAGCAGGCGTTGTGCAGGTCTGCCGTAGTGTTTTAAATCTAAGGAATACACGCAATATTGTGCACAGGCGTCTGTTGGAATCCCTTAGTTATATATTATTCACTCACTCTACTTTTTGAGGTGTTGAATAGCATTTTAACCTTATAAATATAAACATTTGTTGAAGAATGCGCTTAATACCAGGAGGTGCAAATGCAATTCTGGAATGCACGGCCCGCTTAACGGCCCGCTTAACGGCCTGCTTCTCCACATCGATCGAGCGTATCTCAAAAAACAGGTCGTTCTTTGGCCTTAAAACCTGGTTTTGGAAGCCAAAGGCCTCGCGTTATGTGTCATCACTCATCACACTCTACAAAATGAGATATTTTGCTTCTGTCTGTTATATTTTTAGGAGTCGGTTCTTCTGAGTACACCTACACACATACACACACGTACATGCACTACACTATCACATTTATCAGGAGGTTAGAGCTTGTCCCGTCTGTGGAAATGGGGAGATACCTGGATAGGAAAACCCGCAAGCTATAAGTCTGCGCCGGATCTCACCTTTTAGCGGGGAAGATCACCACCCATCCCGTAATAAAATATCCACTACACTTACGGGCCTAGTGTCCGTGGCTGTTGACGAGCCCAGAAACACTAGCTACAATCAATCAATCGAATTATTTTCAAAACGCTTACTTATTTTCCCCTTCATGTGTATATGTGAGGAGAGTGTGTGTGTGTGTGTGTGTGTGTGTGTGTGTGTGTGTGTGTGTGTGTGTGTGTGTGTGCAGTTGCATAGCTAGGTGGAGGCAGGGGGGGCGGTCCGCGGACCATTTTAGAGGTGACACCAATTAGAAAATTTTATAATTGCAATTATATAATTTTAATGTTTTATTTAAAAATAGTATTTTTATAAAAACATGCACTTGTCAATTACTTGTACTTCGTTTTAGAATATTTACTTACAAATTAAATTTCAATTATTCTGAATTAAAAGCAGTTGTTTAATATTTTATAAATAAATGTCATGTGCAAATATATTTTTCTTAAACAATGTGTAAACTATTCATTAATAGTTTTTTTTATATTTAATTTATGGGGGGTGATACCATTAGTTTTGCCCTGGGTGACACTAACTGAAGCCACGCCACTGTGTGTGTGCGTGTGTGTGTGTGTGTGTGTGTGTGTGTGTGTGTGTGTGTGCGTGTGTGTATGTGATTATGTATCTAGTTTCAACATGCGAGACTTCTTGCAAGGATAGGATTGTTGTAAAAATTTGCCTAGGATTTTCGAGTCTCAGAATTCTACCACCTCGCTCGCCATCTCTCTTAAGTCACTTTTTGAACGGAAGAGACCATCATTTCCACCTCAGGAGCCTGTGTATAATAGTTGATCAATAAAACTAAAATATTCTGTCCTTTGTGTAGCGTTGTGCGCAGTGGGGTAGGCGTTATGCCTTCAGGATACATCGAGAGAATAACCTGCAGGTAACATTTTCAAGGGATCTACAAACTTTTGTTTAATCAGAGAGCTTGGTACATTGTTCGTAAATCGCTTACTTTTTTTCAAGAGGTCCTCAACCATATCAAAGATTAATACTTGGGCACAAGGGGTTGTGTGACATTCACCGACATCTTTGCGAGTAAGAGTTTATCGTCTCCACGAGATAAAGCAAGAGGTGATACGTACAAATTTCATTCAATGTGCACGAAATTGTTGTAAATAAACTTAACTATATTTGAGATGTCTGTAAAAAAATATGCAAAAATAATAAGACATTCAATCATTTCAGATAAATATATCTTTAAGTTGATATTATTCTAATACAAAAAGCCAACATCATGAGTTACCATCTATCAAATTTCAAATGAAATAACTCCACATCCCTCTATTAAGTTGGCTCTGCACGTTTGCAGAGACGTATTCATGGTCTTATGCATCACATCATTTTCATCGTCCCTAGGGACTGATCTCCCTTCATTACATTCATGACCATAACCCATGAACTTTACCTGAATAATTAGGAATTTAATAATCACGAAATTGGCACTACCTTAGTTTTGTCCCATTAATGACTTTTGTCCCTTAATGCGTGCCCCTCATAAAATGCAGAAACATGAACAACCAGCCAAATCATCCAATTCCCCACACAATTCCCATCCACTTTCAAGCGGGGCTTGCCAACTTGGCTCGCGTCAGTTAAAAGGCCTGTCGCCACCTGTGGAACAACCTGTGGGTACAGTACTATGGCAACAGATTTATAACCGCCTCCCTGCAAGCATCGCTTGAAGGTGTATGGAGTCCTTCAGCCCCCAGCTCCTTCTCTGACTCTCGCTTTCCACGACCGCGGTCTTGTGTAGAACACGACCCCGCCTCATTGTTCGCTTCGTGTCCCAACCAGGCTCCCCCGCCCCCCTTGCGACTGGATCTGCTCCGATCCCCATCGCACTGCCATCTCGAGGTCCTCTCGAGGACGGGACGGGGTCCTCGGCCGCGGCGGCGCCGGCGGCGGCGGCGTCCTCACGGCGCGACGCGACAATGGCGCTCCCCTCGGTGCGTCACCGCCCCCGCCCCCGCCCTCGCCCTCGCCCCGCCCCCGCAACCAACCCGTGGAAACGCCCCCTCGCCGCCCCGCGCGCGCTGGTCGCCGCTGCCGGTAATGGCTCGCACGAGGTGACTCACTGCGCGCCGTGCCCATGGAGACCTGCATCATAGCGTTCGCCAAACAAATAAAATAAACGGCAACGCTGTTTAAAATTGAAACACAGTCTTCTTATATATTATTTCTCAAAGGGATGTTTGGTCTTTTCAATAAATTGGGCGACATACGAAACCGATCTGTATAAAGAAGCAATGGATTGAAAAATCGTGTTTCCTTTCACCTGCACATGTGACATTCGTATTGAAAAAGGGCGTTAAAAATACCTAAATATTAAAAAAAGTAATAATTCGGGATCTGTAATATCTGGTTGCCGCGCGATCTATCGGAAGAAAATTACACTCGGACGGTGGCGGGAAATGCAATCTCAAGCATTTTTGTTTGTTTCAATTTAGTGTAGGTTGTGTAAGCACGTGAACGTGATTTTCTACATTGAATAGAAATCTTGAAATATGAGAGGTTAGTGATCTTAGTGAGGTTAGGTTGTTTATAATCCTGGAATACAAAAAAGAATTTAAGCAGAAAACAGTTTGGTTATTTGACTAACCGTGCGATTTAATCGCACGGGATCTCACTAGTGTTTACAATACAATGAAATATAATTGTGTACAGTAACAACAATTCTGGTGACAGAGCGTGGTTGTGAAGAAAATACTGCAGTGAATTAAAGTAATGGCTGAAGGAACATATGCGAAATTTGAAATGTTAACGAATTTCAATTATAACTTATTGAGTCTCAGCATGGAGAACGAAATAATGCGAGATATTGCAGTCTTGTACGCTGGAGACGCGAGGGAACCCTCAAAAGTGGCACGTGATTATCGGTTGATCATTTTTTAAATTTCTAATTGAAGTACAAATACACTAAATGAGTTTGAGCATGAGGGCGGGTAAAATTATGTTTAATATTTCTATCGAAAATTAATTTTGCAAACGAGGCAAACTAGGTTTTCCAGGAGGTTATTGGGTTCGTATTTCATTGTCGCAAATATGGAGCAATTTCCTTACAAACGGGTGAAAAATAGTACAATGCAAAAGGAAAGTGCTTTTCTCTTGTTTACAGTGAATGGTACGTTAATGTTATGATTTGAAGGTTTTATGTGATTAATAAAGTGTTCTAAGGAACTGTGTAACGTCGCCTAACACACATTTGGTGCAAGGCGACTGATCTTTCAATAGGTGACGTGGTTGGGGAAAACCCCGCTAGCCGACGGTAGGTCGGCGCCGATCATTGACCATTCCCAACATTCAGCTGGGAAAGATCACCATGTCCCGAGCAAAACACTCGCACCAAACTTACGGAACTAATGATCTTAGCAGTTGGTGCAGCCGGAATCACTGATCTATCAATCAATACACTTGTGACAATTAATGACAGTCACTCGTGACTGATTTTCATTAATCACGAGTGACTGATTGTCATTCATTATCACTAGCGAATTGCACGTTATAGTACAATATTTAAGATCGGGTTGAACTTCTGCAGAGGCGTATCTACGGTTTGGCAGACATGGCACGTGCCATGGGAGCCACTCACATGGGGCGATATTTAAAGTATACGCGTTAAAACAAATAACATCAACCCTATTTCGAAGTAATCTGTCAAGGGCGCAGATTCTATGCTTGCCATGAGTGCCGGATTACCTAGATACGCCGCTGAACTTCTGAAATAAGGTTGACTCTTTAAAATCAAAGAGAATCTAATCAAGAAATTCAAGTAATTCAACACAAACTGTTAGCTGATTCTTTTCAAATTGTTCCTACTATTGACAGCTGTATTACGTCCGCTCGCGTAAGATGAGCAAAGAAAATACACATGAATTTATAATAATTTCCAAAGAAGCTCCGAAATCGGTTGAAGATGTCAACCTCAGTCGGAAATAGAAGTAGGCCTATTTATGTTTCAATTTCATCTCCATTGAACCTCTCGAACGAGACTGCTTGCGACGTGCCAACACCGGCTTCATTTCTGATTTTTTTATTAATTTTCGAAAGAATATGAAGTGAACTTTTTGCGCATAATTCAGAATTGCAGAAGATTGAAAATAATTAGAAATACAAGTTGAGCGCTAGTGAGCATACAGAAAAATCTTCGTGTGGTGTCATTCTGAGCTAGGAATGCATGTGCTCTCGAGTTTTTACAGGCTTTCGATGCAACTCTTTGTGTGCATCGGAGTTGGTCGCGTGTTTCTGTAGCGTGGTAGTGCTGCAGGCGTTGTCGATATTTCGTGCATAGGAGTTCAACTACGAATGCACGTGAACAAGCCTCTTTCCGCTTACATAACTCCTGGAAATTCCTTCATGATGATATTTTACATGTAAACAATAACTGTTTAGCCTCATACTGTGTTTCGACCCCCCTCTGTTCGGTTAAGAAAATGAGTATTCAAAGATTTGTGAACCCGGACGGGAAAGCATAAAGAGATTCCGCGTTTCGTCCTGATGCAGAATAAAACACATGATATTTGCACATTTTGTTAGTAGGATTTATGGAACAATCCGCGTTTTAGACTACTTCGTTTAGCAAATCGATACGCAGAATTAATTTTTCGTTTTTGTGTAGATGTGATTGAGTTTAATATTATCTCGGATCACAATTTGGTATATCCTTTAAAAAAAATAGTTTTGGAAACTGTACAGGGTAGTTCATGGTCATATTTGATGTGAAGTGTATTTATGTGAATTGTATGTTATACGTATACATTGTTTCTTCGTCATCATTCACTTTAGTCTCTTTCCCAGCGTTCACGCAAATTGTTATTCGATGACGTGATTTCAAAGTTGGACAAACATTACAGCGCTATTGACCCATAATGTCCTGAAATTGCTCCTGTCATATAATTGCGGATGCGTCTGTAGGGTTAGTAGAGGAATGACACGAGGAAGACAGTGAAGAACATTCAAAAGCAATTCGAAAGTCGGGATATTTTCCTGTCATCCGCGTCTTTTACGCAAGATGTTGGTTATTCGAAGAGTTGACTTTGCGTGTCACCGCTGTAATTCGGTTTGCGTAAATCCAGCTTAACAGTTTTACGGAGCGCGCGGGAGGCAGGCGCCAGGCCGAAGGCAGCGGCGGCGGCGGCGACGGCGGCGTCTCCCGGCCCCGCAGTTAGTTCGCTCAGCCGGCTGCAGAGGGCGCGTGGTAGGCCTACGGCGGCGGGGGCGGGGGCGGGGGCGGCGGCGGCGGCGGCGGAGCGAGGGGAGGCCGTGGAAAACAGTCGCGGGGAGCGCAAAGCGCGCGGGCACGAGACGGCAGGGCGCACGCCACCGCACGGCACGCCGCGCACACGCCAGCGCACGTCGGCGAGGGGAGCGCGGGTCGCGGCTGCGAGCACGCGTGAGGGGACGCGCGCGCCTTGTCACGGGACACGCGGCGGCCGCACGGCCCACGGCGCCTGCCAGTGCGAAGGCGGACAGCGGCGCTTCCCACTCGCACTCGAGGCGGACGCGCGGCGCTCGTCGCTTTTTTTCCCTTCCTCCGTCGGCCATCAAGTTTTCCTCGCTGGTGCTGCACGACCCGGGATTTAAAATGGCCTGGTGAGTATGCGCGCTTGTGTGTGAGTAGTGTGTACGCGTGCATGTCGGTGCGCTGTTTGTTTATTGGTGCGCGTGTGTTTTGTTTGGTGGTGTCAGTGGCGGCACCGGGCGCGCGGCGTCAAAGGGTCAGTGACCCGGGGGTGCGCGGGAGTGCAGCGGCACGCGGCGGGGCGGGCAGGTGCCTGGAGGAGCGAGGCGCGCGCGTGCGGGGGTGTCGGGGGCGTGGGGGCGGGGGGCGGGGAGACGGTCCCGCATCGGCGCCGCGACGCGCCGCGCCGCGACGGCGCGCCAGGAACAGGAAGACGCGCGCGTGGCTACGAGTCGTAATGCAGCGGGTCGATACGCAAATGGCCACAAGTGGAGCGCATGCGGTGTGCATTTCTTGCCCTTTGATACTCCCCCCTGCGTGCGACGGCGCCAAGATTGATGACAACTCCGACACACACAGGATCGCGTGCTGACGGTCGCGCTGTCGATACAGTGGACGACCGATGCGCTCTCCTTTTCAAAAGCCTTTCCAGCCACGGCTTTTGTTCGCGATCTCTAGAAATAGCTTCGGGGAGAACATTAGGGCCTGTTTCTAATCTTTTTTCACGAGCGCAACAATATACGCAATCGATTAAAACATTACAGCGTTCACCATTATTTCGAGCGCGACGCGCCGGGAAGCCAGCGCCATCTGTCGAAGCACCCCGCAACGAGCGGTTGACGTAGTTGGCCGTTGCGGGGGAAGATGGCAGCACGGTCGGCAGCTTCCGCCGCAAGGTAAAGGCGCGCGAGGTGAGCTGTGTGTACAATGGTGGCCGCGGGCGCGGTAACAATACGCGAGCACGGCCTGGGAGCGCGGCGCTGAGCCAAGCGTGTCTCCGCGTGCGCGCGCGCGCGGGCGCTCTCGTCACTGTGCCGCGGGTCGCCGCCGCGCACGAATCCCGCGCACGCCCCGTGCCTCCGCACGCCCGTCTCATTGTTGCGGCATCGCTTCCGCGTCCGACCGCCGACCGCCCCCGCGGAGCGCGCGTCGACGCAACAATAGGCGGCGCGCGTCGTTTGTTGCGGGCGCTTCGGGCGGCGTCGTGCGTTTCCGCCGCGGGCGCCGGCAGCGCCCGGGCGCGCCTCGGGCCGGGGTTGGTCGCCAGTCGGCGAGTGCGGGACGCGTGTGTTTTGCAGGCGAAATGTCAGGCGCGCTGAGAGGTTAGGAGGCCTCGCAGCCAGCGCTCCCCGTCGCCCGTGCGCCGTGCAACCGTCCCCGTGGCTACCAAAGTGCGCAAGGTGAGTGCCTCCCGTGCCACGCGCCCGCGGCTGCGCTGTCGGCGCCGCCGCCTGTCGTCACATATGCCGCAGCGCGATGCACGCAAATAAACGCCACCGCCGCATCCGGATGATTTCGAGTGGACGTGCGTCGCCGCGCTGGAAATCCGCGGGACGAGTGATTCGCGCGGACGCGAGGGTGGGCTTGATTGTGCGGGTGTGCGGCGGCCCGGGGGTGTGCGGGGGGGTTGTCGTGAATGCTGATGCGCCCGGCGTCGTTCCGCGGCCGGGTGGCCGGGTGGCGGAGCGAGCTGTCAAAGCGAGGCGGCGCGTGCGGGGTGGATGAGGGGGCGGGGCGCGGGAGGGGGGATGCTGCTGCTGCTCGTGCAGAGCGCGGTGGGTGCCTCGACACGGAGCGGTCGTAACCCGGAATTTAACAGCCCCCGCAGCAGCAGCGGCGGCAGCAGCACCCTCGCGCGTGGCAGCAGGGGAGAGAAATAGCTGCCGGGGCGGGGCGGGAGGGGGTTGCGCGGCCCGTGCAGCCAGCTCGCCCTCGCGCTCGTCCCGCCCCGCCCTTCCCCGCCTCGCCTCGCCCCGCGGCCGAGCTGCACCGCCCTCGCAACGCGCCCCCTCCGCCCCGCCCGCGCCATGGCTCCCCGCGGATTAATCCCAGGGGTGTCCAGGGGCGGCGCGAGCACGCGTGCGCCCCCGCACGCTCATTTCGCCCGCCGCCTCGCCCCTGCTCGGAGGGCGGCCCCGCACACGGCCTGTGCACGGGATGCACTGCAACTGGCAGGTGCACTCGTGCGGAGTGATCATCTTTCTAACCGAGTTTTGAATGGAGTTATCACCATGTTACACACCTATAAACGGAGGAAGGACAGTTTCAACTTATTACTTATACTTATTTATTCTTCTACTTAGTTTATACTTATTATTTCCTGTGTCATAAACAATTTCCGTTTTATTATGTGACGTTCGTATAAATTGATTTGACATTCTAGAATCTTCAGGAATATTTGCCGTGCATAATGTTTACTGATGGGCTCTTACATGACCAACTTTACTCTTTAGTTAGCTGAAACAATCTGCATTGAATTTTCAGTGTCATTCTCTGATATTCAGTTGAAGAACTTGTAATTTTGAAAGAGTACTCCAAAGCATTTCTGTAATACCACTGTGATGTTACAAATTACTGTGTTGAAAAAATATCTGAAAGATGTTTTATTTATTTATTTATTTGCTTGTTTAAACTGCGAATAACGTTTTCATAGCTCAAGGTATCTTGAATGTGTTCGAATATTTTACCAAAAGTGCTGACGAATAGACATCGAACATGCACACGCTTGTATTACAGTGAGCAGTTATTTCCATTTCGATACAGTGCGCAAAGTTTAATTTTAAATGAACTTCAATTGAAACAGAGAGCAGCCTTCGCAAAAGCGAGAACAGAAGATTACGCGAGTGAAATGCGTTGAAAATAAATTGTCAGATACAATCTTGGCGTGTGCAAATGGGGAAAACCCGTCGAAGGATTTCTTGGAAGCAATTTCTCTGGTTGCTCTCAAATGTTGTAATATTGTCTGTGAATAAATGTTGTTCATCAACGAAAAATCTTGCAATTCAATACTGTGAGTGGTTGTATCATAATATTTGTTCCTAGAATAATATGATGTATGCTTATGTTATCTTCTGAATGTCAGCACTAACAGAAAAAAACTGACCTTGAGTTCAGCTGGAACAGTAGATGGTGGCGTATACAATGACCTACAGACACCATTAACCCGAATGAATTGAGTCTTGTGTTTGCCTCTGTAATTGCAAGTACTACTCACTTTTTGTTGGAACAACACATCACGAGCTGTGAACAAATTCGTTTTGAGTGGCCTCTGAAAAAACCTTTCATTGACCTCCAACACGATTCTATATAATACTTCCATCGTCTCTTGTTCTCCATTGGCCCAGGAAATTGAATTTCACATCCCTTTGTGCAAATGTGCGATCGATTTCAATGTGAGAAGGTCATATGTGTTGAAAGGTCAAGTTGCAGAAGTTCAAGGTAATAGAAATATAGACTGAAGTTCAGAAACCATAGTAAAATTAAATGTACAAAACAGAAAGTCGCATACTAGTACATTTTAAATACAGTTAATCCAGGCAAGAGGGCACCCTTGGTAAGAACTTTCTCATTGTACGATAAAACATTAGCTAATTTTATACTTTCAAGTTAAATCCAGTGCTATGAAGCTATTTGTAAAGTAGATAATTCGGTGAATCAACGCTCTGCGAATGAAATTTGACGCCCAAATATATCACAAATTGCACAAAATAATTCATATTTTTTCCTTAGAAATATTTTCCCCCGCCCGAACGTTACCAAAGTTAAGAGTTGGAATGTTAAGCAGTAAAACTTGGGTCGTACTAGGACATCGTTTTCAAGAGGGTGTCATTTAATTGGCATCACTAAGGGGCCATCCATAAATTTCGTTCCGCAAATTTCGAGTATTTCCAATACCCCCTCCCCCTTGTAACGCACTTTCCTATCTCTATGTAACGCAGCGTAATACTGCCTCGGACCCCCTCCCTCCCCCTTTCGCGTTACGTAATTTACGGATGACCCCCAAGTCCATATTGCAGTTTTACACACATTAAATTTTAAGACAAGGGAATGTGTAGCGCAAAGAAGGATCAGTAACAGTATATCTCTAATCGGAAGCGCAGCACGTGAACCATTGCTTCATCCTCTCGAGACAGAGAGTAAAAACTTGCATTGTCCATTTCGCACCCGCCTTCCTAATGAGGGAGTGAAGAAACCCAGCACGTGACCTTCGTTCGCAATCCATCAGCCGCGGACGCGGAGCGGCAGCGTGGACTCTGGCGTCGCAGTTGCACGGGCGTGTGGGGGCGGGGGCGGAGGGGAGGGGGAAGGGGAGGAGAACCGGCTCCGGGGCGATTAGCTCGCGGGATGCATCGGCGGCGGCGGCGCCGGCCTTGACCTCCCACGGCGTCGCACCGTAGCCCCCCCTTCCCCCCCCGTGCGCCCCTCGGGGCGTTTGAGATGAGCCGCGCTGATTAACTGCGCTCCGCGAGAGCTGCATAGCGCTCTGCCACTTGCCGTCTTCCTACTTGCCCTGGCGGCGGCGGCGGAGCATTAGTACCTGTTTTTATTTCACCTTGGACCACATTCTTAACGGAACGACGACGACCACCGAAGGTAGAGAACTGATGTTTGACCTTTCTGCGCAATAATGAAGCGATTGACGCGTTATTTTGGGACGGTCATAAGGTGTACGTGGACAGGGGAGGATCCAGCCGATCGTTTTGGAAGGGGCCATCATAGATCTTTTTGTTAAATAATCAGCATATTTGTTATATTGTATATTGTTTTTGTATGTACGATACTACACAATATGATATATTTGTATGTACGATACTACACAATACGATATATTTGTATATACGATACTACACGATATTATTTTCTAAATAATTCCACATTTCTAACATAAATATTTAAATAAATTTTGCGAAATACAAGAAGGTAACAAACGATAACTGTGCCTCAGGGGGCGGCATGGCCCCCATACTCCCCCCCCCCCGGATCCGCCACTGTACGTGGAGGTTTGTCATGGCCTTCCGCGTCTTTAAAACTAGGAGACTAAACAAGCAAGACTCAACTGGTGGGATTCGAACTCTCAATTCCAGTAAATAGCGACTGCCGCTGCGAATGCCTGCGCTTGCTCATCTACAGCCCAATTAAAAAAAGTCTTTATCGACTAACCCTTGGTTGAAGTACGTGACAACCAGTTGTAAGTCAAGAACGGTTGGTGGTCATTTCATCACATTTTAAGCAGTTATTAGTAACTGGCACCAAGCCTTGCTCTGATTTAATATTTTCTTTAAATATGATGTGAAATATCGTTAAAATATTATCAAGAAAATATACAAAATGCGATGGAAAATCGAGTAATTCAGAAAATGTATTGCATGAAAGTTGACCACGCAGGTAAATGATGGGTGGGAATGAAACGGTGACCCCTATGTGTCAATCACATACTCATCTCAATCAGATAACCTTTCTTCGTATCTAGCAAATAGTATGTACTCCAATTCGGTCAAAGGAATTGTTCGATGAATACGCATGTGCCGGGATCGGTTCCTATCTTTTGGAACAGAAAATATCAAAATTATTCATTATCTTTTAATGAAGCATAATTGGTCTTATTTTAGTCTTCGAGATAATGTTGTTAATGATACACAATGCGGTGGATTGCTCCACATTATACATGTACCTCAAGTGAATAACTGGAATGTAGGCTACTGGATAGTGAGAAGCAACGTTGCAAATGGTTGTAATGCGCGTTATAAATTTCGTAAGATTTTACTTTGAGAATGGTTCCCCAAACTGTTTCGTATTTGTTCCATAACCGTGTACTTGCATGTAAGTCGCCAAAGTTTCTTTGAACGCTACTTCGTAATTATTCGCTCAGTCTCGAGTGTTGCGTGCAGTTGCTGATCGCTGGGAAATTCTTGCGTAAGAGTCCGCACTTGGAATGGGATATTATATAGTATCTTCTTCCTTCTTGCATCAGTCTTCACCAGTGGAATGTAATAGTAACTATTGCTCTGTTTGCTACCCACGATTTCCGTGATGTACGTGCTTCGCAAGTAGCTGTTCGCGGAAGTTCAAGTGCGATGCCAAACCAAACTTCGATTCATACATTTTCAGCAGCAAGGTCGCAAAGTAAACATAAGTCGCAGTATACCTCAATATACTGTAAAAATATGAGAAGACAACTCAGCAACAAAAACACAGATTTACCATAAACAAACCACTCTGAAATATTCGTACTTACATGACAAGATTTTGAATCAGTTCACAGGAGAAAAATGGCTGCGTCCACTGCCGACGACTCTGCTCTCGAAACGTCTTTCTCTTGAGCCCTCACAAAGGTTTAAAGAAGAATTTGTACGTACTCTGTCCTTCCTGTCCCCCCTCGTTTCATTTCCCAGATGTATACCACTCGCCATTTACGTAACCGCAACCAAAGTTTCACGTTGACAACATAACCCGAGAATTCTTGCCTGTCTCCTTGCATACTGAATGCCCGACCTGGTATTCGACCATTTACATCTCATTTGGTACTCGTATAAACTCTCTATGTAACTCCTGTCAAAAGAAACAACCTCCTACACACTGAAATTAGTCCCAGAGGAAATGAAATGTCTACTTAATGCGAGATTACCCAGAATTTTACAGGGTGTGTAAACATTTGGCACATCATTCAAATCCCAAATTGACGATCATTTGACATAGAATTTTGTAAAAAAAATCATAACAAAATACGAGCGTAACTTTAAATTAATAGTAGTATAAATGGACACTGCTTGTATCCCTACGAAATGTGAATTTGTTGAGGCCAGATACATGTTGTAAAGTGCCCAGACGAGCATTATCGAGGTACACTACTAACTTGATCATACAGCAGCAGCGGCATAAGTAGAGATCATCACGGTAATATGATGAGATGGTGGTCGAGTACGTTGAATGTATGATTTCCAATGTATTCCTTATTAGATTTACTATGTCGTGTTGCTTTTTAATTGGAAAGACTGACGGTGGAACGCCCACACGGGGTGTTCGTCGCGTGCGGCGTCAGGCGCGAAAAGGAAAGAGGCCACATCCCCAGGGCCAGATTTAAGAGTATGCTGCCTGTGGGCTAAAGTCCATTTGCCGGCCCCTGTATTGTTCGAGTTGAATAATACATTTGTTTTATACAACAAACGGTATAGTTCATTCTTGTTTTCATCTTTTAAAAGAATTAAAGCCCAAAGCTTTCATTTAGCTTAGATAAAATTACAATTTTAATGGTTTACACAATAAATTAGATAATAACATTAGTTCTTCTACTTGTTTTTTACTAACGTCTTTCAAGATTCGTTGAAAAAATAAAATGGGTTTCGAACTGAATTAATTCGTTCTTGGAGATCAGATATCACTGTTTTAAACATATTTTTGTACATTAATGCTAATGACCATGTTTTACGTAATTGAAGATCCGGGTTCAATTTGAATAAATTGCCAAAGTGCCGCCCCTAAAAGTCTGCCGCTCTAGGCTGCAGCCTATTTAGGAATCCGGCCCTGCCCATCCCGCCCACAGGGGGTGCGCGGGGCAGGCGCGGGCGGCCGTCGGTGGCGCTGCGTGGCGGCTGTGATTGCAGCGCGCGGAGTGCCATCTGCCGGCAATTGATCGACGCGCGGAGGGGGTGGGGGCCTCTCGCGCTTTCGCACTGCGGCCCAGTTCTCGCAGCCAGGGATGCTGCGCGCGGGGGCGTGGCCAGGATTTCCTCGCAGGGGCAGCCAAACAAATGAAAGGTGACGGAGCTCAGCGGCAACACCTTTACCTGCGCTGCTTCGGAGATCCTGCGGTTCGAGTCCTTGCGACGGATTTTCGACACTAGATAACGTACTAGGTCGAATTCAGCCAATATCGGGAGAGGAATACGAGCGATCGGTTGCTCTGATCAGTAGTTTTCCGTGATTTCTCCGTTCAGAACCAAGTGAATGTCGGAATGTTAGTTCCGTATAAAACGGGGCTGCACCGTGCTCAATCTTTTCTCTTCATCCTTGTCTCTGCACTCCTGTTTCTCTTTCACTCTCTGTCATAGTTCTTCACTCTCTCACTTTCACTCCTTCACTCACTCTTTCACTCTCACACTCTCTCACACTCTTATCACCCTCTTTCACTCTCACATTTTCTCACTCTCACTCTTTCACTTTCTCGCTCACACTTTTTGTACTGAAGTATCAAAGACGAACGAAGACCTGGCAGGAGCTTAGATATGTTTCGGATGGGGATGGTACTCTGCTGTTGGGGAGATACCTGAAGAGGGGAAAACCGATACGTTGTCACGTTGGTCAGAACCTCATCCCGCAATCCAGTAGGGGTGGCTCACAGCCACCTCATGAGATATTATGTGCCACGTTTTTTTCGTGTCATGATTGGCATGCATGTCGTGGATTACGGTACCCACTGTAGCAAATATGTGATGATTAAACAATTTCAAGTGCATAAATTAGTTAAATTTAATATTAACTGACATTCCCACAAAGTGATGTATTAACTCCGCGTGCTCTACATGCAGATGCAAGTAGGCGACTTGTCAAATTCCATTTCCTATGTTCTACGCACACACTATACTAGCTAGACACGTGTTATTTTAACTAGCAGTTAAAATAACACGTGTGTAGTCAATGAAATAAGTTCGTTGAAAAATTGTTTGGTCTTCCCTTCGAACTGAAGCAGGAGGGAAAACTCCGAGAATCTTCGTTCGCTTAGCTTCGTTCATTAAATAGTAACATGGCTTCCACTGGAGAGAATGCCACAGTCACCCGTCACTGTCAAGTCCTATTTCGTCCATCACTCGTAACTGAGTCTACAGGACTTTTACTGCCGCTGAGGAATGTACGGTAATGATGATGGACCTCCCAGAGAAGCCATGGCATGGGAAATGGGACAACCTAAAACGATTCAGCTTCGTCAACATAAATTTTCTAGAGGGCGGATTCGAAGCGCCGCACTGGGAGAGGTGGCCAGGGAATAACTGATGTCGCTGCAGTCGCTCTCACCGGGAGGTTCTAGTTTTGGGTCCCGACGGGGGCAGGATTTTCGACACTAGCTTGTCAGCTAGGTCGAATTCAGTTCCTGTCTGGAGGAGAATTCTAGTGGTCGGCTGCTGTGATCGGTAGTTTTCCGTGGTTTCTCCGATCAACACCAGGCGAATGCCGGAGCAGTACCCTAACAAACGGGCCGCGGACCGCGAGCGATCTTCCCTACCTCTTCCTTGTCCTATTCTCACCCCTTACACACACACTAACATGCACTACAGTACCACACATGCCGGGATACCGGTCAGGAGCTTAGAGCTTGTCCCAGCTGGAGTGGTGCCCAACTGGTGGGAGGTACCTGTTTGAGGGGACCCCCCCCCACTAGCCGACGGTAGGTCGGCGCCGGATCTTGTCATTCAGCGGAAGAAAACCACCTCCACCTTCCGGGGGAAACATGCACTTCACATACGGGACTAATGACCCTAGCAGTTGACGCGCCCGGATAGACCGAAAACGATCATTTGAATAACTACTTATATTTTCCATTGTACTCTATAAATCGTGCACTGATAGTGAAAATACATTTACGTTAACAGTAAGCAATGAAATTATAATAAAACTATTACACATGCTTGAAAGCATTGTGCGTGGGGGGGAGGGACGCCCGTGGTGCTAAGGTTTGCCACCCCTGAAAGCGCCCACCGCAGCCCTCGGCTCAATTGCCGCGCGGGGCGATGCCTGCGCCCTCGGCGAGCAGCGCGCCCTTCGGAGCGGGACGTGAATGGAAGTGAAAGGTCTGCCCCTTCGCCGCCCCCGCTGCCCGCGATGCGTTGCGTCACACCCGGAGCGCTCCCCTCCACCGCATCGCGCCCTCGCCTGCGCCGGGGAGCTATGATGCATGGGCGTCCATCGACGATGCGAGCGCAATACGCAGGCGATAGAGCCATTACGGTGGTTACGACAGTGGGAGACAAAAAACCCGATTTTACCCTTTGGTTTCCGGCGTAGTAAATAACAGGAAAGAATCCATTTTTAGTGATGTATCGTGACGAAAAAATCCCTCTTAACTTTCGATTCATTCAGCAAAATCCAATGAAGCTGATTATTTCGTGACGAAAAATCCCTCTTAATTTTTGATTCATTCAGCAAAATCCAATGAAGCTGATTGTTTTCTAACCACGTGCTCATTTTCAAAGATACTCTTGCAAATTTGATACCGACTGATTTCTCTGTTACGTGGTGTGATCCAGAGTTCCCTAGAAGAGCTCGCTTGATGGGTGGTTGCTCGCAGATTCTCATTCGCTCCAATCCCTTCTTCTCACACTTCATGATCTTTTCCACTCCATTTACCCTGATTAATATGCACAAATCCTATCTGAATCAACAACCAAATGAATGCGTTATCTTAAAAAGTATTTGAGTAAATATGCTTAACATTTCCCAAGTATTTAAAAAAAGAATAAATTGAATGTAACATTGTGAGGAAAAAAATGCGAAGTGATGTATGCCGTAAGAAGAAAATTTTGTTGCATCCCAAATCCATTATTTTGTTTCTCAATACCTCACCTCTTCAATAATACTTCCCAGAGATGAAAATTGACTTGAATAAGTTCTATCTTCGAAAGTAATACCAGGAGACAGTTGTACACGTAATGATTCCAACGAAGTTCCCGGTTGCTCTAGAGGTTCTTTATACGACTTCATCGAATACAGGATAGCAGTACATTAGCTTCATTATTTTCATGCAATCAGATGTATAGAGTAGGACACAGGCCATGGGTAGTGAAAAACAAAATGGATTGAGATCGTTCACAATGCTCGTGAAATTTTCACTCTACTACCCTTCCATTTCACAACAATGCGTTGCTTCTGTCCAATGGGTACACCCCCGCAGTCCATTTTCTCCCCCTCCTTCCCCGTCCACAGTCCCCATGGACGCAAGGGCCACCGCCTGTGCCCTCCGCTCCCCTCCATCATTAGAGCATTTTAACTCGATTTGCTCCTTTCCCTTAAATTTACTGTCGTGTAATTAACTCAGCAGCAACTCAAAACTCTAATAAAGAAGAGCGTTAACCGCAGGTGAAATATGCCTATAAATACAGAGGGTGTTAACATATTGTTTTGTTCTTGAATTTTGTTCATTTGTCAAAATTTGTCTAAATTACAACATTTAGCTTTTTAAAAATCTATTTAATGTGTGTATGTATTTGGCGCGACAGGCTGTGAACGGGCTCAGGCCTACCGGCGACGTCCCTGCCTTGCGGCTACGGGTTAAGTCTTCTCAACCTGAGAAGCGAATTTTCTCATCGTCAAACAGCAACATATACTGGGACACTGCAAGGAAAACGCACATTATAGACTAGGGGTCCTCAAACTACGGCCCGCGGGCCACATGCGGCCCGCCGAGGACATTTATACGGCCCGCCGGGTTTTTATGGTTTAAAGAATTTTTTTCTTAAAATCCGCACATTTTTTTTATTATGTGTTAGGGTGTCTGGGGATGGCAAAAAAATCGATGGTTTTAACACAACGATGTTTTCCACCAGAAACATCGATATTTTGCTTTCGATGTTTTCTTCACATCGATATTTTGTTGCCAAAACATCGGTGCTTTTTTATTAATTATTTTTTAAATATTGTATTTGTTCCCGTTTTGATTCTTCACTTCAAAATAAGATAAATGCAGTGTGTTTAAGAATTTGTTCATAGTTTTTGTTTTTATTGTAGTGCGATTTTTCTAACTCTGCCTCTCAAGGCCTGTCTTCACGATGGAATATGTCACGGTACCTCGAGCCTTTCTCAGTCATGCCGCTAGATATCGCATGATCGCGACCGTATTTGCGTGTGGTGTGCAGGGCTTGCGACATGCGACATCTAGCGGCAGGACCGAAAAAGACGCGAAATGCCATGTGATCGGCCAAAGGGACTTGAGAGGCAGAGTTAGAAAAATCGCACTATATAATCCAGCTCTCCGACGGCCTGAGGGACAGTGAACTGGCCCCCGTTTAAAAAGTTTGAGGACCCCTGTTATAGACTGTCGTGGTCCGGGAATCGCGTAGTGGAAAGCGAGCACGTTGACCAAGAGACTTAATCTATTTAATACTTAATAAAGTGAACAGCATTATACTGTTGAGAGCCAAGAACATGTGTATCGAATATCCGGGGCCAGATTGCAACTTTTCTTTCTTTCAGATATAGGATTATTACTTTTAAGCGTGGTATTCTAAAATGGTGCCCCTTTAATAATATTTTGTTTGGCAATCTCCCAATCCGACGGCAGGGAGGCTGACCCTGGAGTTCAGAAGAAAAGCAGCTCCGCGCCCGGCAATCAGACTCCGAAGTGCAGTTCCAGCCTTGAGAAAACATCGTGCGATATAGTATTAGAATCGCGCACTTATTTTGATTATTCGATTTCTCCGTACGGCACGATCGAAATCTAGGTTAAGAACTGAGGTCTGAAAGGTTAGTTTTGAGTCGGTCTGCGAACCTGAGAATTTTATACTGTGAACAATTCATAAGGAATATAGCATGAAACTGATGCACTTGAGATCACATGAAATCTGATCCATTGTGAATGGATGTCACATGGATCATAATCTATCATTTTATTTCTTACCAATCGTGTTGGCAAAGCTATGGTTTGCGAAGTTTTTTTAGGTATGTAAGATTGACTTCTAAAGTTCGAACAACGTGACATGTAAATTGTGTCCAATTGTGTACAATTTGGTTAACAAATTTGCCACAAATGAAATTTGTATTCCAGATTAAGATGGATGTATCCGTTCATTTAAGATGGTAGTACAGCCTTTGTAATTGATGACTGCTAAGAAAATTGTCAACAGTTGTAATATCATTTAGGAAAACAAAACATTGAACTGAACAGGGGTTCTCTTATAAGTTTAAAAAATGAACTATGGGCTTATTAACTTAATTTGCGTGGATCATACCAAGAATGCTAGTTGCGTAAACTAGTTTGCGATAAACCGGTCAAATTTGTGGTTTCCCAGAGAACAGAGATCGTAAGAGCAAATTCAGAGACGAGTGGCTTATGGATAATTCCCGTAAATTCACTTATCTTCTCGCGAAATGTCGGATGCTATAATGTGAATTGCTAGAAGATGTAATCAATAATAATAATAATAATAATAATAATAACAATAATAACAATAATTTTTGTAAGAACTTGCCTAAACTCCGAGGTTTTTCAAAGGACAGGGAAGTGGAAGATATTGCTTTATTTGGAACAGCTCACACTTTGTGCAAAGTATGGTAGAGAAACCGTTAGTCCCTAGATTTATTCCGTAGGAAGCTGGTGGCAACCCGGAGTTGACTTTATAATCAACAGACATATCTCTAGTCGTGAATTAGAGGAATAATAATAATAGTTAATAAAAAACAGATTTTATCTAAGTCTCAAGAAGTCAACGTAATGTGCTTCCATTATGTCAACGCAAGGTGGTTGTTCATTACAATGTGGGTGGCTTCCTGCCCTGCTCCACGAGACGGCAAAGCAGAGCTTGAGAGTGGAGGCGCGAGGGCGCGTGGGCGTGGGCGTGGGCGTGGGCGGTGGCGGCGGAGGCCGCGAGGTGGGCGTAATGGAGGGTCTGGTGCGGCGGGCGCGCAGGGCCCCGGGCGCGGGGCGGAGCGCAGGTTGCAGCGGAGATATCGACAACGGCGCAGCGCGGCCCGGCCCGGCGCAGCGGGCGAACACGTTCAATGACCCGTTGGGGGAGGGGGGAAGGGGCACCCAGTGCTCGCCTTGGCGCAACCGCGCCGCTCGCGCTCCTTCAAAGGCGCTGGCCGCCCCGCGCCGCGCCGACCGCTGTACAAGCGCCGAAATTACGTCTAGGCGCGCGGTCCGCCTGCGGAACTAGTGGTCAGGGGTACCAACATTTGTGTGGATGAAATCTGGTCCAACCACCTGAAAGGGGAGGGACCGGGGTCAATTTTGGAAAATTAAGGGCAAAATAATGCAATTTTTGGCATATTCTTTGCTTCAGCTTGTATTACAAAAATCTTTTCAATTTTATAAGCAAAAATTAACTTTTTAAAAGAAAAGTCTAAAATATCGGGAAAATTACCGTCCCGACTCTGTTACTGCTGTGACGCGGGACAAATTCAACTAAATCGGCACTGTCCCGGCAAAATCGGGACGGTTGGCAACTCTGCTAGTGGTTGTCCTTCTAGCACTTGATTGCGCTGTTGTGAAGGGAGAAAGGAACTCCCGAAGACATTCAGACACCAAAAGAGCGATTTTATTCCGGTTCTCGATTTAGACATAAATTGCTGCCGATATTCATGTGTTGTTGCTTGCCGATACGCTTCTCTTGTAAAGATATAACTATTTAGATTCCAAATTTATTGCCATAACGTGCGAATTAACTTACGGTTGAACTCGCATTTCGGGCGAGATAATGAGAGTGAGAAAGGTGCGGGAGAGGAGTAGAGTGAAATAGACGCGGACAGAGAGCATTATTTATGATCCAGCGGCGGTGAAAGAATTATATAGTCGTTGAAGAATTATATTGCAGTTGTTGAACGCGTGATCAGCTGGTAAGCTTAGCTGTTTAAAAACATACTTTAACCTTTTTCTGCCATTTTCGGCCATTCTATTTAAGTTAAATGTGCTATGTACCTCATATCAGCCCAATTCCACATCTTGTCTTGTATAAACACATACATGAAGACATACTACAAAATGGTCACTGTTGAATCCGAAATCAATTTACGAAGTATGGAAATTACTATTTTAAATATGGATTGTTTCAATATTTACATTTTAAATAACAGTAATAATATTAATAATAATAATAATAACAATAATACATATTACAAAAGCATTCTGAAACAGCGATATTGTTATCTCGCACCTCCTTTTAAAATTATAGTCTGATGTGCACTTTTGTTGACTTTCTTTTCACAACACATTACAAAGCTCTGCGTAATGAGGTAGCGCCCTTGGAAACCTATGCGAAGAAGAGACCCTGCGTCAGCGCTGCCTTTGGGAAGGTGAAGCAAGAAGAGATTATGGCAGATGTGGTAAGGCGCCGAGAGAAAAAGCAGTTGGCGGTTGAGAAATTGGAAAACGCCACTGGCAGCGGGACGTGGGAGCCGAGCGAGTGGGCGACGCATAGGTTGCGCGTTGTGGGAGGGCGGAGGTTGCGGACGGGGACGGGGAGCATGGTTTGAATTTGCACTAGACTTGTACATGGGATTTGCGATCCCCCCCCCCTAAAAAAGAAACATCAGCTGGATCCGCTCCTGGATAGTTAGCCAGCGTTTTGGTGTAGTGTTCTTTAGGGCATAAACACCTACGCTGAAAAAGTTACATAGAAAACATTTCCTCTGAGGAATTTTATGCACCTGTACGTTGAAGAAAATCGCATTTCCCTAGAAAGCAAATAACCAACATAGACAAATATCACATTGAACTTGAAGGCATGCGCTAAAAGCCATATTTTCCGATATTTCTTGATAAAGCGGCTCAAAGCTTTACTTGGGCAGCGTCGTCTATAAAGTGGCGCTAATTCTTCTCTTTCCTTGTGAGTCATGAGTAGAGACCGGAAAAATATGTAGTATTAAACGTCAAAATCTGTACATAAGTATGTAATGAAAACACTAAGAATATGTGATAAATATGTAAATTCGGATATAATATGTAATATTAAAATTCTGTAATTGAAAACCATTTACTTAGCAAGAAATTACATTTAGAAAACTTGCTCACTTTACACTGTTTTGAATTTGCACTAGACTTGTGCATGGGATTTATTTTAGAGCTCCCTGATTGGACACTGAGGCGGCGCATGAAACGCAAGCGACACATACTCTTTGAAGAGACATACAGACAGCTGTGGACAGCTGGTGCATTCGAAAAAAGTAGTGGCAGGGCGTTTGTGAGAATATTAATGAGGTTTATGAAAGTTAGTTGATGTAAAAAAGAGTTTGGGGCTGAATTTTCAACTGCGAGGTGTGAAATAAATGAGAGATAATTTGCAACCTGTTTTGTAAATATGGAAGTCAAAAGAGAGAAATAAAATTAATTGCTTTTACTAATATCTGTCTAAATTTGTTCCCCACAAAATATCCTAAAATTGTTTTTCTTCCATCAAATAGCAATTACGTATCCGAAATTTCTTAAAAAAGTATGAGAAGTCCTTTATTATGTAATTTTTTTGCACTTATAAACTACCCCAAAGTTTTTCAAATAAAGATTTCCATTAAATTCGGATTACATATATTATACGTTTTATAACTGTTTGGTGTCTAATTGTTCTTTCATAAAACTCACAAATATTCTCACAAGCGCCCTGCCACTACTATTTTCGAATGCACCAGCTGTCTACAGCTGTCTGTCAGTCTCTTCAAAGTGTATTATTTTAGAGAGATGTGTCGCTTGCGTTTCATGTACCGCCTTACTGTCCAATCAGGGAGTTCTAAAATAAGTCCCATGCACAAGTCTAGTGTAAATTCAAAACATGCGGACGGGGACGGCCAATTCTTTTTTTTTTAATTTTATTTTCTACCTGTTCGACTGTTCGACAGTGGGTTTTAAAAATTAAAATTAATTACCTTATTAGAGTTGGATCACTCGCACGTTAATTGTCCCTTATTGTGTGGGCAAAATGAGTATTATAAGGTATGATTATTGACAGAAATGGTTTATATTTTAATACTGTGAAGGTGTGGAAAAGAGAAATAGTGCGTTGGTGTTATGTTGTAGTTTGAAAGTGTAGGGGAAATGAGTATCTATGGAGGTCTGAATCGCTCTTAAGGGAATCGGGATTTAATTCTGCGTGGAAATGTGTATGATTGCCCAAGATTAAAAGTAGTTTTATGTGGAAAGTATTGAAGTATTTTGAAAAAAATTTGGTTCTGTAATTTTATCAAGTCTGTAATATTTTCTAAATGTACTTCGTGATGCAATTCTCTATTTTCCTCACATCGCATAGTGCGATTTTTACATAGCTGCCTCTCAAGCCTCAATGGCCACGATGGAGTATCGCACGGCATTTCACGTCTTGGTCGGTCTTGCCGCTAGATGTTGCATGATCTCAAGCACTGCATGATACGGTCGCGATCACGCAATATCTAGCGGTACGACTGACAAAGACGCGAAGTACCGTGGCATATTCCATCGTGAAGACAGGCCTTGAGAGGCAAAGTTATAAAAATCGCACTACAGTGTAATGTGTAGAGCTGGGAAGTTCGTGCAATTGCTTGTTTTTTATTAAAAAACTAATCTTCCTGAAACTTAAAATATGTGTATTTCATAGCAAAATTCTGAAAATGTAGAAAAAAGAAAGAAATGTTTTGCAATGCAGTTTTGCATATTTAGAGCTTTTTGGCATATAAATGAATGTTTTTGCATATTTTTAGACTTTGGCCTAAAATAACTCTGAAATATTAATTTCTTCCTACAAATATTTATTAATGCGAAATATGAACTTTCTTGTGGCTTCAAATACATTATTAGTACAACGAACAGATTATTCACGTTCAACGCCACCGAAGTAATATCTGCTGTTATGGGTTTATCGCCAAGACTTCACACATCAGCGTTTCCTTCGGCATCCTTAGAATTGACCTTGCGTGGCGAGACATTATCTCTCCCAAAACCTTTCCCCACAGAACGCGAGTCGCGTCTCCAACCGACCCTCCCTTCCTTTCTTATTCTCTGTTTCTGTAGGTAGCAAAAATATGTAATGTCATTGTAAAATACATATTTGTGACAAACAGCTGCATATTTTAACTATTTCTCTGCATATTTCAACATTTTTGTGTCATATTTTCATGCATTTTTCAGGGCTAAAAGCTACTTTGACTTCCCAGGTTTAGTAATGTCACCGAGGCGCTGTCACAGCGGGAAGGATTTGGTGAAAGTGTGCAAAGCAGTTCTCGACCTTCACTCATTCAAAGCTTCTTAGCTTACACGCTATTTTTAAGTAATTCCGTGAGTCCATAATCTCAGCCATTCACTGTATAATTTCATTTAAAACTACTATAAACGCTGGGCTGACAATTTAAAGAAATGGATTTAAATAAATACATCAAGTAGCTTGTTCACGTTGACTCTTTGAAAGGCACGAAGTACGTGTGTGCTTACCGAATACTGGTCAAAGAACCAAGTGTTGCTCGTATCTAAATCATTTCTAAGGTAAAGCCACCGAGTGAACTGCAATTTTCACGGCCGGCTTTCATTTCATTTGGGAGGAGACGGTGGTGTTTTCATTTTCTCGCTACCATTTACGCAGTAGAGAGAAAGTAATGTAAGCTGCACGAAAAACTGGTGACTTGTTCGGCAGAGAAACTCTAATTACAAAGTCCTGGTAAAGGAAAAGTGGATAAATCCAGTTGCCAAATTTAGAAAAAAAATCTTTTAATACATAGTTTGGGCAGAATCGATGTTTTGTGGGTCCTTGATATTGAAAAATCAAATGACGGCGAAACGTCCGTCCGTCTGTCCGCCCATCCATCCGTCTGTCCTTTCGTCTGTGAACGACGCTAGCGGCTAAACCGTTCAACCAATTTTCACCAAAATTGATATTACCCGATCGATTTGGTTGATGTCGCTGCCCGTAGAATTTGAAACTGATATTTTAATTGGAGGGGTGTACTTTACCCCCTTAAGCCCCAGGGACATTTTAAAAATTTGCAAGAAAAGGCTCCATCTTTTTTATTATATTTTGTTTACGAGAATGGTGCAGACATCATGTTGAACTATGATTTTTCAAAAACTGCAAAACGTTTTTCGGCATCTTCCTACAACTACAATTATGAAGATACATGTTTTTCCTTAATAAATTCTGTTCCTTAAAGATATATTTTGAAGTAACTTGATGTAGAATTTTTTCTAAAATTTCAGTACTTTTCTTGTAATTTTGCGTGAAAGTACTAGCTTTTTTTGCACCAGTAGTTTCTCCTGCAATGTCTCGCTCTGTATATATACAGCAGGTGTGTCCAACATTCAAGGCGTCACGGGCCACACGTAAAACCTTCAGTGCGGTTGCGGGCCATAGTTTCATTACACCCACACCTGACTCTCGAATTGTTGATCTCGGCACTTCATCCGGCTGCTCTGATACGGGTGGGGGGAATGGAACCATGTGTGATGTCAAGCAGCAGTGAAACACATTGGGATGATTTTGAATTTCCTAATTCACTAGACAAAAATCTTTAAATTTAAACTTATCCTTTTTTTACATTAAAGGGTGAAGAATACCCAGCCAGTTTTTACAAACCAAAGACCAATTGGTTTTTATTAAGAAGTGGACCAAAGTTACCAGTTGCAGTCTTCTCTTCTAACAGCTCATTTCCTAAATAACATTTGATTCATTTCAAAATAATGTTTATTTTCATTAGATGAAGTCAATTAATATGCATTGGAATATATAAGCCTTTTTTAGGCGTGACAAAATAACATTTGTGCTCTCTTACGTGACTAGAAACAAAATGTGACAAATCAACAACTTGTTTACGTTACAAAACTAGGATTGTCACTCATTCGCTGCTACGAAGGAAAGGAAGCGACACAAATACCAGAATACAATTTTTTAATACAATAATTGAAACTTACACAGCACCTCATTAAAACTATTTTCCTTTAATGCATGATTGCTTTCCAACAAAGGGTGTTGGCCCCGGTAGGTCGCATGCGCCAGGTGCCCAATATTCTCGCCCGACATGGATGATAATGACTAGACATCGGATGTAGCGAACTTATTTAAAGGCTGATAATATATGTACACGAATCATGACAAATGATGACATATGACAAAGTTTTATAATGCTTATTTTAGCATAAATGCCTTTTCTTTAGAATTATTGTACGTTTTTGTCTTTTATGTATTATTTTTATATACAATGCTAAGGTATCAGAAAATCGCCAATGGTACAACCTGACCATTCATTACGAAACCTTTAGTTCACGAATTTGTACATTGAAATACGAGAGAATTCCTGAAAGTATACCAACATATTTATCTCCTTTTCCCTATTTTATAAATACCATGTTCTTAGACACATCTTTCTGTTCACACCTTTTGTGTGGAAATTAATGTAAATTCCCAGAAGGTTTCAGTGTTGTTAATGATGGACTTCTGAAATAGATGCCAGACACATCTGTAGATGTTCAGAAAACCTTCTCTGTATTCAAACTGATTTTGTCACCCAATCGTTGCAGATATGAAATTGCAACACTTGAAAAGTTTCTGGTCATATATTGCAATGGAAACTATTAAGAATAAAATGTAGAAGAGTTGTAAATACGTATGGAGGTTAAAATAATTTTTAATTTCGTAGTGAATGTAATTTATGACAGTGCCTTTTTTTGTACTTATTCTTGGCATTTCCAGTGCCTTTTTGGGCACCTAAAAGACGATTTTTAGTGCCTAAATTTCCGATGCCTAATAGTGACTTTTACGTCTGGCTAATTGCCTTTCACGGGCCACAATAAACGGCACCGCGGGCCGCCAGTTGGACAACACTGATGTAGGAAGACGAGGGCTTGGAGCGCATTTGCTCGTGCGCGGCGCGGCGTGGCGCCTGCGGCGCGTGGGCGCCGTGGGCGTGGGCGCGGGCCGTCGCCGCCGCCGCCGCCGCCTGTCGTTCCGCGTGGTGGCGCTGCGACCGGAAGCGATCCGTCCGCCCCTCCCGCCCGCCCACCCGGCTCCTCATGCTGCAGCCGGCGCAGCCCGCTGGCCTCGCGACCTTCGTTTCTCTGTCACCCGCCGCGCCGCCGCGCCGCTGACGCCTCCGCGGCGCTGCTCCCACGGCGTCGGGTGGCTGGCGAAACGCGCACCGCTTCAGCCGCGATTCTCCGTTTGCGCCAGGTCGTGTTTGGGGTCTCGGCTCATCGGATGACGTCGCTCTGGGGGGATAGCCAGTGGCGGATCCAGGGGGAGGGGGGCATGAGGGTCAGTCTTACCCCCTTAAAAAAGAGAGGTCTAGAGTAGTGTTGTCAGGGTCGATGCCACGAGCGGGAGTCCGTGGCACGAGTGCTACGACAAAATCGCCCCTCCACGCAGTTCATTACCCCGCAACCAGAGACAACGCCATTCCTATTGTAAAACGGCGGGGTTACTAATGGTATCCTTTCCCGGCGATAAATGCGCAGGGATACACGTGACATGGCACGGTGCCACGGCGCCATGGCACCTCTTTTTGACAAAATTTATTTTCGTTTTAATGTTAGAATTATGTAATTCTTTAAATAATAATTTTGTGTAGTATCATCTTCACAACAAAAATAATATACAATATAATAACAAATATTTATTATTTATCAAAAATCTGCGATCCCCCCCAAAAGAAACATCAGCTGGATCCGCTCCTGGATAGTTAGCCAGCGTTTTTGTGTCGTGTTCTTTAGGTCATATACACCTATGCTGAAAAGTTACCTAGAAAGAGAACATTTCCTCTGAGGAAGTGTATGCGCCTATACGATGAAGAAAATCGCATTTCCCTACAAAGCAAATAACCAGCACTGACAAAAATCATATTGAACTTGAAGACATGCGCTAAAAGCTATATTTTCCGATATTTCTTGATAATGCGTCTCAAAGCTTTACTCGGACAGAATCGTCAACCGATGTAAAAACTAGGGGGAATTTTTACGTGTCGTATTCAAATAGCCTGAGAGAGACTAAAGTGGCGCTAATTCTTCTTTTTCCTTGTGAGTCATGAGCCCTGACATCCTTGTATTCTACTTCTGGATAGACTTCTAGTTCTTGATAATACGTTATTTAGATACGGCGGAACAGACTTCGGGGGTAAGACTCGGGCACGTAGCCAGGGGAGGGGCTCGAGGGGCTGAAGCCCTCCCCGAAATTCTTATCTTTTTTTCATTCATTCATTATTTATTTATTAGTTAAAATTATTCCAAATATATCGACATGTATACAGGCAGGCAGATTTACTTCAAATGAAGACATTCTTCCAAGTTTACAGGTACTTCTTCCAGGCTTCGCTTTCATCCATGAAATGAACAAGTTGGAAAATTTAGCTCCATACTTTGATATCAGAACATCACTCCCTGCAGTAAAAGCTGAGTATGAACTATGGTGTAAAAAATCTTCCACCATACATACTAACCTCGAGGTGCTGAAAGTCTTAGATAACTCCGATCCAGTATATTTACGTACTATTAGATACTTACTATCTTAGCTACCTTGTCAGTAACAACCACTAGTGTGGAGAGGTCATTTTCTACAATGAAGAGAGTAAAAAGTTTTATACGTAGCGTAGCCTAATACTTGATACGTGATAACAGACTCAGTGCACTAGCCATTATTTCAATTCATAGGGATATCACTGTGAACAAAATGATTGACATAATGGCTGGAAAGAAGATTAGAAAATTGCTTTTGTAGTTGACGCCTCCTGTAGTTTGCATTGTTGGAATAGAAAATAATAAATTCACTACTGTGTTTAAACTTTCGAAATGATGTTATGTGGAAATAATGTTTAAAATCATGTTGGTGTTTCATTTTTTAAGAGCATCTCTTTTAAACAAACCCGATAAAGATATTATAATAAATCTCGTATAATCCATTTTTAAAATTTTGGAAGCCCCCTCCCGAGAAATAATCCTGGCTACGGCCCTGGTAAGACTTACGGGTCCTGCTAGGCAAAGCAGGATCGCGTGTGGTCTATGGGCGTTTTAAGATACTTCTCCATTATCCATCCGGTATGGATTTAAGAAACTAATGAGCATCAGGACAACATATCTGCTGAATTCTTAATAAAGAAATGGTATCGTCCACCCCAATTATTAGGTGATGTCAAAAATCTGCCACTGTCAGAACTCGAACCTACCACATCCGGATCTACATAATTATAAAAGCGGCCTCACTATTTTACTCTCGGTGGTATTCGGTGCTAGTACTTGTTACTGATACTGACATTCCTTCATTTAGTAGGTATATATTAATTTATTCATTAATCTTCTAACTATTAAATCGTATCTTCAAGAAAACCAGACGAAAGATCATTAAATCCATATAGTCAGATCCACCCAGGAAGTAACAGTACTTCTGCATTTGTTTGATTAATACAATTTCATAAAAGTCAGATGTGTAGAGAATGAAAGATTTTTTTTTCTTCAAATAATTGAATTATTGGAAGGGGAAATTTATCATGCTTATATTTAACGCATGAATGGGAAAATAACTGAATGCGTTTTATCCTTTTTGAAGCTTTTTAATTCTATTTTTGAAACTTTCCTTTGTTCGGATTCTCATTCATCACGGTCTTCCAAAATGTCCCTAATCAAATTCAATGCTTAACCAAGTACTAAAGCGGAATTTTAATAACTTCCTTGTCGATATTACTTCACTGAAAACTTAACTAGATTGCAGGACGTACATAGTGATTCTTCCTCTTCTACTAGTACCTTATCGAAACTCTATTCTGTAAAATAATTTACTCTTGGAATATAAAAACGTAAATTGATACACATTAGCAAGTTAGTTACATTCATACTGATGAAGTTCCAAAGGGGGGAAGAGAAAATTAATTCTTATACATCCACAAACCAAAGAGGGCAAAATATAATGGAGTGCCCTAACAGTCCAAAATGATCATCCCCTTTTCTGCAGGAGAAAGTCTTTCAAAGATTTAAACCACAACCCTAAAGATTATTCATGAGCTTGAAAGATTAAAGCAGATCAAGTTTATTCTTGTCGTTGTTTTCACTTGCCACTTAAATGAATTGTGATGGAAACATGTTATTATCCCTAAGATATTATTAAATATTAGTTTATAACAAATTCAGACTAAATATTTCCCACCATGATAGAAGATTGACCTTGCTTCACTTTATCAAAAAAATAGTAATTCATTGTACACACTTTTATTATATTAACATTTTGTGATTTTAATGTGAACATGAGATTTGTCCATTTACGTCTATTTATCTGAATATATTAATAGTTTTTGAAAAAATATTTCGCGTTTTTTTTTTCATTAGTACAGATGACCATATAATATTCAGCGAATTATATTAATGTGGTGAATTTATTCCTATATATCAGGGTTTAAACAGCAAAATCTGTCAGAAAATTAGTTAAATGAATTTTCCACTCGAGCACTTTCGCAGAAAGGACCATCTGCTCATCTCATTAAATCCATTCACTTTCATTCAGTTAACTTGAGTTCTTGCTTTTCATTGTGGCGTATAATTCTCTCCTAATTCCTCCCTTTTTTGATGAGATTCCCGGTGCTAAAACTGTCGCAGTGGGGAGTAGTACGTTCCAGAGGAAGGAATTCACTTTAGTTCACCACCCTCTTTTGAAGTCAAGAAGGAATTTCTTGGTAGGAACAATGGCAACATCACAAACGTTGGCTTTAGTTATATGCAGCAATTTCAGCGGAACTGGAAGGAGCTTTTGTTTATAATTTGAGAGAAATCATGGCGTGTTTTTTTAATACTTTTACGAATCAACTTAGGAAATAAAATTACTAATTAAAATTCGTTAAATTTATCGGAAAATTCCTTTCGTTAATACACAAATTAATATTATCCTGCATACATCGACGTATGTTAAAATACGTATTAACATTTAGACTTTCAAAAGCATCCATGAAGTCTCTGATTCCAACTAAGTTCACATTGATTTGTCAACACCAGAAGACGTACAACGTGTATAAATGATCATTAGTGTTTGCAAGGAGCGTGTTTTCTGTCACTTTGATGTTGTATTGTGTGAAAGAAGTACGTTTGTATCAAACGTGCGTATTAGTTGAAGAAGCAAATAAATGGGCGTGGCGGGGATCGATCGGTCGCCTTCCGTGTTTGTTGTACTAGCGGGAACAAAGCCTCGAAGAATGTCAAGAGCAGAGAAGCCCGCTGTGTGCATGACGGGAATACTGTTTGTTTTGGCGGTGCCGAGAGGGCGAGAGTTCCCTGGGCGGGGCGGGGCGGGGCGGGGCAGGGTGGGCCGGGGTGGGGCGTGGGGGAGGGAAAGAGAACGGGAGGGGGGACGGCGCAGTGCGAGGAGCCATGGAAACGGCGCGGGGCAGTTTCCTCCGCTCCACCCCGCCGTGCCCCTCTCCGCCCCGCCCCACTCCGCCTTGCTATTTCTCGTCCCTCTCGCCCCGTTCCGCCCCTCCACTCCCCCGCCCGACCCCGCGCCCTTGTGCCATGGCACATCCCTCCTCGCTCTGTCTCACCTCCTGCCACTACCCACCCCCCTCCGTCTCTACGGTCCCGTCCCCGCCATGCCAGTCACCACCTCGCCCCGCTTCATCCATCGCCATGCCCCGTCCCGTTCCGTCTCGCCTCTCCCCTCCCTGTCATGTCATTACCCACCCCTCTCCGTCCCGCCATGCCAGTCCCCGCCTCTCTCCGCTTCATCCCGCCAAGTCCCATCCCGCCCCTCCGCTCCCTCTCATGCCACTACCGTCATGTCACCCCGCTCCGTCCCGTTCCGGCCATGCCCCTCCTCGCCCCCTCACCGCTCCGAGCCGTGTTGCCTTGTCTCGGCGCCTCTCGTCTTCGCCTGCCGCAGCGCCCTTTTCTCGCCACGCCCTCGCTCTCACACCGCCTCCCCCACTCCCGGCGCCCTCCCCCGCAGGAACGGAGGGGCAGGGCCTCCCGACCCGGCGACGATACAGTCCGCTCCGCCCTGCGGCCCTGGCTCCCCGCCCAGCCGAGCTCTGCACCCTAGCCCCTCCAATTATTGCCTTCTTTTCACCCTCTTCCTCTTCACCTCTTCCTCGCTTCTGCGGCCGACTGTGCGTATCCAGGGCCAGTACTTCCACGTGTTCCTGCTCCGAGTGTACCGCGATCTCACCCTCCCCTCGCACGTTCTCCGCCCGCACCCTTTTACATCGCGCTAGCTGTGTGCCTTTTGTGCTCCTCCGGGGTGCACATCGGTAATATTCTCCAGAGGAATAAAGAATGTACTAATTGACGAGTAAAACGAAACCCATCTTTGCTTACCAGCACAGTGAAATCTTACGAATGCTCTAGGAAAACGTTCCCACATTACAATCTTCTAAATCTTAAATGAGGTACCTATACGTGGATTAATTGTGGCATTGACAGGAAGTAATTAATACTTTTCCTGTAGAGGGCATAAAACTCTCTGGAGGGGACGATTTTCTGCATCCCCCATCGGGTCCTTAATTATAAAAACAGATTGAAAAGGATTGTCAAATAAGGGTTATTGCAATTTCTACGCATGTACCAGTCAGTTGATCTTCACATTATTGCGCGAGAAGGGGAGTATTTTTGAACGCCCTCAATTATGTCAATCATGTTAGCCTATGAAATCAAGGGAGAGCCAGAAGCCAGATGTTGCCTTACAAACATGGAAACGCATTCCGGCGAAACTCCGTCAGATCCGAGAAAAGCTGCAGGCGGGCGAGCGGGCGGGCGGTCTGTCTGGGTGGGCGGCGTGGTGAGGCGGCAGCAGCGGCCAGAGGGGGGCGTGGGGGTGACGCATAGCCAGGCCAACGACTCAACGCAAAGGGGTGGCGAGTAGATGATATTGAACGATTTACCTTTCATAAAAAAAGGAGTAGATAACGAATTCCGAATTGCCTTTTTTTATTAATTTTATTTTACATATACAGACAGTACAACGTTCAGCCGTGAGGCTCTTCAATTGATTGGCCGAGCAACTTTCTATCAGAAAAGTGTGAAAGGGGTAACTTGTTACCTCCCTGATAGTGATTTCATGTGTTGTACCTTCAACCAGGGTTATTGCGAGCGAATTGTGTTAGAGCAATGACAGGATTAAAAGGGAAATACGACGAGAGGGACAGGTAATTGCTAGAAATCTTCTAATGTCAGAGAGATATTGAATGAAAATGTGGAATGGGAGTCTGTTTCTTAGGCGGGAGAGTGGGGGTTGATCGGTTCCTATTTCGTAAGTGACTGCTCCTTGTACATGATTTAAATTATTGAAAAAAGTATGTGCCAGCTTTGTAATGAAGTAATTGGTTCTATTGCAAGATCGTTGTGAAGGGCCTTATTGCTGACAAACCAGGGGGCATTTAATATTATACTTAAAATTTTGTTTTGGAAGATCCAAATTGTCTTATTCGAATGTGTATCTGAAACATTCCTTTTTGGAGATGACCTACAATGTTTCATGCTGCTCATTGCACTTTTAATTCAATGTAAACTCTTGTGAATGATAACTTTGTTTTAGGAAACATAAAATACGAAATGATAATTATTTAATAAATGCTATTTTATTTTAAAAATACTTAATTTTCACATCCACGGAAATCCGTCCATACATAATTATGTTAAAATTCTCGATTTAGAAATCTATTTTGAAAGGTGAATCATTCAGAATTAAATTTGTAAGTGATTTATTCCGATTATTTGTCTTTTCCTGATGGTTAGTGCCCTGGTCGATTCAAAGGCTTTCGATTTTCGATCTTCAGACACTGCACTTGAGGGTTTAACTCAATGGCGGCGATTTGTGAAAGTGGCCCTTTGAACATCGCGCGTTTTTCCTGCGAAAAGAAGAGTGTTCTTCGTTTGAGGAAACGAGGGTGTCCGTCAGTGAGAGCACGGGACCGCGCGCTGTGAGCGGGGCGGTGGAAGTTGGGCGAGCGGTGATGTCAGCCGGCGACCGATTTAGCCAACTGAATCCAATTCCGCGTCCCCGCCCCCGCCGTCCCCTCCCCTCACTCCGGCACCCCACCCCTACCCCCCCACCCTCGCCCCTCCCCGCTCCGCGTCCCGCATCGCGCGCGCCGGGCGTGGCTCGACTCGGCTCCGCCGCGTCCCGCCTCTCTCCTGCGACTCTCCGGGCAGAACATCCAATTGGACGGTGTTATGCATCAACCGGCTAAGCGCCATTTTTGAAAAAAATGATTTTTGGACGCCATCAGTTGTATTGGAGCATGTTCTAAGTGTACGCAAAGTTTTGGCGCCAAATCTGTAAAAATAGTTATAATCAATGAAAAATGTAAACGCTATCAATCACATCAGGGATTTTATGTTTCGCAACAACCGCCTATAAACCTAGATCTTCAAATCTGCTGTTCTTAATTTCACATTATGCAGGTAAGCGCCAGATATTCCACTCATGTTTGTGTAGTTGGCGCTTCAATGAATGAAATAATTAAATTAGAGTTTTTAAGAGCTGAAAATGTAATAAAACCTTTGAACATGATTATCTCAAAACTCGTGTGATGTCGCATAGCCGGTTGATGCATAACACCGTCCAATTGTCCAGGCGGGCAAAAAGGCTGCCGTGGGTGCTTACTCGAATGCGTTTTGGGGCGAGGACGCTAAAAAATATGTGCGCTGCGGGAGCTGATCCACTTCGCCGATGCATGTGTCCCAACTTGTTAGTGCTCCTCTGCGAAAGGTAACGAGTTCGGATCCCGCTGTGGCTATGTATGTTTGTCCCTATATTTTTTGTTGTATAGGACCTCGGCTGTCCACCCTAAAACCCGCAAATGTGTTAGAGTCCTGAACATGGTCAGAGAGTTGCCTCAGGAGGGTGATGAAAGAAGTACTCTAAAAATGAAAAAATAAATAAATAAAAAAATCCTGTGACGTGGTTATTTGATCTCCACTCCTTGTGGTACGTAATTTACGAACTGCCCTTTTAATCCCTCCGTTGCCCTGGTCCTGGTCAAGGGCTACCTTTGACCAACGAAGACCAAGGTCATGGACATGCTGTGACGGTCTTGAGCGTGCTGTGCCAGTCACTGTCGCACAAACAAAATGATTTATTGTTGCGTCCTTGACATCTACAGTACCGCAGTACCGCTGCATTAGACATCATACTCGCGACTTCTTTTCAGATCCGCAGGTAGAGCATTGGGAGACATCAAATTGCTTCCTTGATTGCCCCAAGTTCACATCAGGAGAGAGTATGGTCGAACGATCGTACAGCCGAGGCGAGGAACTTAGGAATCGATGTCAATAGACCGCAGTGGTAGTAGAATAAGATTCATTATGACAGTGATGCGTTTTAGAGGCAAACATTGATATAATTTTTAAAAATTTAAATTCATAGAACTGATATAATTATGAGTCACACATGAATTATTTTTCAGATAAAGAAGTTTTTAATGTATCTTTTGAACATTTTGTTCAAAAATGTGTTTGATCACTAAACGTCGATATCTTTGAAGCCAACCGGTTGTGATAGCCCAATGGCAACATCGTTGGCCCGTTGCGTCGGTAAACAGGTCCTAGAGTTCGAGCCCTGATAGTGGCAGATTTTCAATACTACACTGTAGCTACGAAGCTTGGTCGAATTCAACCATTGAAGGAAATTGTAGCGGTCGGTTGCTCAAATCAGCAGTTTTTCGATCAATAACAGGCGAATGTCTTAGCAGTACCTGACAACCCACCGACATAACCCAGCCCCTGCTTCTCCCATTCTCTTTGCCCCTGCTTCTCCCATTCTTTCTTTGCCCCTGCTTCTCCATTCTCTTCTCTTACGCAGGTACTCTCACGAACTACTCCCCAAGAAAGTCGGTAGCATAGAGCTGTCTCCGGCAGGGGCTGTGACCTTGCTAAGGGATGAACCTGGAGGGGCAAAGCCGCAAACCCAAGTGCGAGGTCGGCGCCGGATCTTCCGTTCCAGGGAAGATCACAATCACCTCCTAACACATGCATTATACTTACGTTACTAATGTCCATAGTAGTTGATGAGCAGGGAATAAAATCTCATTAAATCCGAAATATTAAAGTACCTGAGGCTTTGGAATCCTAGACTTCCGTTAAATAGCCGGATATCTCAGTCTCATCACGTAGGTCTGAGAAGCACAAGCGCTCTAGGGCCTTGGGAGGACGTAAGCATTCGTGTGGTAAAAACCGTCGCGCGTCACGCAGCAGTGAGTCAGGGACTTTGCGGCACCTGGCAAACGAGGCGCGGGGGCGGCAGATTTCGCAAACCCACTGGACAGGGGCGTGTCGCGTCCCTGAGCGCTGGAGAACAGGAGGTGAAGCGTAGATGACACTGTGAGCAAAATGTAGTCGACTGAAGTTACAAGAAAGTGTTATCTCCATCGATTCAAAAGACACATCTGGCGGTTTCACAAGTAAATATCGTCCTCATCGGCACTAAAGTACGCGATAAAAGTACGACGATACTGTTCGCGAAAAAAATTGATATTTTCATTTATTGTTTTTATTATTTTAATTCGTTTACATTTTAGTTTCACTTTTTTGAAAGCTATAGAACTGTGTCAGATTTAATCGAAATGTTTCATTTGTTTGGGAGAAAAACCACACGAAGCTGAACATCACATCTGCACGGTCAATTAATGCCCCCTAAAAATGAAGTTACGCATCTTATCAGTCACTCCCTACACTATGTTTCAGACACGCAATCCAACCTTCTGTTCCCATACCTACGATCGAACAAAGCTCCGACTGCAAACTGATAGTAGACGGAAAACTGAACACTATTGGTAATGGTGTTGGTGTATGAGCTACTGTACCTCGCTTATTCATTCACATTTTGAATGAGACATGAACCTAAAGTCCAGCTGATTCGACGAACACAGGGAAATGCCTTTCATTTAATTATTTTTGAAAGTTACATTTAAACCGTTTTTCGATGCTTGAATGATAACTGAAAGACATTTACGTGATTCTACACTTATACAGCGTAGAGCAGGAAGGCAGCTTAGTATGACTTATGTATGAGACAAGTTTTCGCAATAAAGAAGATATTCGTTTCAGAACCAATGTTTGCTGAGCGCTTTTCATTCTTCTTTTGATAAACACTACTTACTCTCAAATAAAAAACATACTCTTCACATTCATTTCTACAGAGATTGAGTTGGCAAGTGTAATGCATCCGAAAATTGTCTAGTGAGAGCCGTCTACTTTACGCTTTATCATACGTAGTATTACAAAGTGCAGGCGACTTATGAATAAAATGATGAAAGCACGCTTTCAGAGAGAGTAGGGAATGCACGTGTGTGTGTCCATTTTCATCTGCCAGTCCGCTGTCGACGACTGACGGTAAAGCGAAGCGCGTCTCTTCGTCCTATGAAGTGGACGTAGCGACCAGAGCGCGTGACCTTTACGAGAGCTCCAGTGACAACTCAGCCAACAGTCGTCTCCAAGAAAGAAAACTTTCCGCGAGATATTGCTCTGTTCCAAGCATTCGTACTGTGCTGGAAGCGCTGTTTCCCGTGCACGATCTCTTGAGGATGCTGGCAGGTATAAGAGAATAATGGCCGTTTGATGTTTTGTTTGTGACTGTTCATATTTCATTCTGCTATTAGGCGATTACCGGGGAAGACTTTTAAGTTGGGATAAATCTACGCGTGCTCGCCCGAACACTAGCTCACACACGTACGTACTCCCCACGTGACACTTTCTTCACCCACAATACACAGACACACCCAAACAAGTCACAGTCTACCCTCCATATACCAATGTATGCATTAAATACTTACATATAGTCTACTTGCATTTACAGTACATACGTACTCCCATCTGCTCTATTTAATAGATACAATGGCGTGCCGGTCTGAGATTGTGAGAGATATTTTGCAAAACGAATACATCTCGTCTCATTTCCAGTCATAATTTATCATCCTGTTGCTACCATTTTCCTCGGAGTGTTAACTGTTCTTCCTGGACAGTAAAAACGGTTCCTTAAATTTCTAATTTCCATGAATACATCTGCCTTGACGTTGCGCCGAAAATAGTCCCGTCTCTCTCCCTTGGAGAATAATCAATCATTCCAGGCGTATTTACTTTGCTCTGTGGCACACATTCAGCGTAATGGAAAAGCTCTGAATCGATGAGTGGCATCTCCACGACGCTTCTCCACCTTCGCCGCCGGCCCGTCCGCCCCTCCCCTCCCCTCCCCTCCCGGCAAGTCGGAGGTGGTGGTGGTGGGGGGCGGTGCCCTGCGTGATGAAGTGACTCCGAACAAATTGGTTCCTTAATGATGCACAAGCCCTGTCGACGGCAGCGTGAGTCCGACTCCGGGGAACAATTGACGGCGCGGGGCTCAGAAGGAAGCCTTCCAATCGCCCGTTTCGGTTTGCTCCGTTTTGCCGAAGTGAGAATTCTATGCTAATTGGACTCCAAATGTTTTGGGACCAGAACTTTTCCTGCAATGATTTCTTATTTCTATATGTTACTCAACAGGCAATAACCTCTTAAACGTGTCTCCTGTATGCATGAAGCCGCTATTACGCAGGTTTTGAGGCAAACTATGACGCTTCGATTTAGGTGGCACGATTTTTATTAGGCAAAACTGGCCACTTTCGTTTCACACCTACAAAAGGTTAAAATAATTAATTTTGGAATAAAGCAATTAAAATATTGAATAGTCTAATTATGCTAAGTTGTAAAGATAACAAATTTATTTAACTTTATGTTTAAGAAAATGTAACTCACATGTATGCAGGACGACTAAATGTAAAATTATATTACCTACTTACAAAGCAACAAAATTATATTTTTATTTAATTATATTGTATTAAAAATTTGTTGAAGTTTCTGATAAACTCATTAAAATTATTAAATAAATGGAAACAAAATAACATCCTTGCTGATGTCAAAATTAAAAAAATAAATAAATCATCTTATAATCACTTAAGTGATTTGTGTTTTTTTATTTACTTATTTATTTACGTCAAAAACAGTTTAAAACTGTGTGTGACGAGCAATGGGGAAAAGTGAAAATGGTTCATTGAATACCTCAGTAACATTTTATATGTAAATACATCCATAAATACATTCCAAGCTAGGATTTGAGCTCAGACCTAAAGCTTCAATTCAGTATTGTGGTCTCCTAAAGTTGGATATTTTGAAGCTGTTTTTTGGTATAAAACTGTCTATTCACCTTTCTACAGGTGGATATCTAATACACACTAGATCGGAGGGACAATACGTTGCAAGGCCAGTGGCGGTTCCAGGTGAGACATTCCTCCCCCTCCCCCGGACTAGAATTTTCGTTTCTTAATTTCCTTTATTCGGAAAAATTAATTTAAATATTCATTTATATTATTATATATTGTAACTATATTACGTATTTATGTCATGCACGTAATTATTAAAAAAACATAGCATATAAACACTACAAAAATAATATATAAAATAATAACTAATGTTTATTATTTAACAAAAATCAATGAACCGAGGGAAGTGGATCAGTGGCGCGCTGGATTTGTAATCGGGAGATGCAGGTTCGATTCCCTGGCCGGCCATCCTGACCGTGGTTTTCGTGGTTTCCCTTGGTCATAAGGCGAGGCTGGGATGGTTCCAAAAGCTCACTAATACTCCCACTACCCCACCTAACACCTCCCACCATCATCGTAGTCCTATTACCGCTCATCATCCCCCTATGTAATAATAATAATAATAATAATACATCATCCTTTCACCTCATAATTGATTATTCAAGGCTAACAACGTTGTCTTAACCATGGGATAGAGCCCAAAGGCTGATCCCCATAATTCCACACGTTGATCTCTCCATGATAGAATACAACTGGGTCTCGGAGGAGGGAAACGTGTTGCGTGGTCAGTTGTGGCCCGTCCGCAAATAATAATAATAATAATAATAATAATAACAATAATAATAATAACAATAATAGTAATAATAATCTATGATTGCCTCCTCCAAGACGAACGGCTGCATCCGCCCGTGGCAAAGGCCGCGTTGCAGTGAGAGCGCGGTGTCCCCCAGGGACGTGCGCCGCGGCAGCCAGCGGGCTGAGGGGCAGAGTTCAGATTTCAGCCTGGGGCTAATCCTCTACGCCCCCCACCCTCGCGTTGACTCTTTCCCCCCTCCCCCATCCTGCATTGAGATTCTACGGCTTTAAAGGAGGAACGCCTCCTCCTGCTTCTCCTTGGATTTTTTTCTTCTCTCTGCTCTTGGTACTAAACTTCATTTGAGATCCCTTCCTCCTGACATTGATCCGACGAAACCACTGATCCGATGGGTCATCCTCTTTCTACAGCTTTTATCCAGGGAGTGAAATCGATACCAGCCCCCAAGCTACTCAGTGGCCGCTGTGTCGAAAACCTGCTTCTGTTGGGATTTGAACCTCGTGGAATTTATCTTCAATGGCAAATTCACAACTACCAACATCGTTATGTCTTGCTAGTAAAACATTTACGGGTCATTTTTAAAACGGTGTTCGTAAGATGTCCCCATTTTTGCCAGTGACATATGAGAGTGAATGAGCGAGGCAAATACACGTGTGGATACGTAAACCTGACAATTTCGTATAACACACATCATGCTGCATTTGAGTATTTTAATAAAAAAAACATGTCTTCTTTTACTTTCTAAACAGTTTATTCCGTCACGACTCTTAGATTTCATTAACTTTCGCCAACTTCCCTCGCCTGCATCACTTCTGGCAAGCTGAATTCTGACGTTAGATCGCGAAAAACGTAAAGGATGGTGAGGCGCGAGTGTTCGAGCGCCCCTCGGTGGAAGAGAGCGTCGTTAGAGGCGTTCGGGGGTCGCGTGCTCTCTCTGCCCTCGCCCCCTCCGCGGCGCTCGAGCGGCGCTTACCGCCCGCGCCCTCTTCGCCCTCTTCGCCCTCTTCGCGCCCTCTCGCGCCGCTAATTTGACTGCGCGGGGGCGGCGGAGGGCGGCGTGGGGAGGACGGGAGCGTGACGAGGGGGCGAGATGGTGCGGCACAGAGCGAGGGGGAGTGGGGCGGGGCGGAGTGGGGCGGAGCGAGGTGGGGCGGAGCGAGGTGGGGAGGGGCGAGGCAGTGAGGAGCGCGGCGGTGAGGAGCACGAAGTCTACAAGGAGGAGACTCAACTCCGATGTTGGAGGCATGGTGGGGGTATGTACGAAAAACGTCGGCAGCTATTTGAAAAATAATCCAAAAAAAAACCGGGCCCCTTCGCCTTCAGCGACATCATGTGGCGAAAGAAGGAACTTATCTCGGCTTTTCTCGGCCACTAATCGTGATAGAGAACCAATAATTCCTTCCCGCTCATTCGCCTCCCACACATTCACGAAATCGGAGCACATTGTTAAAGTAATAATTGTAATATAACAATAATTATTAAATTATATAATAATAATTCTGATTAATTATATAATATAATTGCAATTATAATATAGTAAGTATAATGTATGATAGTTACATTATATAATAATTATATTATATAATAATAATTATTATTGTCAAGAGACCGCACCGTTTAAAATAAATAAATAAATAAATGGTTTTTGCTTCCCGCCGACTTCGTGCTTCCCGCGAATTCGCTTTGCTTTGCTGCCATTGGCTGTTTTGAAAGCCTTCGTAGTTCTTTCGATTGACACGTGAGGTCGCTGAAGGCGAAGGGGCCCGGTTTTTTTGTATTATTTTTCAAGTAGCTGCCGACGTTTTTCGTACATACCCCCACCACCGGAGTTGAGTCTCCTCCTTGTAGACTTCGTGGTGAGGAGTGTGGCGGTGAGGAGCGAGGCGGGGAGGAGCGAGGCGGGGCGGAGTGGGGCGGAGTAGGGTGAAGGAGCGTGGGGGTGCCTTTGCGTGGAGTGACGAAATATGGTGGGACAGTGTGGCATGTTTCGAGGCACTTTCATGCCTTAGCATGACGTAACGGATTGATTCATTGTTCGTGATTCCGGGCGCGTCAAGTAGAGGGCATTAGTCCCGTAAGTGTAGTGCACGTTTTTTCCGTCGGGAGGTGGCGGTGATATTTCCCCGCCGGATGGCGAGACCCGGCGCCGACCTACCGTCGACTAACGGGTTTTTCCCTCAACCAGGTATCTCCCACCCGCGGGGCACCGCCCCAGCCGGGGCAAGCTCTCAGCTCCAGACCGATTAGTGTGTGTGTGTGTGTGTGTAGGGGATGAGGAGCGGACAAGGAAGTGGAAGGAAGGATTCCGCACAGTCCGTGGTCCGTTTGTTAGAGTACTGCTCCGGCATTCGCCTAGTACTGTTTAAAGAAACCATTGGAAAAGTACCGATCCGAGCAGCTGGTCGCTAGGATTCTCCTCCAGACAGCGATTGAATTCGACCTAGCAGACAAGCCAGTGTCGAAAATCCTGCCACCGTGGGGAGTGGAGTCCTAGGACCTCCCGGTCAGAGGGACTGCAGTGACATCAGTTGATGCTCTGAGCCATCTCTCGCAGTACCGCGACGTAACGCAGTTGGGGGGGGGGCGGGAGGGGGCGGAAAGGAACGGGATGAGGCGACGGTGGTGCGTACGACGGGGCAGCGTAGCGGGGCGGGGCGCCGCGGGGATTTGTGGTGCATTTGGGCTAGCTAGGGTGAATACACGTTGAGATGGGGCGGTACGAAGTGATATGGGAAAGGGTGGGTGGGCTTGGATGGGGTGAGATGAGTTGAGTCAACATAGTACGGAGTCAGGAGTGGGATGCGATGATTTGGGTCATGGCAAGGCGGGATGGAATAGTTTGGGTCAGAGCAGGATGGAATGGTTTGGGGAGGAACGGGACGGGTCGGGTCGGGTCGGATCGGATCGGATCGGATCGGATCGGATCATGCGGAGTGCGCTGGGAAGGCCTGCCGGCCGAGTGCTGGGGGGCTGTTTCAATGTCTTTCTCGTGCGAAGATAGTCAGCTGCGACCGCTACAAGTCCGTTCTATCCGAGTCTACCCTCTCCAATTATTTCGAAGTTAAGACATAATTGTCTCACGCAATAATGATTAAAGAGAAGGATTAAGGCTTACAATGTCGTGCCTAATTCATTATTGAAGTTCAGGACCACCATAAAGAAAGTAATAAAAACTTTGAAAAGTATTAATATTTTAAATAATTAAATAATATTTTGAAGTAATGACGAATTCACTGTAGATATGAAAGTAATGGAAAATATTGTGCAATAGGAGGGTAATTCTTAATGACTGACAAAATCATTAACAAGGTTTTAGAATTTAATGTTTTTTCTTCACTTTTTCGAGTTTCCAGGTTTCGGACCTCCAGACTTCCAGAGATCTAGGTAATAGCACTGACAAGAGGAAAATCAATAAGAAAGTATTGTGTCAATACCGGAATGTTTGTAAAATGGTTTACGTTAATGATTTTTAATGGTTTACGTTTTTGTGGTGTTCATGCCTTTTCCAGTCGGATATATTAAAGTTTGAAGAATGTGGGTTGATCAAATAAATTCGTAGTTGCAAATTGAATATTGTTTTTTGTAAACAAATTTTTGCATGGAATTAATGTTTTTCTGTGGATATTCTTAAATACATGATATTCAATTGTCTCTAAAAATACTGTTTTCTCTTTTATATTTTCCATTTTTTTTCTGAAACGGAAACACTTCATTTGTATTGTGTTTTCATTGTTACAGGTGAGTTGCTGAAGTGACCCGTTCTCCTTCTTAAAGTGATGGGATTCAAGTAATATGCAGTGCTAATGGTAAGAATATTCTAATTGGGGGCGTTCGTATGAATTATAACTTTTCTCAAACGTGCTATGGGCATATTTAACTTGACGTTGTAGACTACATTTTCAGAATATTAGCAGTGCCTGGTGGGGTACAAATGTCTTAGCAGACACATTATGAGGAAATGGAAACTTATCCGGTTACAGTTAAATTATCTGCGTACGGGGCATTGATACGAGTGCCCTTCATCCTTTATAATGATTGAACTCAAGAACATAGAAAATGAATAAACCTACAATGTTTGCTCACATTGATATAAACTTTCATTGTTTTCACAGCTGCGAAGATTATCCGGGACGTTTCATCTCAATCATGATCATACGTCAAAGTATATTTTTAATTTACTATTGCTGAAGTGGACATGTCTCACGTAGCCTGCCAATGTAATTATTTGAAAATGATTATCGAAATATTCCTGTCGCGTAGTAAATGTGGTTTCTGGTTTTGTTCTCATCTATCTTTTTCTCCAAGTGTTCGCACATGGAGTGAAGACAATCTATTGTGTTGAAAACGGAGAGTTTTCCGAATATATTGCAGAATCTACCGCAAGGAATCAAATTAAGACAGTTCAGGACGAGTTTTCATCGTAACCTATATTCAAAACAACGTTCACGTTCAGCAGTGTCGTAATGGCAAAATAACGGATTATTCTACTTGAACAAACTTAAATTTCCTCACTGTGGACCCAACTCGCATTACGAGAATCATGAGAGCTCATTTCCTGCAATGCTTGGAGGCGCAGAGCGATGTATCCTTCCGCAAGGATCTCGTTGCCACCCGCCCTATGCCATTGAGTTAGTGATTGTCTTTATTTTACGTGGCGAGACTCGGGCCACCGGGCCCGCTCTTCCGTCTCACCACGCTACTACTCGCTATCGCTACTCTTCTTTCACCATCTACCGGAGAAAGAAGGTATCATCTCGAGCAACGAACAGGCGATTTGAATGTAGCTTCTTTTAGTCTCGAGGATCTTTCACGTGCAGTTAATCTACTACATGGGACGGCCGGATTTACTTTCCCGCCGAAGGAAGGCATATGAAGGATTTTTTCGTCCTTCAAATTCCACGTCGATTGGGTTTGAAACGAAAACTTTGTAAACCACGCTAACTTGGGTACAACTTGGGTATGCTTACCGTTGTACCATCGAATCCGAGCACCACCGAACCCGCAATGCCACCGAACCCGCAATTCCACCAAACCCGCAATACCACCGAACCCCCAAAACCCCCGAACCCGTAATACCACCGAACCCGCAATGCCATCGAACCCGCAATGCCACCGAACCCGCAATGCCACCGAACCCGCAATGCCACCGAACCCGCAATACCACAGAACCCGCAATACCACAGAACCCGCAATACCACAGAACCCGCAATACCACCCAACCCGCAATTCCACCCAACCCGCAATACCACCGCACCCGCAATGGAGGGCACCGAGGACGCCGGAGCGGGGTGTGGCGGTGCGGGGGTGTGTACATGGGTGGGTGGGGGGAGGGGTGATGGCGGGAGCGTTGCCTCTGAGGGGAGTCGCCTTTCACGCTCCTTGGAGCCCAGAGATGACGCAAGTCGCGGCGCGCGCGAAAATAGAGGAGCAGCCCTTTGAGCCGCGTGCCCCGCCATCGCCCCCGGCCCCACCCCACCCCCACCCCGCCCGCTGCCGCGCGGTGGGACAGATGCAGCCCCAGGCGCAGATCGATCTCTCCTCAGCGGCTGCGGCTACAGTGACTCGAAACTAAATGCAGATCTACTTGGTGACCAGCGTGCTAATCTTCTTCAGCTGCTGGGGTTCCTTGGGGTTTTAAACTCAGCATGTGAATTTTCTTCTTCTTCTTCTTCTTCTTCTTCTTCTTATTATTATTATTATTATTATTATTATTATTATTACTATTATTATTATTATTATTATTATCATCATCATCATCTAAAAACACTAATAAAGAGGTTTCGGTTAAAATATCTACTCCAGATTCTTAAGGAGCAAATTCATTGTATGTGGGTGTCTTCAAGGATTTGCGCAAAATTTGATCTGTTCTCAATAATGCAGCTAATAATAATAATAATAATAATATGTAAATATATAATAATTAGTGATATTGTAATAACAAAAATGCAGTAGTAATTTTATTTACTGTATAAACTTTAGTTGACAAACAATATTAGTCTGCAGCAGCAAAACTGCTAAACAAAATCTATAAAAACCACACAAAATGGATTTCCAAAAAGTTCTACGCACATAACGTAAGAACAGGATATAAAATACTGTCGTGTAATAAATTATATATTTTAACAAAAGCATTCATCACAAATGCTGCTATAACCACTATACCACAGTGTAGTATATACACAGTTCAACAGTTCTTTACATTCCTGAAACATCATAAAAGTTACTGTTCCAAACGCAACTTGTAAAGACCAAATATTTAATGGCTGTCGGTTTCTTCCCTGAATCTTTGCTGTCGTACGACATGCGATTGAAAGTGAAAGTTCAGTCGGTGCGCCAAGTATGAGAATAGCCGGGATAACACAATGAAACAATTGCAATTTTAGTCAAAATCGGCACCGTTTCATTGTTTTTAATTTTTACCGAGTTCCTAGGCTCAGCTAACGAAGTCATGGACATTTCTCACAGAGCTGGAGGAGGAGGCTTCGTAGTTTTCTTTCTATTTCTACGCGCATCTGAAAGTACTAAATAGTATACTTCGATTTATTTAGAGCTGCGCCTGTCGTAAATCAGCTGTTACGGTGTCATCCAATCGGAAGCATTCACGTCTCTACAGTGACGTCACTGGTGACGTTCAGCCTTCCGATTGGATGACACCGTAACGGCTGATTTACGTCAAAGGCAGCTCTAAATAAATCCAAGTATAGATTTCAAGCTCAGTCGCAAGTACCTGACTCGTAACAAAGTGCCTCTAGTGTAAGATAAAAGCAAAGACCAAGCCAGCGAATGAGGCAACGAGCACGCCACTTTGCCATATTAGGCTATCTGGGTCCCGAACGCTCCGTGCCACTCCATATGTGGAAGAACTTTTTTATTCATCATGCAATCTTTAATTATCGTAACATTGGATCATATTATGTCGAAATTATTCACCGGCCTGTTTGGTGCGTACGTAGGATACTGGAATAGGATTTTTATGAAAAAAGAACAATTCAGTTTTCGAAAATTGCAAAAATACAAAATGTCTTCAGCGTCTTCCAACTACAACTATGAAGATAGAGATATTTGCCTAAATGAAATCAGATCCTTCAATCTAGATTTTGAAATCAGGTCGTGTACAATTTTTTTGAAAATTTAAGTACTTTTCGCGCAATTTTGCGTGAAATGCGGGAAATAGGCATAGGGCGAGAAAGTGTGACCTGTTTGATTTCACTTGCAAATCATGAATATCTGAAGCTGATGCTGATAGGTCATTGTGCCTGTCGTTGTGAACCACTGTGCGGCGCCATTTCGGAAGGCGTGTTGGGGGGGGGGAGTGACGCACGTCAACAGCCAGGAAAGAGCTACTCTTCGCCGCCATTCAAAACTCCAGTCTACAGGCCGAGCTCACCAGGGGAGAACAAACACTGCGGCTGCAGAGCAGCTCCGAAGGGTGGGGTGGGGGAGGCACGCGTTGAATATGGAAAGGTCGATTCTCCGTCATTTCCAAACGCCACCATCGTTTTTATTAGCTCCAAGAATGGGTACTTTTATTGCCGTATTTCACCATCCGTCTTCAGACTCCCTTGGGGAACTCAAGATATTCTTAAGTTCTCAGTAAAAAATCTTGCTTAAGTATTGGGTCAGAATTTACACGTTTGAAATTAATAAAATTAACTCCAGTTGGCGTAGGTAATTCAATGCACGTGTTTAAGAACAGTTTGTGCGATTGACACAGACTGGACGTTAATCCCTCGAACCTTAGCTCTTGAATATACAGAGAATAAAATATTCATTTGTTTTATATTGATATGCGATATTGATTGTTGTATATTTCGAACTCTGTTTATGATACGAAAAGAATCAGTACTGCAGAAGTGAGAATGAATCTGGTACATCTGGTCTTACTGTCTGAAATCCACGTGTCTTCAAAATGATCCTGCAAGAAAAAAATAAAGGTCCATGGAAAGAAACTATTTCTGTAAATAAAAAAATCTGAGATTGAAGAAACCGAAACACTGGTGCGAATATCTCTAGAATTCCTTGTTTATGTCAAATCTTTGTTCGATTACGTACGATCAAATTAACTGTTGATCCTTTTTCAAAAAGAAAATATATTTTTTGAAAAAGAATCATGAAGATGTATTATATTTGGACTCTTGAATTATCATAGTTCAGTGAATTGACTTGGTTTTTCATGGCAATTAATTTTTATGCTGCCACTTTCCGATATAAACTGCATCTGATGAATGTGCTACTTGTTTTTTCAGAAACGAATAAAAACACGCAAATGAATTAGGAAACGCGATAGCGTCCAAAATTGCTATTCTTGGTGATAAATGGTTCCAGACTGTGTAAGGAGCATACTTTTGATCCCAGTTAACGTGACGAAGCAGATACAGGGCCATTACATTGTGTTTAAATTGTTGCGCGTTTGGGTGTTTAAATACTAGTTTCATTGTCGCATTTCTGTGATAGTTTTTGCGAATTTTGTTTGTTATTAAAGCGGAAATGTTTTATTTCATGAGCATCTGGAAACAATTCTGAATGTAATTAAAATATTTGTGCAAAATAGTGAACAAAAATGGCCCGAATGGTGAGATTACATAGCTTAGGGAGTATTGTTTGTTGATGACGGGGACTGTGTATTATAAGAGCGGTTTCGCTCTGCTTCTGCTGAAGCGATGTCCTCTTTCGATAATCGGCGCTTTGTTCTTTGTGTTTCGGATCATCAGCTCCTAATTACTTCCTTTGTTCCTCGTCACATTGTCTGGAGCCTCGGTCCGGCGCTGAACTCTTTGGATACTACCTCCCGAGTCACCACGCTACGGTCCGTGTACCTCAGAACTTTCCCACAGAATTTGATAAAAGTATTACAAAAAGTACCACCTATTAATGAGAGGCCTGGTTGGTAGATTACAAGGTTTACACCCACCTTAGTAGTTTCATTGTGATAGAAAACGTTTTGTAATCTGTGACTGATTTTTTTTCACGTTCGTCAGGTCCACGAATGTTTCCTGACATATTTATTTATACTGCAATTTCAGGCTTGTAAATGTCTATAAATATGTTTGTATTTGTTATATGTCACCTTGTGAAAGATTTTCTTGTGAGTTTTGAAATTATAAGACAATGTGTTAAGTTACTAATATGTTGTGTTTTCATAATTGCAAGATCTGATCCAACCAAGTAGGCAAAGGAGTTCTGGTGGACTACTCTGGCGATAATACTATTGAATTGTATCTAATAATGTATTGATTTTACATAGCAATATAAACATACGTTGTACTCACAGTCGTTCTAGAGAATTTTCTACCTCAAAACAAATTTCTTCTAAATATTAATTGTACAATAAATGGATAAAATTTCATAATAACTTTACGGTCATAGACTTTAGAAAGTAATGAGCAAGATTGTGCCATTTGAATTTACCAGTAGTGCTGTAAAAGATAAAAATTTGAATCAGGATATCATGCAAATCCTGTGTGTATGCCTCGCAGCAAGCCGAAGTTCCAACTTTATAAAACCGATATTTAAATTTCTGAACATTCACTGCTCTCGCACAGAGAATTTCACTTCACATACCACTTGGAAATCTCGAGACGTCCACGACGTCAGATCGTGGTGATCATGACGATCTGGAAACCTAGGGTTTACAGCTCATGTAACTAATCTCTTCCAATTTTCGATGTGCTCTCTGGAATTTTAAAAAAACGCGTAAAATTTCAAAATTCAATTACACACATATAAGTTAAATATATATTCTCTTGAAGGTTTTTCCCTGGCCGGGACATGGGTTCCATTCTTATTGTAGAATTCTGATAAGGTGTGAATATTGTATTTTATACACACATGGGGCTACATTTTTCGAAATATTCACATATACTATAGGTAGATGGATGGATGGATAGATAGATAGATAGATAGAGATGGATAGATGGATGGATAGATAGATAGATGGATGGATAGATAGATGGATGGATAGATAGATGGATGGATAGATAGATGGTTTGATAGATAGATGAATAGATGGATGGATGGATAGATAGATAGATGAATAGATAGATGAATAGATAGATGGATGGATGGATAGATAGATAGATGGATGGATAGATGAATGGATGGATAGATGGATGGATAGATAGGTAGATGGATAGATAAATGAATGGATAGATGGATGAATGTATAGATAGATAGATAGATAGATGGATGGATGGATAGATGGATAGATAGATGGATAATGGATAGATAGATAGTACAAGTGTATATTTCGAAAACTGTATCCGTGAGTAAGATGGAACCCATGGCTCGGGTCAGGGAGAAGCTTGGGAGAATCCCTGCTTGCTGGGAAAGCGGGGAGGCGTGGGAGCGGGCGCTGGCGCTCACGGCCTCCTGCAATTGCCGCCGCGACAGCGGGGCGAGTGGGGCAGGGGGCCATGGAGGAACTGGCAGTTACGGCCGCGGGAATGGCGGTGCGGGCACAGCGTATGTGGGAAGCAGCGTGCGCCCGCTCATTTAAATAATGCCACCTGTCTGCCGGCCCTCGCGGATAACTCGTGGTCAGCGTGCTTGCTTTCCGGGGCGCGACCCCGGGTTCGATTCCCGGCCGGGCAAGATTCTAGTGCACGTTTTCTTTGCAATGTCCCAGTTTATGTTGCTGTGTGACGAGGAGAAAACTCACTTCTCAGGTTGAGAATACTGGAATACGGCGTAGGGATGCCTTCGTGCTAACCACACCTACCCCGCAACCTATGGTCTGGGACGGCGCTGGTAGGCCCAGACTTCGTCAGAGGTTGTTGCGCCGAAAGACAGACAGACGGACAGACACCTGTCTGCCGTTGCCTCGAAGTGCTAGGTATTGGAGGCGATGGGCAGCGAAATCAACGTTTATTCCAACAATGAGGAAGGGTGATTTAACTGACGTGGGCAGTAGAAATGATCATTTGATAAAAGGAAATTAAACTTTATTTTACAAATATATGTGCAAGTAAGTAGCTGATTTGTCAGGCGCCCGGTAACGCGACTAAAACGGACACTTGACTTATTTTCCAACTGTTTGCAAATGAGGTTACTGTGTTACATAGATTTTGTAGTACTCTTTATGACATTGGATATAGAAGTCATTTTATTTCTACAAGAGGCTTGTTATTTTGGATATATTAATAATCCGAACATGTAAGTTAACAGTTTATAAAGAAATTAGGAAAACAGAAATATTGTGGAGAGTTTCAAGTTGTTTTTCCTCTGTATAGAATTCAAATGATACCTGTTAGCCTACAACACCTGTAATATTTTCAAATCAGGAAATGTGGACCATTGCAAAGAGATCATTAGAAATGTGAATATATATTTTTCGTTCTGTAAAACAAGACTGAAAGGTAATTCTGAGAAACAATTGATTTATTTTTAAAATTAAAGTAATTGTTTATCTTTCGCTCACTCACATTTTCATTATGCAGTAATCTCAATCGAATTGGTGTTAGCAGTAAACACCCTTATTCCCCGCACGTTACAAGCTCGGTTTCTCAATTTTTGTTATTAAATGATAAAAATCGAACGTGCTATAAGTCACAACTGTCATATCCAACACCCTAGTAAAATTATAAAGTAAAATTTGAAGTACTCTGCAATGAAACAGCGATTAAACTATCGGAAACAACCTGTTGTTCGAAATATGTAATATTGCCGAACTTGTTTTGTGCTTCTCACATTCACGATCAGCGAATTTGGATGTGTGGAGTCTTTTAGTTCGAAGTTCTCTCACACGTTCCTCTCACACCAAGTTGGCGTGTTCGTTTTCGTTTTCTGCCCAACGGACGTTATTGCGCGACAGTTCATTTCCAGGAACTTAATTTCCATCGACGCGCGTGTTGATATGCGTGAAGACGCTCCGCTGATTGTGAGCGTGAAGAAGTGGCAGGGGCTGAGAGACGAGCCCTTATCCTCGCAGCGGGAGGAAGCGCTGACGAATCGATTCGGCGAAGAGCGGCGCCCAAAGCAAGACACAGCGCAACAGGAAGTGCGGGCAACATGTCCACTGGCACGTTTTTTCACGGAGGGGAAGTCGCTTTGGTGGATTTAAATTAAATAAATAAATAAATATATAAATGTCTTTATTTGTGGTGAGGCTTTGTTCAACATTGTTAATCTAATAGTCTAAACATTTTATTATTGTCAATTAATTGGTGTGAATAGGATTTACTACAAACACTAGCTAGTTGGTCGAATTCAACCACTGTTTGGAGGCGAATTCTTGCGGCTGGCTGCTCTGTTGGGTATTTTTCCCTGTTTTTAATTTTTTTTATCCTTTTCTCGATCAATACTAGGCAAATGCCGGAGGTGTTTCCATTCTCATCTTTGACCTTTCTTCTCTCCTCACTCTCACAACTCCTCTTTCATGCTCTACTATACTACCCATGTCGGGGGACCAGTCCCGGGGATTAGACCTCGTCCCGGCTGTGGCGGTGCCCTGCTGGCAGGGATACCTAGATGGGGGAACCCCCACAAGCCCGCCTGTACTATAGAGTAAAGATGTCTATGCCTCTTAAGTCTATGCCTGTACTATGTCGGCCCCGTCTAGCGTGGGATACCGTTTCCTTGTGAAGTGTAACATGCACTACACTTATGGCTTTAATTACCATAAGTTAAGCGCTCGGAAATACAAAATAATTAATCATCATTAAAATAGGTACGACTATTCAGTGATTAAAAGACAAAAACAATTAGTTCTGTGTATTTGGTGACCATCATTCTGCTAAAGATGTGACAGTGGGACTAAACAATTTAGGTACTGATGTATTAATGATGCACTTGCTTACATGCTCGTGACGAACGAAAATTAGGCCTGTAGGGGAATAAGTCACAGGTTGTGGTCATCTTCATTGCTAAATTAAACCTAGCTTTAAAACTACAAAAATCGAGCCCAGACTACATAGCCTGCATAAATTATATTCGAAAACATGGAATAACTTAAAGTGTTGATAAAGACAATGTTCCCGCTTCTTTGTTTCCCGGGATGTGATTTCGGGAGTGATTCGCAGAATACTGTTTTAAAGTTAAAGCTTCCCTTATCGTTTCTCGGATATCAACGCCTGTGTTGTGCGAAGGGGGCGACTGGTCCCCGGAGGAAAGGGAGGGGGACGGGGAACGTCAGCGCTCATGACGTGTTGATGGCGCTCTCGCGAAGCAAACAACTCCAGGCCGACGTGCGGCAGAGGAAAAGCTTTCTGGGTTGGAGACAGCGCCTCAGGCGCCTCAGTCGCGGACTAAGGAGGTACAGTATCATTTCTCTTCGGCTCAGTGTTCCTAAATTCTTGTCTTCAGATTTATCACCGTCGAGTAAAATTAATGTTGTAGTACATGGCTTCTTTTTCGGTTGAACTGGTTTCTTTCTGTTTCAGTTTTAAGCAAAATAATTTGATATTAGATAATTTTACAGACAATATTATTTAATTTCAGTATATTGCTTAAGGTACAGATTGTTATTCAAATTGATTTAGTCATTGAACATGGGGGTAAGGTCCAATCTCTTTTTTGACAACCACCTTGTTTTGAACATATAGGCTTCATTATTGTGACGTTTCGGAGCTTGGTTTTCATCTTCTTCTTCTTCTTCTTCTTCTTCAGAATTTATACATTTGTAATTTATAATTTTTTTTAATATAAAAAAATTTAACGGGAATTGCTGTTCCCAAGCCATATTATGTTGTAAGTTTCACACCGTATTCACGTTTACTGCATTGAAGCATGTAGCGACCTACTACATAGTCAGCTCCAGTCAACCAGTCACAGATGATTGTCGACAAGACAGTCAGACTAAAAAAATGTGTGAATAAAAACATCGTTGAAATATTATTCACACTTGAAATTTTTCTTTCGAATTTTTTACAACTGCCAAAAATTACTTTCATTTCTGTCACTGATTAAATTGAAAATTTTCTAGATGCAATCATTGATTTCCACGTAAGGACATAGGGAAGAATACCAGATATTTTAGTGTGCAGCGTGAGAGAGATGTAAAGTTTTGGTACCCAAATTACAAACGATTTAAACTTCATCTAAAAAAAAGCTTTCCTAGTGTTACAAATCACGTCTTCCTGTTCAATTTGGTGAAGACATATCTGCTTTCCTTGCAACAATCGGGTGTTCAAGGGAATGAAAAACTATATAAACTATCAGATCACGTAGTATAGCCTCGTTTAATTTATTACATTGTGAAAATTTCCAGTGAATAAATTGTCGAAATACCACGAAACATTGTTGATATTGAAATTCATCCCGAAGATAAGCAGAACAAGAGAGAAACAGCGGCGGTTCAGTCATAATGTTTCTTACTAGGAGGAAGGCAATCAATTCCATGAACTACTTCAAATGAAATCTGGACTTTTGCTAACTTACTCCGTGCGCCAGCCTCTGCACGTGTCTCACTGAGTGGGCACGCTCCGTGACGCGTTCATGTAGCTGAACAAGACATCCGTAGATGACTGTTCACTCTTGGGGGAATTCGTATATCCTCTCATGGACTCTTGTGGCTGCAGGAGCGCTGTGAGATTTGGGCGATTAACAAAGCGTAGGAGAAAAAAAACTTTTAGTTCATCGAACAAAAAGCAAGATTGATAGTTTTTGGTTGCTTAAAATCGAGCGCAGCTGAAAACACGATCAAAGTAAAAACTTCACATGTGTGATTTAAAAAATTACATATTTTCCTCAAACAGGAAAGTAAGTTAATATTAAGTTGGCTGTCCGGGTGACGCCGCATCCATGGCAAAGGTGCCGATGGCGCCTTTGCCATGGACGCGGCGTCACCCGGACAGCCAACTTAATATTGACTCCGGCCGCGGAAGCCAACGCTCTCAGGAAAGTAAGTTGTTTTCGACAATTATATTTAAAATAATGTATACTGCGATTTTCGTAACTTTGCCCTTGATAGGAAGCAGCTATTGACGGTTTCAGCAGCTGCTTTTGAACGTCACCATAGTGACGTCACTTAAGCGAAATGGAAGCTCCCGATTGGATGGCAGAGAAACAGCTGATTCCTATCAGGGGCAAAGTTAAAAAAATGCCAGTTATAGGTGATGTCTCTCCTCCCTACCCTTCCTTGAGAAACCGCCACGACTGTCAAAGAGAACCAAAATGAATAGTGCTTCGCGGAGAATTGTGTTGTTAGGGCATTGAGGGAAAAGCGTGTGGGAGAATGCCTCCCAGCGCACCGGGGGGGGGGGAGGGGGGCGTCGGCGCTTGTGCGCACGCGCGCCTTTGCGAATTCATTGGCCGCCGTAAACCCCAAGGGGGGCGGGGCGGGGGCAGGAGAGCCCCGCGAGAGCTGTTGCTCTTGGGGCGCGTAGGCGGGGGCCGCCCCCGCCATGAAATAACAATGGCCGCTCGGCGGGCGGCCGCACGCCCTGCAGATGAGATTGCGCGTGCCCGATGCCGCTCAGCTGTTCTGTCAATCGGCGGCGCGGCAGGCGAACGCCTCTGACAGCTTATAAAACCCCGATTTTCTTAACTTTGCCCCTGACAGAAATCAGCTGTTTTGCTTCCATCCAATCGGGAGCTTATATTTCGCGACAGTGACGTCACTATGGTGATGTTCAAGCTTCTGATTGGATGAAACCGTCAACAGCTGATTCCTGTCAGGGGCAAAGTTGAGAATATCGCAGTATATTCTTGGGTTTTATTTCTTGGCGCGTGGGGTCTTGTCTTCACGATGGAATATCTCACTGTATTTCGCTTCGTTCTCGGTCGTGCCGCTAGGAGTCGCATGATCGCCACTACTGCTCGATGTAGTCGTGATCATGCGACTCCTGGCGGCACGAAGGAGAACGACGCGAAATACCTGAGATATTCCAACGTGAAGACAAGACCCCATGCTCCAAGAAATAAAAGCCAAGTATAGGCGCCGTCCATAAATTACGTAACGCAAATTTGGAGTATTTTGAATACCCCCCTTTCCCCCCCCCTGTAGCACACCTGTTACGCGCGCTTCAACCCTCCCCCCCTAAATAATTACGAAACGTTTGCGTCAACCCCCGTTCTTGTGATTGCAAGAAGTGGGTGCAAGTTGTAAGTGAAGGAAGGACGCACAGGCGAGAAAATGTTTGATCACAAGCCTTGCACACGTCGTAATGGGGCTCTTGTACTCCACACTCGGCTGGATTAATAATTATCCCAATCAACCACGTGCTTAGGGTGCCCGTCAAATAGAGTGGCGCGAATAGATTTGTAAACAAAATCGTATAATTGTTCGTTAATATTAAATCTTTCAATATTAATTCAGGGGAGCAAAAAGGAAATTATTCATTTTCACAAACATATTGATTACTTCTGATGAGTGTTACTTCTCTTGCTTACTACTTACGGAGTATAGAAAAAGGTAATTTTTCGACACAAAAACTCCTACTGCAATAGGGCCTCGATACTGAAAAAGTGGATAAATCTCGTTTCGATATGTAGTAAATTACTTCATCTAACACGTTGTGAAGTCAGAATCTACATTTGATAGTCCTTGATACCGAAAAATTTGTTTAACCTGCAGTAAAACTTCTGCCGTCGATCTGAACAGGGCTAACGACTAATCCGCATGCAGGGTTTTCGCCCAAATGGATATTCCGCGATCTAACTAATGTCACGACCCGTTGAATTCGAAAAGGATATTTTGATTTTTGGGGGTACTTTAAACAAAGTCCCAATATTTTTCTCTTAGCGATCGCGGCCACGGGGCCGACACTAAAATGTACTGTTAATAATATTTTTTAAATTCATTGTAAGGTGAAATATATGTTTGGAATATTTTCGGTGACGCGTCCAATGTGGTGCACCATTCGTCTGTATTTGATTTTAAAATTATTCATTAAATGTACATTTTTTTTTTAATCATAATCATTTTGGGAAATAAGGCGTGTGTGATTACTTATTGCGCTTTACGTTTCATTTCCACCTCTGTGTAAATCTTGAATTAAACATAACCTGGTGTTTTTCTTGTGCATTTAACACGTGTTTTTCTTGTGCATTTAACACGGCAAGAATAATTACCATTTTAAACGTTTTCCATGGTTCGGTTTTTGTTGGCATTCATTTTCAAATGCTAGTGTTGCCCACAGACATTTTTCAGAGTTCTTACCTGTAAACTATATACAATTTTCTTTTTATTGTCATTTGTAATTTTTCGTTGCACGTAAAAAAATTGACCTCTTGTGCCTTCTCCATGATCACTTCTTTTATTTTTTATTCCTTCGCCTTTCCTTCGTGTACCTTCACTCTCCGTTCTGGTTTTCTGGAGCGCAGCGGCCACGCCCATTCCAGGTTCTTGGCGCCATCTTTGCCCGCCCGAATTCCTCGACAAGGGACCGCGCTCGGCGCTTCCGTTGCGCGGCGCTGTTCTCGTTCCTCCCCCTCCCCCTCCTCATCCCCTCCCCTACTCCACCCAGCTTCAGAGTGAGTCGCGACAGCAGCTGTGCGCCTCGCCACAGCACAGCCCCTCCGCCGCCTCGCTCTCCTGTTCGCCCTGGTGCCTGCTTCCCAAATCCCTTTCGTACACTTCGATTTAAATAGGGTGACTTCTAACAGATCAGCTGTACGGAGCTTTGTTGCGGCTTAAAAGTTTGGTATTGAAGCTCTCGAATAACCGTGTCACTTCTGATGATCGGTCAGAAGACACTATTTAAATCGAAGTACAGAGACATTCGATTCCTATTAAAGAATCGATTCCGGAATTGATATCGAAATTGAAAGGTAGGAATCAAATTCACAAATATGGATTTCATTCCTGTTATCATTATGGAATAATTCGCAATAGCTTTGGAATTCGCACATAGTAAAGTGCTGAAATAAATTTTACATTAATTTGTCATTTCTCTTTTTCATATTGTAAAACCGCGTTTCTTAACCTTACTCTATTCAAGAAACACTAGTGAACTTTTAATATCAGTTGACATCTACATTGTGTATCGATTATATTATAGCGTATTTCTTAATTTCAGTGTAGAAAATCGCTCTGAATCCACGATTACTATCACTAGTAAATAAAATCGTCCATGATAAATTTATAAAAGGTAATTGAAGATTGTCTCCTTAACATACTTTTGAATTTACATTTAAATTTTAACATCATATTGTAAAGTTCTTTACATTAATTTATTCTAGCATTAATAAGTAGTTACAATTGTCTTCTCTCAAAGTGGCAACCTTCCGGCTACGTATCTTTTAGCCTTAGACACGAGCCGCAAGTCGAGGAAGATTTATACACCACGTTACAAAGACGACAAATAACCAGTGGTGCTCCGGCCCTTGAGTTACAAAAGGCGCCACAGAAATAGAGCTGTACAAACGGAGAGTTAAAATTCGGAATTCCTGCCGCGTAACTAGCCATCTCGCAGACTACTGTGCCGCGGCGAACGCCGACGGGGGACGGGGGCGGGGGGCGGGGGCGTCGGCGCGTGACGCCCGCAGCGCGCTCTATTGTGGTGGCGCCTCTCCCCCCTCCCCCCGCTCGCACTTCCACTGCCTCATCTCCAAGTCCAACAACGCGGCGGCAGTGGCGTAGGCGGAGGCGGCGGAGACGGAGGCGGAGGCGGTGACGGAGGCGGAGACGGAGACGGAGGCGGCGGCGGTGGCGGAGACGGAGGCGGCGGAAGCGGCGGTGGCGGAGACGGAGACGGAGGCGGAGGCAGAGGCGGAGGCGGCAGCCGTGGCGGCAGCGGAGGCGGCGGCGGGGGCGGCAGTGGCGGCGGCGGCGGCGAACGCGAGCACCGTCCTCTGTGCCACTGCCGCCCGGCGCCGCGCTCCGCTGAATGCCCTCGCGCGGAAGTCCTTTGCTTTCTGAACGCGCTCTTCGGGGACTGCCTCTTCGCGTCCTCTTTCGCCAGCATTCGCTTCCTTGGCGAACCGCGCCACAAATACGCAAACATTCAAAGGACGAATTGATGCTTCAACTCTTCGTTCACGTATGTGGCGGTGAAGCATCGGTCTCGCCCCATCCTTCTTTTTCTTTGGCCCTGATCTGCCGGAAGTTAGGTGACCCATTATTATGATGGTCACCGTATTATCATGATGGGTTTTCTTTGGAAGATATGATCAGGGTAGTTTGCCGCTGCTTTCCCGGTTGGTACTGAATAAAGTGATGGGGTGATGAAGAGGGGTGAAAGGACTAGGATGATGGAGGTGGTAGGTGTGTGTGGGAGGTGATCGTGACATTTTTTACCCCTTCCCAGCATTCACCTTATGACTAGACATCGGATGTTTGGGAAAATACCTATTTTATACTAAGAGCTCATCCATAAATTACGTATCGCTAAAAGGGGAGCGAGGGGGGTTGAGGCGGCATTACGCTGCGTTACATAGAGATAGGAAAGTGCGATACAATGGTGACGGGGGTTTTGAAAGTACTAGAAATTAGCATTACGTAATTTATGGACGGCCCCTAATGAAAATATTTAAAGGCAATTAATGTAGAAGTATGAGTTGTGGAAAACGGAACATTCTGACGAATTTTTATTTTGCCTTTTTGCTTTTTTAAATATTTTTGTTTTTAAATGCTTGTATCTTAAAATTTATATATCTTCTATTCTTGGTTACAAACACAAGTTTAAATCATTTTAAGTTCTACTAATCACATTAATTGCGTAACTGGTAACGAATCTCCATTGTTTGTCTCGACTGATGCTGGCATTTGGGTTTGCTCGTCACATTGAATTCGTGGAACCAAAAAGCTTGCATTGTGGCTTCAAATTTCTTTTTTCGCATTTCTTTGCGTAAATAAATAAAATAAATTAAAATAAAATTAAAAAAACGTTTGTCTTTGGCACTTGGTTGAGCGGTGGGAGCTTACGTAGCGCTGAGCACCGATTCGTGACGTAATCAAAGCTCTCGTGTCTCACAGGGCAAGACGATGATCCCCGCTTCCGATATTGATACCTTTCCATGCCAGAAGTTCTTCTGGGAAGTACGCAGTGTAAGCCCATCTTTATCGGGCGTGAGGTGCATTTTCATTGAGCCTGCAGTTGTCTTAGTTGTGCACCATGCCAAGTACTTCTCTAGTTCCTCTAACAAGTGTATTATAAACGAGCTCAATCCTGTAGATGCCCAAGTCTCTCACTCACTAATTATTTTTTAATAATCTGTTCTCTCATTTTATATTGTTTTTTGGTATTGGATAATTTTCTATGCAAGTGCAGTGAAATATCTTCCTGTTTTTTCCTCCAATATTCAGTTTTTAATGCCTTTTTCAGTGCCTATTAAAATGTTTAGAGCCTTTTTAGGCGTTAAAACGTAAGTTTTTAGTGTCTTAACATTTCATGTCTACTTATGACCGAGGAAAATCACGAAAAACCCCGGTCAGGGTGGCCGGCCCGGGGATCGAACACGGAGCTCCTGACTGTGAAGTCAGCACGCTACGCACTGAATCTTTTTGCTCGTTCGCCCCGTAATTACCCAGATACAATTATTTTAGTTTTGATCTAACAATATTGATGGGATATAATATTTTTGTAAAATATGAAATCTATTTATTTATGGTACTTCTGTATTGTTTTAATTTTTGATCTTCATTTACTGATTTATTCATTTGTGTAATAATTACATCTCTTCTACAAACTATTCCTGCTTTCTTACACGCTGCTGGGAGAATAATTCTAAGATTCCAGCAGATCTGATGGGTATTTTCTGTGATTTAATTGGTCACTGTAATTACTTGTGTAATCGGATGCTGAAATGTTTCGTCCGTGGATTAGGAATGTGACGTCGGCAACAAAACATCAATGTTCAAATTTTAAAAAGCGAAGTTCAAAATACATCGACTCAAAACGAACAATGTTTTAAAACTATTTTAGTAACCTCTAATATCAGTGTACACATGGGAGGGGAAAGCGATTTCATTTCTTGGTGTGTTCATTAATTTATAATTGAGATTTAGCTAACACACAGTAAAAAAAATCCTATCGTATGTTTAATTAAACATTTGATGCACTTTCATAACACTCATTATACAAAATAATCTGGCCGTGTGCAACAGGCATGATCTTTGCTGCTTCACCGGCTTTGCATTCAAAAGGTTGCCGCACTCCGCCAGCAGAGAAAAGGTTGGGTGGGTGATCAGCGCCTGCGAGTTCGACAAATGACCAATAAAGGCTTGTTCGAGATCTGCAAACTGAGAGAAAAAGTGAGTAGATGCAGTTAAAATAACGCTGAATCCTACCAAGCTGTCATTTAACTACTGGTTCCTACAATTCTTTTCTAACAGTTCCCAATTGTTCATGGAGAATTATTCACTCGTGATACAAACGAGAGAGAACAAAACGCTTTGTGTGAAGATAGGGTTAGTGTTTTTGCGAAACTACCGCATCTTACAGTTATTGGCCATTTCGATTTTGTGATGAAGCTTTTACACAGCCATATTCCTCGCGAAATAAAAGATTTATGAACACGATACGATGCATCGAATTGGTCTGATTGAAGCATTCCCTTTAAGAGATTTAGAAACCATTAAATTGCTCCCAATCTCCCTGTGTATGTACGAGGACTATTTGTTTTCAGATATGAATCTTAATGGCTACTATATTTCATTCGGCTAGAGGATAATGCTGTTGCGAAGCCATGAGTTCATGTTTTATGGAAGCTTATTCTCTAAGGGTTCGTTGTTTGCTCCGACAAAATCAAACATTCTTCAAATTAAAATACACGATATCAAAAATATGAGTTACCCAGAATGCCTCAGAATTTGTTTTACAAGTTTCTTATGTATTTATAGGGGTATAAGAGGACAACGTTTTACCAATATGGTGGGAAATTTCATAAACGAAGTTTCATGCGTGACATTTGTCCCTGATGTTAGGCAACTTGTCATGCACTCCTGTTTGGCAGGTCATGTTCTGACATAAAGAATGTGTACTCGCTGAACTCAAGTGCGAAAGAAGTTTCTTAACAATTGAGGGCAAATTTCACTTGTGTAACGTTTTTATAGGGCTCGTCCATAAATTACGTAACGCTAAAGACGGGGGGTTGAGGAAGAGTTAGGTTGCATTCGAGGGAGGGAGGGGGTGTTAGTTTAATGTTACGTTACGCTGATCTTTTTTCGACATTTGCTCAAATAATTCCTTGTATTCAGTCTTACATTCAAACGTTAAAGTAGTAACAAATTAAATAAAAAAATAAATAAATTAACAAGTAATGATATATTAATTGAAAATATATTTTCATCAATGGTATATTGTTTGAATCTTAGATCACAAAGAAAATATTAAAACCTGATCTAAGGTAAATTCTAGAATATAATCAAATCTTCAAAATAATCGAAGTTCCTCTGGGTTGAGTTTTCTCCCAAGCGCGCCTCGGCGACCAGTAATGTTCGTTGGGAAGATTCGACCTCTCCCAGATTAATATTTTCAACCAGGCTACTTCTTCTTCACGTTTTAAAAACGTCTTTCACAACTTTGTTTCCCCTACGGGTCATAGTTGATCATTCCTGGTTGCATTGCACTGAAAATCATTCGCTTTTCTTGCAAAAAAATCTTTTTTTAAATAATGTAAAATCGTCACTTCTAACGTCATCAATTGTCACAAGATCAACCGATGCGTTGTTCTAAAAAATGACTTTCTCATGTGTGTTTTTTAGTCTACCTTTTAATTAAGAAAACTTTAACGCTTCGAAGTTTGTAAAAGAAAGACCTAGTGCGAAGCATTGTTATTTTGAAATGCCCGTGCACTCTCGTCTACAGCTGGTAAAACGCAATATTGGTTCTAATAATATTTGTGATCGTATAATTTTTGTTCTTTTAACTCTCTTTAGTTGGTCTCAGCGTGAGGGGACCTCATTACGCACAGAAGTCGCAGTGCCCTTCCCCCTTCCATCCCTGTCTCACTTTCCTCCCCTCTCTTCCTCTTCGTATTCTTTTTGTCTCTTCCAAACCTCCCACGGTGTCTCCTGACTTTCTGCGTCTCCTCTTGTCTTTCAGCGGCTCTCGATCTCTCCCTTCTCTATCTACCTCTCTCGGTATCGTCTCCCTTCTATTTCTACCTCTTTCCTCTCCGTTCTCTTACTACCTATCTTCGTATCTTCTCTTTTATTCTCTCGGTCTCCTTTCCCTTCTTTTTCTACCTCTCTCGGGATCCTCTTCCATTTCTTTCAACCGCTCTCGGTCTTTCTTTCTACCTCGGATTCTTCTCTCATCTCTTTCTACCTCAGTTTCCTCTCTCTTCTCTTTTTACCTCGGTATTCCTCCCTTCCCATTCTGCTATTCTCGATCTCTGCCTTCTTCTAATGCCACTCTCAGCCTCCTCTTCCTTATCGTTATAACTCTCGGCCTTCTCTCTTTCTACCTCGGATTCTTCTCTCATCTTTCTACCTGTTTCCCTCTCTCCTCTTTGAACCTCGGTCTTGTCTCCCTTCTCTTTCTGCTTTTCTCGATCTCTGCCTTCTTTTAATACCTCTTGTGGCCTTCTCTCTCCGAGCGAGCAGCGGAATCGATGAAGGGGAGTCTTAATAGCCGCGTCCCCCGCCCCCGCCCGGGATAGCGTCGGCGATTCCTCTTCCGCGATAAAAAGAGGCGGCGCGGGGCAGCCCTCGAGGCGTCAGAGCGGAGCGAAACGAAGTGAGCGCCGTCCCATTCGGGCAGACGGCGAGGAGATCCACGCGCCCCCGACACAACAAGCGCTTGTTCCTCCCAGATGGCGGCGGCCACGCCCCTCCTGCTCCTGTCGGCGCTCAACTCAGGCTCAGCTCGGCCCCTCCTTGCTACGAGCGGCGAGGTATGGTCGATTCATAGACGCACAGATCGATTAGGAAACTGATTAATAAGTGCAGTAGATGAAAAATGCTGATGGACCTAACAAAATGGTTTTCCAAAAAGTTGCGTGCACACTGCTCTAAAAAGAACAGCCTACTCTTGGTGTAAAACTTCAATAAATTAAATGTATTGACAACAAGATTACCGCCACCTCCCGATGAAAATAACACGCACTACACTTACGGACTAATGACATCCTTAGTTGACGCGCGCGGAATCACGAACAATGAATCAATTGAATCAGTTTCATTGTGTATGTTTCCCGAGTTCCGGGGTATGGAACAAAACCATAGATACCTCTCACGTGGCCAGGGTCGGCATAGTTTTCGTTCAATTTCTGCGCGCATTGGAAATTAGTAATGTAGATACAAATTTCTACGATATCATGACGGGAAGTATATAACGTTGACGTAAGTTTGTCAAGTGGGAATTCCACCGGATTTATTTACATTTCCAAACGCATGAAATTAAGATACAGTTCTGCAATAATATCAATAAATATTCACAATTCATGTTGATTTGTGGCATTTAGTGTACTAGGGAACTTCAACACACACACTACTTTTTGCTAAGTGAAGATTTACTAAGATTTATATTATGAACGAAGTGTTACAAAAACTACACTGGTGGAGTACCATAATCAAACGACCAATAACCATTATGGTAATCTGAATTTATTGTATGATAATAGTGTTCGGCATGACATTATATCTTAATTTCAACGACAGACAGTAATCTACAAAACATTCATTGTTTTCGTTTTTCTACAAGAGAACTGGAAAATACTAAGTGTAAGACCTCGGAATTAATCTAATACAGCGTCTAATTCTGTAAAGAAAGGAACAGAAACAACTGTTGATTAGAAGAAGCCCTCAGTTTTGAATCTTTTCTGCAATGTTAAAACTAAAATATTGTGTGGGATTACCCAGCTCTGTACCACAGCGTTATTTATCTGGACGTCCAATGATTTGTTCTGGATAGGATATACAATCGAAGTCGCTGCCGCACTCGCCGCCTCCGCCACCTCCGCCGCCCTCGCCCCCACCTCCGCCACCGCCGCCATCACCGCCACCGCCACCGTTACCGCCGCCTCCCCCGCCCCCACTACCGCCACTGCCGCCGCCGTCGCCGCCCCTGTCACCGCCCCCGCCCCTACCCCCACCACCGCCCCCGCCGTCGCCCCCGCCGCCGCCCCCGCCGCCGTCCCCGCCGCCGCCCCCGCCGCCGCCGCCGCCGCCCCCGCCGCCGCCGTCGCCGACACCGTCGCCGTCACCGCCCCCACTACCGCCACTGCCGTCACCGCCACCGCCACCACTACTATAGCCGCCGCCGTCACCGCCTCTCGCTCAGCTGTCGTCGCCGTCAAGGGCGGCGGCGGGGCCAGATCACGGGCGCCGCCTCTTCAAAGGCGACCTTCGCTCGCGGGCGAGCGGCGACGCAGCCCGGTCGGGATTCAGAAGCGGCCGCCGCCCACGTGCGCCGGATCACGTGATCACGTCATCGCCGGCGCAATCGAATGCAGCGGTTGCTCCACTCGCGGCGCGATAACAACCCAGTCGCCTGGACCCTCGTCACTCGGCGGTTGCGGGGGCCAGTGGCAGTGCCAAGGAAAAGGGTCACAATCTATAGTGTATTTTTTCTAACTCTGCCCCTATGGCCACAATGGAATATCAAATGGCATTTCGTGTCTTTCTCGTTCGTGCCGGTAGATGTCGCATGATAGCAAACACTGCTTGATGCGGTCGCGATCATGCGATATCTAGCGGCACGTCTGAGAATGACGCAAAATACCGTTATGTATTCCGTCGTGAAGACTGACCTCGAGGGACAAAGTTACAAAAAATCGCACTGTAGGCCCGCCTCTCCCGCTCCAACCATCCCAACCCTCTCCGCTCATTTTGACTTTCTTCGCCTCATCTCGGCCTGTCCCCGCCCCCTAGCCACACACCCCATATCCCGTTTTCCCCCCCTGTCCTAGCTAAGCCCCAACATGCGTCAAAATATTTTTACGTTTTCTGATCTCTGCGTTTTCGAACGAGGTATTCTATCATCATTACATAATATTCATAAGTCTTTCGAATCGAGAACAATGCAGTTTAAATTATACATAATGCTATACATATGTGCAAGTATACATAAATTATACATATGTGTACGTCTAGTTCTAGAGCCGGAGGTTTCGACCGTGACGCGATTTTTAAAGATGAATTTATTCTTGTAACTAAACGATTAACTCCGGAGAGGTCGCGTCTTACCTATGAACGTAACCAATACAAGCAATGAATGTGTTTTGCTTAGTACTATTTTTCTTGCACTTTTAATGTTCGGGATGCTTTATTGCTTTGCGGTTCAAATGACTAGGAAAAAAATACATTTTGTCTTGTTAGTTTTGTTTCTTACAACTTCTGCTTCTTTTTGTCCTGAAAGCGAGTGTCCCGGCAATTCTGGTAGAATTGATCTTGTCGGAATAGACCCAAGGGCGAATACAATGCAAACTTCCGCCTACAATTCTTGTTTCTGGCGATTTCTGGAAGAATAAGTAATGTTTTATTCATCTGACAGTTGTTCGGGCCTATTTGGTGTAACAGGAAATAAAGGTTATCACAATTCCTTCGTGGGGCATGCCGCGCCTGGTCGGATGAGCTTGTAAAAGGGCGCGCGGGTAACTTTGTAACCCAGACTCATCCACAGAGATAAAAATGATTTCAGAGAATTTAGAGACAGCAGCTTGCCACCATGTGATAAGCAATTGATCTTGAAGTTCAAGGAATATGTGAAAGGTACTGAAATCAAAAGAGCATATAATTTTCTCAGACAAATCTGTATATGAAAAAATGGAGCCTGTGGTTCAAATTCTCCAACGCGACAGTCTCCCCCCCCCGTGTTAATGACAGTCACTGGCGGATCCAGGAAGGGCATGCCCCCCCCCAAGGCTTAATTTTCGTTTACCTTCCTTTATTTGGCAAAATTTAATTATTTATTTATGTTCGAATAATGTAATTTATGTAAACAATGTTATTGCATAATATTATCTACAGTACATTAATATACGATACAATAAATATGTTCATTATTTAACAAAACTTTATGATGCCCCCTCCCCCCAAAGAACGGCTGGATCAGCCCCTGATGACAGCAGCGATCAATTGCAGTCCCAGAGGACCCCTTTCGCTGCCCGAGGCTCCGTTGTATGGAGCTGGCCTGGGGGGCAGTGGCGGGGGCTGGGCGGGGTGTTTGCTCAACTCCGGGGCCGAGGCTCGATGCGATCGCCTGCTGGCCCTTCCCTGCAGTCGACCAGCGCCTACGACCGCCCGGGCACGCCCTGTTTCCTACGCCCGCTGTAAGTCGTATGTGCTCAGCCCTCGGCAGTGGGGACTCTCTTACCCGATGTCTCTGAACGAGGGTGATTCTTTTCCGATTTTGATCGTGTTCCCTGAAAAGACTACGCGATCCTCTCTTCCGTAAAGGATGCGTTTTGTATCGTTTAATGCGATATAGTTTCTCTCACGTTTTCTTGGATCCTGCAGAAAATATTATATTTGCATGTATTAAATTATTTGCAACACGGTATGCTAAAGGTGGAGTTAACTTCAGACGTGTTTCCTGAATTCCAAGTATGAATCGTTATTCCTCTCTCGTGTTTTGTTATCCAGATTTAAGTCTCGTTTCGCGAATCTAAAATATTTTCGTTAGGGTTCACTTTCTTTGTAGATATTAAATTTTTTTTATTTTTCTGTTAGTTTTGCGAGTTTTTTTAACGGCCTACCGAAAGAAATGCAGTGAGATATGCATTGCAGAGCCATACTTATCGACAAACATTTACGTATTTTAGCTTCTATTATTGTTCTATAAATAGTTCGATCTAACAGTTTCTATGTTTTATTAAGCGATCTAATAAAATGTAATGTATACGCAGTGGAACTAATCTCAATCAGAATTTTATTGGAGCGAGACTGGACAATGCTTCAGTATGTGAGGGATTCAAATATGGATCGCGGCCAATATGAAGCACAGCCAGTTGGAGAACATCGTGTATATCATAAAACAGAAATTCTATAGAATTTCATGGAATACGTAATGTGAGAGATTAAAGCAAATTACAGCAGAGTTGGGTTTTTCAGGGCTGTCATATGCACGCGCAGAAATAAAAACGTGTTTGGGACGGAAGAGTCTCTCTTGGTTGGCGCGCGTTTTTGTTTCTTCTGTTGCACGGCCTGTTTACGTGAGCATCTTTTATGAATGCAGACGGAGTGCGCAGGCGAAAAAAGGTGTCATGAGAGAACAATGCACAAAGCTACCTGCATTTTTTTATTCGTGCTTGGGAGTGCAGGACGCACACATGCTGAATGCGCTCTTACTTGCAATATATTCATCTTTGATATAGTATTTTTTCACTGACGTGAGCATTATGATGGTTCTGTGAACAATTCACAGGAAGATGAAATGAAATTTCTAGGGCATGTGAGGAAAGTCTGGTAAAATCGAACATATAGGTTCTGAAATTATTTCCACGAACTTTTTAGTTACTGATAAAATTTTTAATTTCTCTTAGGAATACATAAGGAACGAATTAAATATTCTTTCATACTTCGACGATCCAAAAGAATGAGAGAGATTACAAAGAATTATATTGCGTGATTCTCCTTACTTGAAATTAACTTTTCACTGAAATGTGAGGGCATGCCAACGTGTCTGCATTGAGGTAATCGATTTCGGTCTTTGACTTGTTTCATTTATTTTTACCATAACTTTGTTTTATTGCCAATTTAACATGGAAATTGTTCATGGCGCTACTAATTTATGTTTCCTGAGTGAAAACTATTTACACAAAATTTCAATGTCCATTGGCCAAGACGTTAAGATAAAAAATTGACATTTTTGAAGACTTTCGAACTATTAGTATTTCGCATTAAATTCGAATTGTTCAACATTATTTCGTTCCCAAACGATTCCCAATAGACAGTTGTTTGACAATTGCTCAAAATGTATGTAGTAAATCAAGCTCAGCACATAATTTACTACTTTCATTGATACCAAATATTATGAATAACTTCTGAATAAATAATGAATATTTCACAGAGTGAACTTTTAAAAATTGGCCTTTTTTCGCATGCCTACTACGAGCTTCATTTAGCGTATGACTCTCAAATTCAGGCGGCAGTCCAACAGACATTCCCGTGTCCAACAGATATGAAGCAGACACGGGAGAGCCGTTTCTTTCGATGTGCGCTCCGGCGCTCCAGTGACTCGCGATGTTGCTGCGATCAGCGCGCGAATCGGGCGTTGATGCGGAGGCGCCCGACTCAGCAATTGCTCATCGCGCTAATCGCAGCGGCGATGTTGCGTCAGTGGCTGGGAGCTACGGCACTCCTGGAGAATGTTGCTTTTTCAATTTAACCCTTGGAAAACAGCCAGCTTTTATTTGACTTGTTTTACTTGTTAGGTTGTTTATTCGTCTTAATACCTATTGTTATATCAAAACGTTAATAAACTATCAAATATTTCCCTACTTGTTCTAACTAGCACACTATTTTTTAGTATTTAAGATTAAATCACACAACACATTTGTTCAAAACTTTATAAATTTCGTAGTGTGTTTGCTGGCTCTTTTTAGGTCCTCTGTTTTCTAAAACAGGTCGGCTAGATCACGGTATGAAGATTGACAGACAAATATTTACAATACGCGCTGTGGAGGACCTCTCCAGCAACGAAGTACAGTTTCTCAAAAATTGTACAACCAATAAGGAAATGCAACACAAAAAAGTAAATTACACGTGTCTTTAGTTTCCTCTTTTCAAACTTTTGGTACAAATTGTGGAAAGATAAGTCATGTGGACCTCTCGTTATGCGCAGGTGGTTGAGAACTGCATTCTTACTCCCACAGTGAAACGATTCAATGCAGCATAGTAGTACGTTTGCGTGGGAATTCCGGGCGTTCGTCGGCGAAGACAACGCACTTCTATTCCAAACGCTGTAACAGGCACAACGGATTTTCTTTCGTAAAGGGAGATCTACATATTGTGACAAGAAACTGAGATTGCAAAAAAGTAGAATCAGTTTTTTCTTAATTTGACGTTCATAGAAGTGTGTGAGGATCATACACCCGACGCTTTCTTGTTTTCATTATGTTCCGTTCTAGCAAGAACTCACGCAAGTCTTTCGTTCTGTCTTTCTCACCCTCGCTCTCGCTCGTTTATTCTTTTGTTTTCTTACTCATTCTCTCTTCCCCTATTTTATTTGTTCCTTCTTTGCTCGGCGATTTCTAAATATAAACCAACACCTATCTCCAACCGACAACGAATTCTTGCTCTCCAAATTTTTGGGATCACATTTTCAATCCATCAACAGTTTCATTTAATTTACTATGTATTTTAAATTTTTTAAAACGATTTTTGTCCACTTCCGTCCGAATGGTAATTTGCTGACGAATGCGGTTCTCCTTCTACGAGAAGCAAAACTCAGTGGCTCCATTGTAACCTCCCCTTGCTCGTTCTCTATTTATCTCCGTTATCGTAACTAGTTGTATGCAAAGCGCCCGTGTCCCTTTATCGCATTGCGGATTCACCCCCGTGTAATGGGCGTGTCCGCGGATTACCGCGCCCGCGGGCCTTTGTGAAGAAGTGCGCCGCCGAACGGGCGGTCGCGGATTAGCGGCCACGGCCCCCTGTGACTCACTCGCGCGCGGCGGATTAGCGGCCGGGGGGGGGGGGAAGTCGGAAAGGGAATTGCGCGGTCTCTGGGCCGTAAGGACATTCGATTCCTAAAAATGAATCGCACCCGGAATCCACCAGGAATCATCGGGTCGGAATCGAAATTGGAATCTAATCACAAGAATAGAATCGATTCCCATATGAATCATTGAAATTCTCTTCTCTTGTACACAGTGAGCCTATTTTTATAAAATAAAACAACTTGTATTGAACGAAAGTATCACTATCAGAATGAAATCAAGAAAAGTATTCATATGCAAGAATCGTATTTTCAAGGTACTTATAGGAAAAATAAATAAAACTATTCCAACGAATCGAAGATTACCGGAACCGAATATGTTTTAAAAAAAGCCATCCTGTCTAATGTAAAATTCCTGATGTCCTGTACAATTTGTCTCAGTGTACTAAAGTTAGGGTGATTATGATCCAAGAACATTGCAAGAATAATCAGAACGCAAGTAATTCTATGTAAAAATTATTTATGTAAAGAGATTGTGAAATCTCCAAGAAAAATTACTTTTGCAATAGCACTCCCACCAAATAAGGGTCGGCATCACTCTCTGAATTAAATTCAGATTTACTCCAAGGTTATGTTTTAATTGATATAAATAAAATTTTAACCTGATAATTTAAAAATACAATGTACTCGTATGCCATCACTCAACAGTGCATTTTTTTGGTTTAAATTCAAAGGTATTAATTTGATTCGATTCTAGCCTTTTGGAATTGATTCCAGCAAGAATGGAATTCCAAGAAATCAGAATACAATCCCATTGGAATCGAACAATTAAGAATCGATTCTGGAAACGAATCGGTTGAATTGGGTTCTCCCTAATTGCAAATAATTATCCCTTTCATTCGTTGCTAAATAATTATATTCTCCAACCTGGCTAATTTATGAGAGCTATTGGGAGTTCTCTCGCCAATCGCAGTTCGGCATTGGTTTCAGTTTAGATAAAGTTGATTCATAAATTTAACTAGAAAAATATAAAAATCGCATTAAACTAAACTTTGTTTATAACAATAATAAGGTTAAAAATAAAACGCTTCATTGCTTGTTGAGTTGTGGCTTCCACCAAAATGAGTTTTCTCGCCGGTGTGTGCTTCGTGGAGGCGCTGAAAAACGAGGTGCAGTGGGACGAGGCGGCGGTCGTCGCCCTGGAGACCTCGCCCGTTCCCCCCCCCCCCCCCCGAGATACCTCTCGCCCGGCGCCGCAATTGCATACACCGGAGGTCTAGAGTCCTAGCGAAGCAGGGCGCAGGGCACGCGCCCCCGAGAACAATTTTCGTTTTGGGAGGTATAGTGTTCGTGTGATCTCCCACGAGGCAAACGAAACGACTTCTGTGCGCGGCACTGGAAAACACGTCAAAAAGCTGATCACACAAGGATGCCTTAGGAGTCGTCCATAAATTACGTAACGCTAAAGGAGGAGGGAGGGGGTCTGAGGCAGCGTTACGCTGCGTTACACAAAGGTAAGGGAGTACGTTACAAGGGGAAGGGGGTATTGAAAATACTCGAAAGTAGCGTTACGTAATTAATGGACGGCCCCTTAGTAGACTGCTGCAGCTTCTTCTTCCATGGCGCCTAATCAAATGTCTTGTACGTAATCCCGTGGCACTACGTAATTTCGTAGAATGGAAAGAGAACCTCTTTCGTTCATTTATAAAAATAGGGACCGTTATTTGTCAAATTTTACAGTTTATGAGAAGTAAGGGGCCGTCCATAAATTACGTAACGCAAATTTCGAATATTTTCAATACCCCCTCTCCCTTGTAACGCACTTGCCTATCGCAATGTAACGCAGCGTAACGCTGCCTCAGATCCTCTGCCTCCCCCTTTAGCGCTACGTAATTTATGGATGACCCCTAGTTCGAACTAGTAGTTTAAAAGCTGACCTAATAGGAACTTACATCACTGTTCATATTTGACGAACAATACTGTTTTTCATAACAATTAATACGCAGTTTTAAAAGATTTTGATTTTGGGAGTAGGCCCATTTCATTAAAAAATATTTAATTAGAAGAATTAAAAAAAACAAAAGGTTCATTGACTCTAGAAAAACATCAAAACGATTATTAAGAGAATGTTAGAATGTATAAGTTATAACAACTTTATTCTTTGCAAACGTATGACCCCTTACACGGAGTCAGGGCCTCTTTCCATGAGTGTTTGCAACGTCTGTGGCTGCGGCTGGCTTTCGCCCCGCCGTGTGTCAGACGCCTCGCAGCGCCGGCGCTGAGACAGCCTAATCCGAGCGCCCGGCGGCGGCGGCGGCGGCGATGGCGGCGGCTTCCGGCCGTCGTCACTTCCGCCGTCAAGCGCCGTCACCGACTCCGCCGTCAAGAGTCGCTCCGCCGCTGCCTCCGGCTCACGCCAGACCTCTTCGCCGCGAACAGAACCTGCCTGCGGTGCTGAACTCGCGGAATGTAGCGCTCGGTTTACGTAACTCTGAATGGCGAACGCAGGCCGCTTTGAACGCGCTCGCGCTCCGCATACAACGCCCATTTGAACTTGTCAGAAGCCTTTGTACGCGTCGCGTTCGTAATGGAGTCGAACGTACTCAATGCGTGTTGAATTGTAGCTTTCGTGGAGTTCGTTTCGGTCCAAGTAGTACCTGTGTCAAGAGGTCAGTAGTAGTATTCAGTGGGAAAACTGGAACAGCTCGCACGGCTTACTCTTTCCTCTATTGATTTTCATCACGGTGTAAGATACATGGGTGTGTTCACTGCCATTCTAAAACCGAAGCTTATGTGAGGCTAGTTCTAACAGTTCTTGCACATAAGCGCTGCGATCTTTGGGTCTCATTTGCCAAGGTCGTGATTGGTCGTCATCCATTCGACAGCTCTGTGACCAGCTGATTTCTAATTTCAAGTCAGAGATTCGTTGCTTCGCGGTAGAATTGGTAAAGTCTAGAGCGAACAGTTACGAAAATGGTTAGGATATGTTTTTGTAAAACTGTATAATAGCCTCAGTTTAAGATGGCATCGTGGCACAAACCGAAATTTGTCCAAAAGGCGGCTAGTTGACACACCTATACATCTCACACCGTGGTTTTCAACATGGTGCTGAACTTCCACCTCTGGTGACTACCGCGTGCTCTGGCACTGAGGCTGCTGCTGTTCCCAACTTTCTTGCGCTGTTTCTGCGACGTCGTTTTTCCTTAGCCTGCTCTCCGCGATGTTCGCTTCTGCCCCCTCCGGCCCGCGCGCGTGCTGCAGTGGCCTTCCTGCGCCGCCTGTTCGCGCTCTGCATAATGCAGCGGCGGCGCCGCGGCGCTGCGCATGGCTAATCGCCCGCGGCGGCCGGCGCGCCGCCCCGCCCCCTCCTCCACGCTGCCCCGCCCCGCCCTGAGCTCCCCGGCGCCCGCTCCGCGCCCACACGACTCCTGCCTCCTCCCATCCACCTCCTGCCTCCCATCCATCTGCCCCCGGCTACTCGCTGCCGTCGCCCGCCCGTCCACCCTCGTCCACTCGCCTCCCACCTAATAGACCCCGGCTACCCGCCCCATCCACCCGTCCACTCACCCCCAGTCCATACATCCCCGTCCACCCGCCTCCCGCCCTACCCGCGACCACTTCCCCGCCCCGCCCCGCCCTAAGCTCCCAGGCGCCCTTTCCGCGCCACGCGCCCCCTGCCTCCTCCCTTCCACACGCTCTCTGCTACTCGCTGCCGACCCCCGCTCATCCACCCTCGTCCACCCGCCTCCGATCCAACCGCCCCCGGCTACCCGCCCCATCCACTCGTCCACCTATACCCGGTCCACCCGGCGCCCGACCACCGCCCCGCACCCCCACGCCACCCTCCCCGCTGCTTCGCCCCTCCCTAGGCTCCCCGGCCTCCGCTCCGCGCCACGCGCCCCCTGCCTCCTCTCATCCACCCGCCCTCTGCTACTCGCTCCCGTCCCCCGCCCATCCTCCCTCGTCCGCCCGCTTCCCATCCAATCCGTTGGGTGGACGGGTGGATAGGACGGGTAGCGGTGGTCAGTTGGATGGCGGGTGGTTACCCACCATCCAACTGACCACCGCTACCCACCCCATCCACCCGTCCACCCAGCCCCAATGCACCCGGCACCCATCCTCTCTCCCCTACACTTTCCACCCAGCCACCCGTCCACTCTCTCTCCCCGGCCATCACCGCCCCCTCCGTGCGTACGCTCTGACCCTCGCTCACAGAGTTCCGCCAGCCGCCCGTGTTTTTCGAAGCTGGTACTTTACTTACATCTCCGAGTCCTCGCTGCGGCCTTCCCCGAGATCATGTGCACTATGCTCGCTGCATCACTCAGTCGCATTAGCTGTTTTTCGAATTAAGGAGGAATTTATAATGACCGGAATTTGACAGATATGCTCCAATTTCTTTCATTTTACTTTATACATTAGAGATAAATGGGTCCAGGCTAAGCCGATATAAACTCGTTTATATAATTAATACTGGACACAGGTCGAAAGGAAGATTACATTTTTGTACTCGTGAAAAGTCGAAATAAATGTTAAATTGGAACCGCGACTCATGAAGAAATCGCAAAAACGACGTACTGATACGCCTGGTTCTTGTGAATGATCACTATCGTATGCACGAGCTTACTAATTTCTAAAGAAAAAAGACAACCACTTTCAACTATGCAGAAATGTTTCCTTCTCTAGCTCAGCGAAATATGTTTTTCTTAATGTACGAGTATTATTCTTAATACAAAGTCAGCGTGTGGGCTTATTGAAATTCTGATGATTCTTTTATTGACGTAGAATCAAAACTTATGCTTTAAATTACCTACGTTATTCACATAACGTTGTACACAACATACAACGTACACAACATGTAGTTATTCACATAACTTTTGGAAATTTGCAGTCAACTACGTACATTCTTTGTGGAAGGAGGGTCCGGCAGTTGGAGTTTACACGAGGTATCTGTGCACTCTACGACCGTTATAATGTGAGCCTGACACATGACAAGAGAAACTCAGATGCATGGGCAGTAGACACATCTACGCACACTATCGTTCGGGTAGCCCAATGCGATCTATAGGTATTCTAATCAACCAGAAATTTGTTTTGCCTACGTTAGAAATCCGTTTCATTGGGTTTCTTGGGTGCTTTCAAACGCGGAACGTAAACGTAATTTTTTTCGACGATATTGCCTGTCTAAATATACGAAGTCGATGTTTTTCAGGCCGTCTCCTCCTGTGTCATCCAGTTCAGAAATTCCGCGCGAACTCCACAAATATTTTTGAACACGTGAAATCGGATTTGACCCGTTGAAAACAGCCTCAGGCGATTCAGACATTACAAAATCAATCCTCTGACAAACGCGAAGCGTGATCATGTCGTGTGAACTGACTTACGTGCGGCGCGCTGCGGCTTGCGAGCGAGTGCGTCAGCAGTGAAGGCGAACACGAGACGCGCGCGGAGTGCTGACGCCAGCGGCGGCCAGCTGACTGCCCCGTCAGCGCCGCGAACAGCGCCAGTTGGCGAACGGAGGTCGCGGCACTCTTCAAGCCCCGCGCGCCGTGGGTGGTCCACGCCTGGTCCACGCCGCGCTGTGAAAATGTCTGGAGTTCCAAAACATCTTTACCAATATACAGGCGATTGCGGTTATAGTAAACTTCTGGGGACTGATATGTTTAGTTGACTATATCAGAGGTTCACTGTGTCCGATGATGTCAAAATTAAATAGAATTTCTCCACAATTATTGATTTTATTACAGCAAAATTCATTAGCAGCACGAACTGAAAATTTCAATGCCTTTATTTGACCTTCAAAAATCAATTATTTTCAGTTGTTTGTTTCGTACGTTTTCATTAGTAATTTCTCTAGTACTTTCTCCCAAGTTCCTTCTTTCTCCGTACTTGACTCTGCATTGTCCACTGTCACAAATACCGCAATGCACCTTGCAAAGCGTCTTGCACTCTTGGAACACTGTCCCAATCTCCAAGGCCCGTTTAATCGCTTAATAACATACGAGTTCTTTTCGATATTTTTTTCAATTAATTTCCGGGGTTTTGTGTTTCCTACGTTCACTACAGCCGAGGTTCAGAGTTCACTATAACCGAATCTTCTTATGCTTATCTGTAATGTGAGTGAAACGGGATCGGTGAGTTAAGTTGACTCTAACCGAGAGTTCACTATATCCGAGTTCACTAAATGGAGTCGACTGAATCTAATGAAAATGATAAGAAAATAAACAAATATATAACTAGTTGTGCTATAAAAGGCCAAAGACTTTTTCGTTCCTGTTTCTTATTCGTTGAATTAATTCCTTATCTTACGACAGGACAAGCTTTTCAGTTTTGCCCCACCCTCTTCTCAGCTGCAATCTATTGGCGCTCTAAAAGACTTTTTTTTCACAATTTCTCAATTTTCTCAGTCCCCTATTAGTAGATGTGAATTATGAATTTCCAATTCGCTGACAAAAATCTCAGAAATAATTTAGGCGCTAGTGTTGTTCATAGACTGACGAACGAACGTTTTAACAAAATACTGCCTTTTTCGGCATCACGAGACCCCCAAATGTATATTTCCGTTGAAAACCCGAAATCGATTCCCCACTGAGCAGTGCTCCGCTGAGAGACCGCAGCCGTAAAGCGGGGTTCGAATCCGACCTGCAGCTGCGCGTCCTTAGACACAGCTTCAAGCGCTTAGGCCATCGAGGTCGACTAAATACTACTTTTGTCTGCTATACTGCGATTTTCGTAACTTTGCCCCTGACAGGAATCAGCTGTTGACGGTTTCATTCAATCGGGAGCTTGAACGTCACCATTGTGACGTCACTGTAGACACACACACACGCACACAAGCTCTCGATTGGATGGCAGCGAAACAGCTGATTCCTGTCAGGGGCAAAGTTAAAAAAAATCGCATTATACTTAACTTACCAGTTTCAAAATAAATTTTTATTGCGAAAAATGTAGGTTTTAGAAAAAAGTAGGTTAAAGAAGAAAATTAAAAAGAAAAGAAAAAATGTAACTGTAATGTAAATTATCCAGTAACGCACTTCTTCAAATCCTTGTAATAGCCTCTTCCGTCGCGGATAAATCCGTGTATAGAAAGACTTGCGTCGAACCTAAGATCTCCAGTACTTGCCGCAAATTTCATGGAAGCGTCCATAAAATATTTAGAACCACGCATCCCGCCTCTTAATGCATGCGGTGGCCAAGATATTTCTCTTGTCTTGCGAACGGCATTCAGTGTGCTTACGTAAGGGCTTACGCGCAGTAAAGCAATTTTATGTTGTTCCTGTGGCTACGCTCTGACGATCACGGACGCTAATTAAAGAACTACTTGCCCACATCCACTGTGCTCCGCTACGAGACGTGAGGCACATTTACGATTCTTTGAATTTGAAACAGTCGTTGCATTTTTCAAAGAAGAGCAGTTTTGGCAACTGGAGTAAGTTTTAATAACCGTTAATAGCAAGTGGGGTAAGTTCCAGTAATCGTTACTTAGTTTTCCTCATAGGCACTATTGTTGCATTTATTATTTTCTATCAGAATTTTGAGGCGGTTTATTTAATGTTTGAAAGTTTTAAAACTATTTGGACACAGGTGAATTTAACTTTAAATATAAACTATTATTTTAGTGAAATCGGAAGGGAGTAAGTACAATTGGTTTTTGCATTGTCAAATGGTTAAAAGAAGTTCTAAATTGTTAATATTTGAAACGGTAAATACCCGTATGATAAAGAGTACGCGTTACGAATGTTTTTGAGACGTCTGGTAACAAAACCAGTTCACACAGTTATTTTGACTATAATGTGCTGAATTTAGGGGATCCTTCATAACCTCGAGAAGGGATATAGTTCAAATCCAGCTTATTTCCTCATTTAGTGTGACGAAACATATCCTGATCGTATCATACCTTGAAGGAAATAGGAAGGTTTTTGTTTCTTTTCACAATTTTCACAAATTTTCACAAATAAAATAAACTGGTTTTGATGGTAAACTAGTCTTTTATAATCTTCTGTTCCACTACTTGGATGGAAATTCTCTTTCCTTGAAACAATCGCTTTACGTACAGATGATAACCAGACGACACTGCCATCATATGCTGCGCATGACAACTCTTTTATAATGTATTGTAATGTTATATCAACGATGTAATATCAACGTACAAGTGACTGTTTTTGGGCGGAAAAAATTAAATAAATTACACATATTGTATCTGAATGTCGTGTGCCAAGTTGTCGAGCTGAACAATTGAGGTGTTGCTTTGAATGCTGCTATACTTCTCCACACATCAGGTACACTTTGCTTTACATATTGACGTACTACCCAGAGGGAGGTCCTCCTTTACAGTACGACCTACTATAATAAATTATAAAAAAAGCAAATATGGCTCGACTTAATCGCATCGAGCATTACTTGCTCGTCCTTCATTCCCCAGCCAATCCGAACGATCTGGAAGGGCGCTTCCCCTCGCTCATATTTTTTCCGACGCTCTGCAACCCTCTCGTGTGCGTTGTCGGGACGGGTCGGCGGGGCGGGGGTGGGGGGCGGTGTGACGCGTCCACGTGCCGCGAGCCTCTTCCGGTCGCGCGCGCCCGTGTAAAAATAGCGCGTGGGACGCCTCCGCCTCCGCCGCCGCCGCCGCCGCCGCCGCCGCCGTCGCGGCGTCGCGCTAATGGCTCACTGGCTCCACTGAATATTGTGCGGAAGGGGGAGGGGAGAGGTTGAAGTGGAGGCGAAAAGGCAAGTGACGTGCGCGCGCCATGCGAAGCTCAGGGTGACCACTTGCTGGAAAACATGGGAAAGCTACTAAATGGATTCTGAAAGCTACTAAACGGAAGCTGGTAATTATGCCAGAGTTGTAGAAATGGTAAGTTTGTTCACAAGATGAGGTGGGCTAACGAAAATTTCGGGCAACAAAGCTCGGGATTTGTAACGTTTTAATCGGGAAACGCGTGACGTGTGTTTTGTTGATTTCCAACTACACACGAAATTATTATTGTGCACTTAAATTCGGAAAAGGGAACCAATGTTTCATAGCCAGAAGCATTTGGGGGTGGAAGAGAAGAATGTTTACAGAAATGAAATAATCAATTGAATTGCCGTGTTTAATTTGACATCGCGAGTTACATACATTCTGCGTGTATGTAACGCACTGTACTTGCATTCGTGAAACATATTTTCAATTTTATTTCTACCTCGCGATTTTTCGCTGAATATCCTCAGTGTTGCTGTGTGGTTCCATATCTCCGCGGACAAATTCAAAAAGTCTTTTTTAAAACTCATCGAAGACTAAAAACCCTAGTTATATGAATTTAAATAACGAATCCGAAAATCAAATCTTAATCAAAGATACAATTTACAGTACTTTATTCAGGCTTATGAAAATATAAAATATACATATTGAAATATACCTTCATCCTTCACTTCGTAATACGTTGTCGTGAGTTTGACCTGTTCCGAATTTATAGAAAGATGTGGGCGCCAGGAACAGGTGACATAAACTAATACTAACTTTTCCCTATTTAATTCTGTCAAAATTATATGGGCATCCAGCTAGCTTGGGCCGATGGATTCGGATTACATGTATTCGCTATCGCTAAGATAGCCGATTACCTGATCTGCCGACTGTACAGCCTGGCGTGGAATCTGAAATATGGAAATTCTCTGCTTCCAACTAATTAGAAGCTTATGATTGACAAATGAACAGACTCTTTTCTTTTTCCAAAGAACAAAATTTAACAATTTATTCAATGTTAATTTTAACAGATTACTTAATGGCCATGACCCCTTTTAAAAGATATTATTTTAATATACTGCAGTATATGTTACCGTCTTGCCGACCCGCTCGTTCCGAAGACGCTTCTCACTTGGCCGATGAATCCGAGTCGCTCTTCTGTCTTCTGATCTTGCGCGGTTGCTGAAGTATCCAGTCAACACTGCATAAAATCTAGCTAAGTTCTTTCCGACGCTTTAGGTTTATAATCTTTCACACGAGTTTAATAAAATACTAATGTTCGAACTATCGTCCGGTGAACACCCAAAACTGCCCAAGTCCGCGGATGTACTCCGGCAAATAATTTCTAAGTCCGATGACGACTGTTACTTTTCGCACGAAAATGTATAAGTCTCACTTTCAACTACAAGGTCCGCACACTATTTGCACTCCACGAAACTCAAGAGCCGAGTTCACGACCTACACTCCACCACTCTGAGTCAGACTGTAACGATCTGCACTCAACGAAGCTCCAAGTCCGAATGAATGTTTTTCTGTATTTTGCAACCCTTGATGGGTCGGTAGCGTCTCACGTTCTATTTTTCCAAAACACGGCGGTAAACACCAGAAAGTCTAATTGCCCCCCGCCAACCCGCTCATTTCTTACAACCCCATGTAGCCGCGCCTTCGTCCGTCATACGTTTTTCGACCAATCACATATTCTTTATTATATCGATCTAGCCAGCGTTCCGGCACCTACGAGGCTTGCAGCTAGTTTATTTACCTGCCCTGCACCATAGCAACCCTCTGCGCTGGCGTTACTAGGGCCGGATATCGCCATTTTACAAGTCCATTTAGTCGCCCCGTATACAACTAATATTATGAATAAACCATGTCCCGTTCTGGTATATCACAATATACATACAATTTTGTATCTCTCTGAGGACTCAGTCCTGTGCGCGAGATATGATAACACAAAATTTACAATTTTCTCTTAAAATAGTATAACTTTTAAAATAAAGAATGAAGAAAAAGTATCAAATTTAAAATAAAGAATGAATAAATAATTTATCCATTGGCATTACTGAAAATCCTTTTTAAAATAATGTTTATAGTGATTAGTTATTTTGAGTGACGAGCGGAGTTGAACATCGATTTCCACGCTGCGCGCACCTGCCGTGGCCGGGCTGTAGCTTCCGGCGCGGCCGCGAGAGCGCGGCGGGTGGGCGTGGCGCCAGAGTGGGGGGGGGTGGCGCGGGGCGGAGGTCGCGTGACGCGTGAGGGGGTGCGTGAGCGTGGGAGTGCGTCGCACGCGCCAGCGGAAGCGGAAGCGGGCCACTGCGCGTGCGCCGACTGAATCATCCGCACGGTGCGCCTGCGGGGAGGGGCGGAGCGCTGTCGAGCCCTGATCACTGCTACGATGGCTCAGCGCTCACAATGATTGCTACGGAGAGGACTTTTACGCCCTACTCTCTGAATCTGAATCAGTGAGAGCCATAGTCACTGACATCTTCAGTCGAAATGTGCAGCTTCACTGACAATAAGCGAATATGCGAACCTTTTCATTATGACCGCCAGCATTTCACTGGTCGTCTGTGGTAAAAGTGCTGCGCCACCATCGCTCACTGATCGTTCAGTCGTCACGTTCAATTACTTGTCACAGATTTTACTGATTCAAACAGTCAAGTTTCACTGATTCAAAAAGTGGACCCGATTTTCACTGATACGTTCAGTTCAATTCACTGATTGTCAGTGGCAGGGTTATAACTGACACCATCAATGAATAGTCACTGTCAATCAGTAGTTTTTCACTGATTCAGACAGAAAAAAAATCTTAAAATATGCTTTTCAAAAATTTGTATTTTAGACCTAAAAATCTGAAATGTGTACGTTAATGTACAGTAATCGAAGTCAGCATCGTTGACAGGAGGTAGTAGCGTTAGTCTCAACATTGGTGGATGATCCATTTGTCGGAACGATGCATCAGGTTCTAGGTCCAGACGGATGACAAATTGTCTGCTTTTTGCCATCACCCATCATCTCCAATTAAGCCAAATGCACGGAAACTAGTCTTTGGGTCATTGTCGCGAAGCAGGCGTTCCGAAGAGATGGCTGTTTTGTTAGGTGGGTTGCAAAACGCCCAGGCGCTGACCATTTTAGAATTTAGACGCCTGTGTAGCTGTAAAGGTAAAATTCCAAGTTTTGTAATTAAAAAAATGGTCATGGCATCGACATTTTACATTCTGACAAACTTTATTACGTCTGATAACTAATTTTTAAGTATTTATAGAGTAAATGCGATTAACGTAAGTGAAAGTGTTAGGAATTAGGCAAGCCACATATTGAAATGTTTAAAAAATATATAAAAGACAATTATAATATATTGTAAATCCTCGTTAGAACGAACTCGCTTAACACGAATTTTGCCATAACACGAACAAAACTTCGGCCCCGGCAAGGGATTATAGTAATACGGACATTTATAATACCCGGATAACATGCGTTTTTATTACACGAACTCCAATTATTTCGGTTCCTTGGAACTCTATTAATGATGGTTGCCTGTAGTATTACATTAGATTTATGATTTCTGTCAGTTCATTCGCATTAGATGTTTAAAAAAACTCGCATGGGTAAGTCAACGGTGTGGGAACAGATAGTCAATTACAACAACTCCACAAAAAAAATCCACATCTGTGAAAATTCACCATTTTTCCTCTAATTGACCCAACCTTTTGTCCTCTTTCTTGTTTCATAGTAAAGCACATACTCCACATTTATCTCGTGGATCATCGTATTACATACTGGGTCCTTGAAGCTGTTCTGAATATTGCTCTTCACGGAATCTTAATAGTAAAAGCGACTGGGGGTACATCAAAACACCTGGGTTCGATATCCGATAGGAATGACAAGTTCTCTGAGTTACTCTCTCAGTCTCAATCAGTGAAAATGACACTGATTGACAGTGACTATTCACGGATGGTGTCAATTATAACCCTACCACTGACAATCAGTGAATTGAACTGAAGAAATCAGTGAAAATTGGATCCACTTTTTGAATCAGTGAAATTTCACTGTTTGAATCAGAGAAATGTGTGAAAACATCAGAACATGAACGATCAGTGAGCGATGGTGGCGCGGCACTTTTAGCGCTGACAACCAGTGAAATGCTGGCGGTCATTATAAAAAGGTTCGCATATTCACTGATTGTCAGCGAAAGTACCCATTTCGACTGTAGATATGACTGAAGATATCAGTGACTTCGGCTCTTACTGATTGAATCAGTGACAATTTCACTGATTCAGATTCAGAGAGTAGTTACTTAAAAAGAACATACCATATACGGACTCAACTGTCCTGTCCGGGCCAGTTGCACGTCATTTGTTGCTCGCCCCCAACGCGACGTTCCGGAAGCGGACTGCGCCGCAACTGCCGGACAGGCTTCTGTTACGAGCGCGTTAGTGTCGGGCCGCGGGGGCGAACTGCGGATTTATGTCCTCAGCGAGAAATGCGCGGGACAGCGACGCAGCGCAGCTTCAGGTAGTTGAATTACAACCCTCAGCGAATGTGTTAGGACTTGTCACAGGGCTGTGGTTAAGGACGACAAGATATTTATGTGTGAACATTTATATTCAACAATTTAAAAAAACAAAATAAAGGCCCAGTTCACGACGTCAACCGCCTCTTCACTTGCTTCAAAAGAGGCAAAATTTCTTTCCTGACAATCTGTTGTCACCTTCAGTGTCCAAGGAAGCAATACTCCTAGAATATATTAATCCCCTTCAAAGGTCGCTCGCACTCTTGTTGCTGCTTCCATTACATATGAGTCAAAAACCTGGTATTTCGAGTTACATAGAAAAGGTATGCCAGAGAAGCAAGTGTATTCAGTATAAAAATGTAAAAATGAGATTCCACATTGCAGGGAACCTCTATTCTTTTTTAATGAAGTTACGACGTTAGTAAGCTACAGTTTAAGCATGTAAAAGTCACATACTGGAACTGTAGCCAAGTTTCCTAGACATTTGGAAGCATCTGGAGTCTCGTTTCGGGGTAGCGGTAAACATATTGTTCTTTCGTATAATTAAATAAATAAACAAGCCAAGCTGCGTGTAGAACTCCACCAAATGTATTTTAAGGTGAGTTAGGCAGGCAGAGTTCATTAAATAACCTTTGTGTCTGGTAAGAATGAAGAAAGAAATCATTCAACGTTACTAGAGTAGAGAAAACTCATCTATCGTTAAACACTTAGTGTAAGTTGCATTCCTTCTCCTAGTGTGTAGAAAAATGTTTACTTACGAGCTGATGTTACACACGTTACTTAATGCCGCAAGTACCAAAACTCTGCAGAGTGTGCTGTGTTTTGGCGGTTTCAAATTAATCGAGCGTGAATGGCACCCACACGTAAATTCGCGCAGCACCGAAGGCATTCTCGTAGTACACAACGCCCTCGTACGTAGAAACAACCCATTAAACCGCATCCCTCTCAATGAAATAGGAGCCACAGGAAGGAACGCCTACGCTTCGCTTGTACGACCCCGTGCGCCATCTTCTGGAACGTAAACAAATCGGACTCGCGCCGCCAGCGCCGCGTCATGGTTTCGGAAACGTAAACAGCGCGGGGGGGGGGCTTGGCGCGGCGCTGCGAGCGCGGCGGCGGCGGGGGCGGCGGCGGCGGGGGCGGGGGGGGCGCGGGCCGCGGCGGGGGCGGGGGCGGCGGCGGGGGCGGCGGCGGGGGCGGCGGCGGGGGCGGCGGCGGTGGGGGCGGGGGCGGCGGCGAGGGCGGGGGCGGCGGGGGCGGGGGCGGCGGCGGGGGCGGCGGCGGGGGCGGCTGCGAAGGCGGCGGGGGCGGCGGGGAGCGGCGGGGGGGGCGGTGCCGGCTGAAGGCAAATGTTTGATGCTGTGCTGAAATACGATCGACGCGGCCGTGACGGGCCGCGCTGGGCATTCCGTGCTTACGCAGCGGCCCCGCCCTGTCTAGCGTCCGCCGTGCCCGTTCCCTCGCCGCAGTTGCCAGTGTTTCCCTCACACCCAAACTCTCTTGCGTTCTCCTTACGAAGGTGCCTCAGGGTATTGGGGTTCGAACTTCTGCAAAACCTGAGATAATATGTAATGGTAATATAATTGATATTGTTTATTTAACCAATAAACTTTTATTTCAAACCATTTTAAACTAGTATAAACGGATAAATTCACTCAAACATTCACTGTGCCCCGCTTTCGCTCTCTGTCGCTGTCTTCGCTTCTCTCTCCCCCTCCACTTTTTCCTTCCGCTTCACTCTCCCCTCCAATCCTCTCTCCCTCGTTTCCTCTTCTCTCCTCCCTCCTTTCCTCTTCTCTCCTCCCTCATCTCTTCTTTCTCTCCTTTCTCCCCCTCTCCTTTCATCCCCTCTCCTTTCTCCCCCTCTCCTTTCTTCCCCTCTCCTTTCTCCCCCTCTCCTTTCTCTCTCCTTCCTCTTATCTCTTCCCCTCCCCTCCATCTCCACCCTGTCGAACTCCCTCCCCCATCCTTTCTTTCTCCCCCTCTTCAATTTTCTCTGTCACTCTCTGCGTCCCTTTCCATTGATGAGTTGTTATTTCCCCCGCTCTAAAGGCGCAGGCGAGTAGAAGTGGCGCGCCCGTATCTGCCTATAAAAGTCACCTCTTCGGTTGACCGCGCGCGCGCCCTCAGATGCGCCGGCGGGCGAGCGGCGCGGGCGGCGCGGGCGAGCCGAAGGGCGGCGACCGCGAAAACAGAGGCGCTGGCCGGTGAAAGTGAAGCTCGGGGCCAAGGGCGTCGCGGCGCAAGGGCGTCGCAGGGGTCAACGCGCGCGCGCCCGCACACGGCGCCCACGCACACGCGCCCCTTTCGCCCTTTCGCTCCCGCCACGGCCAGCGCCACGCCCCAGCGGCGCTGCCATCGCCCGAGCCTCGCCCCGGCGCCCCGTTGCTCGTCTCGCCCTGGCGCCCTGCCCGGCACCCCGCCCGACGCCCCGTCCCCGCTCCCCTCTGAAGGCCCCGCATTCGAGTGTCCCGCTCTGCTCTTGCCGTTCCCTGCTTGGGTAACGTTCCCCACCGGGAGAGATGGCTCAATGCATCAACTGATGCCACTGCAGTCGCTCTGACCGGCAGATCCTAGGTTCCATTTCCCATGGTGAAGGATTTTCGGTACTAGCTACATAGTTAGGTCTAATTCTGTCGTCTGGAGGAGAATTCCAGCGGCCGGCTGCTTTGATCGGTAGTTTTCCGTGGTTTCTCCGATCTACACCAGGCGAATGCCGGATCAGTACCCTAACAAACGGGCCACGGACCGCGCGCGATCTTTTCTTCCTCTTCCTTCTATCTTTACCCCTTACTCACACACACTAACATGATTTACACTACCACGTTTGCCGGGAGACCAGTCGGGAGGTGAGAGCTTGTCCCGGTTGGGGCGGTGCTCCGCTGGTGGGAGATACCTGGTTGGGGGAAAAACCCGCTAGTCGGCGGTAGGTCGGCGCCGGATCTCGCCATTCAGCGGGGAAAAGATCATCGCCACCTCCCGAGAAAAAAACACGCACTACACTTACGGGACTAAGGACCTCCTGTAGTTGACGCGCCCGGAATCACAAACAATCAATTAATCGGCGCCGTAACCCGCTCCAGCGCCGTTCTCCGTTCCAGGACCGTTTCCCGCTCTACGCTGCTCCCCGCTTCAGTCTCGTTCCCCTTTCTAGTGCCCTCTCCACAGCGATTGGTTCTCCGCGCTCCGCCTCCGCCCTGACCTCTGCCTTTTGGCTCCCGCCCCCTCGTCTCCACAAACCGACCTAGTCGCAAGTCCCCACACTCCGCTCCGAGTTCTGCCCAGCGCCGACCCTACTCTTCGTCCCCGCACTCCACTCCCAGTTCTGCCCAGCGCCGACCCTACTCTTCGTCCCCGCACTCCACTCTGAGTTGTGACTCGCGCCGACCCTACTCTCCGTCCCCGCACTCCGCTCCGAGTTCTGCCCAGCTCCGACCCTACTCTTCGTCCCCCCTCAGTGCCCGCATCCTGGACCTTCCTCCGGCAACTGGCGCCCGAGCCCTGTCTCCGCACACATTATTCCCTGCTGTACCTCAGCACCCGCACTCACTCCGATTCTCGCACCCCCCCCCCCCACATACGACCCCTCCCCCAATCACTTGAACCCCCACCACCCAGTCCACGTACCATCCGCACTCCGCACTTCAACCAACCCCATACCAACCCCTTGCTCCGCGCCTATGCCACACTACTGCCCTCTCTTAACCTTTTCCCCTCTCCTGGCCTCTCTCGTCGCACGTTCCCGCATTCCGCTCCCTGCTCCTTGCCCTGCTCTGCGTTCCCCCGCCGTTCGATACTCGGTGGTATTTTTAGCGTGCGCCATGAATATAGCTGTCTTATCGACAGCTTCGTTAGCATAGCAAACGAATGCTGTTGACGGGTGCCGCTCCTGCGGCGAGTGAGATAATGAAATGACCGCCGCGGGGAGGCCAGCGCGGGCTACGTGCCACGGAGGCCAGCGTACGCCCCCTCGCTCGCAGGTTTTGGGGCGGCGTGACGATGTTGATACGCACGCCACGCGCCCTTGTTGTCGCACTGAGTGCGTGCGCTCCTAAACAGTATTTTGTGGCAATTGAACACATCGTTTCTTCGAATTGTAAATGTACGTTTTGTGTCCGTTTTTACGCTGGAAATGGCTGTTTGTTTTCTTTTTCAGTTTGTTCTGTAAAGTGTTTTTAGAAGGAAACGAATGAAATTAAAAACTAGAACGACCACCGTTGAATCGACCTGTTCAGTCTATACCATTTTTTTCCTGGGTACCTTGTACTAAATAAAATTTTATACATACATGTTACCAATTTTATTTGTGCCTATTTTACAATTTAAAAAGCCTAACTGAGATGCTGAAAGAACTAACTTCAGGCACCTGAAACTCATATTTTCAACCCTAAAAATCCCCGGGCTATCTACAATTTTTCCCTCTAAACAATTTTTAGCGTCCGAAACATTTCCTTTATTATTTACCCTTCTCCCAATCTCATTAATAAAGTAGACGTAATGAGAGCAATGGCTGACGGTGCGTGTGTGCGTGCGCAGGAGGCGGGCGGCATGCAGCGCTGCCCGTACATCCACGAGATGAAGGAGCGGCTGCTCAGCCAGACGTCGCACCCGGACCAGATGTCGCTCGACGGCATGGACAAGGACGTGCTGGAGGTGCACGGCGACCCCGCCGTCGGCACCATCGTCAAGGTTAGCCTCAGCCCCGCGGCTCCTGCTACTGCAGTTATCATTGTTTTGGGAATGGGAGGTAAGGGATATCCAACCACAATATCATGCACGTTACATTATGCTCAAAGTCAGCTTTCGGGATCAAAATTTCCCATCTTCAGTTGGTCTCTAGTAAAGTAAAAGGAAAAATGAGAAATCAACATAAAGAATTTGTCTGAATTTCATTTGTCTGGTTTGATTCTTAATTTTGCTTCTTTATGTTGATCTTTCATTTTTCCTTTTGCTTTACCGACTGGAGATGGGAAATTTTGATCCCGCAAGTTGACTTTGGGCATGATGTGATATCAGTAAATATTATATACTTATTGTGGTTGATTATCCCTTACCTCCCATTACCACAAGATATCAGCTATCACCATGAAATTTATTGTTTTATTTAATAGTAATTTATTTAATAATTACCTATTCAATAATAATTATAATTAAATATATAAATAAAATATTAATTAAAAATAAATATTAATTAAATAATACACATAATAATAATAATAATTATTATTATTATCATACATATATAAATTACATAACCTGGTACTCAGTGACGTAGCGTAGGACGCAACAGTTCGGGGCGGAGAACCCGGTACAAACAGGTTACAAATTAAAAGTTACGTTTGTACGTTTCGCAATATAATAATCACATTTATTAGCGTTGGATTCGTAAACGAAAGTATCGTAGAACGTTTCAAAATAATTACTAATACATTTAAAAAAATATATCCTACTTTACTGAAATTTAATTTTACTTATGTTTTTTATAAATTTAAGTTTCAACAGCACGTAGGCAAAAATACAATCACATAAATAAAAAACGCAAATAAAATATTTAATACATAGTCGAATGTATACGTGCACGAACAATACATTTTTTTCAACAAAGTTCAATAATTAGCAATCACTACACGCACTTATGAGCACTAAAATCGCAGTTTGTAAAGCGCATACATAAATTCGATTAAGTTAATGTGAATTAAATGACTGACGATCCATCAATAAAAGTTTCTTTGAATTACCAAAGCATCACTCATGGTTGTCCCTGAAGGGTCTTATCCGTACTGTTATCTAATTTGCCGATGTTATTATACAATACAATTCGTCACAATAATTAATGAAACATTCCGTGCTCATTTCCATCGCTCTGAATCAACAAAATTATGAAATGAAATGGTTCAAATTTTAAAAAGATATTGTTATTTATTGTGAAATGTTGCTGCCCGGGGCGAACCGCCCCGGACGCCCGCATACGCTACGCTACTGCTGACACTATGTGGCTAAACTGAAGGCCTTTAAGCCATTACAACACCTACATCGTAAGCATTGTAACATTTACAGTTCGCCCCAGATGATCTTTTCATCGCATCAAAGTTGTGCCAAAGACATATGCGTTATTGCTTGCCTATCTTCTGTTACACTGTTTCGTATCAGCTGCTTAAATTAACCTGTTCCTTGGGTAATGGCGCTGTCACAATAAATCACATTTTTTATCATTGTTCATTCCCTTGCATGTTAAAACTTATCTTTCCTGAGACATCGTGTACAGTTGTATACATGTTGCGTTAATTGTATTATGAAATGCGCGGGAGCTTAGAAACGGGTTACAGTGTTGTCATACACCACACGCAACTGTTTTTCTTGAAGGTCATCGCCTTAGATGTCGCCGTTTCACAAAATACGCTTCACGTTTGATACCTTTCTTAGCTAGCTTTGGATAAGGGAATGCGCAAGATCATAAAATATTACAGTTGTTTTCTCTTTAATTGTATAAATGTTTTCTTGTTTAGGGTAAGTAGTACACCTTGACAGACTAAATATGAGGCGCAGATCCTTAAGAGTAAAGGTGTCAAGTTGTTTGTAAAAATATTTAACTTTACAAAACGTATGTTCAACACAAAAATTAATTACAAAATAATTTATTTGTCACTCATCATAAAATTTAATTTTTTCTACTGAATTTTCTTACTGAACATGTATTTAGTGTTGCCTTCCACTAAATAGTAAAAAAAAGCCAGAACGGGAGTGAAGACTTCGTCATCTGACGACATCCTTTGATCTTCAGAGCGTAAGCAATGAATGTAGTAAATTGTTTTAACCTTGTCAATATATCAGACCCACAGTTTCTAAACACGTCTGTGTTCTAACATCATAATTCACGAATGAAATTTTAAAATATCTAGTAAAGAAATGATGTTCTAGAGAACTGTATTCGCCTGTCTCCAAGTGCATTGATTATCACTAGGGAGCGGAATTCTATGATTTTGCAATTTTTTTCCCGTTGCCTCAATGCTTAGCTAAGTGAAATTTCTTGACATTTGGATGCTATATAAATTAATGTTAGTGCATATTTGTGCAGATTTGGTAGATTTTTCCTGTTGGTGCATATTAGTGTAATTATAATTGCATATTTTTGCATATTTCATTAAAACAGAGATAAAATAGATCTACAAAACATTTCATCTTTACATAGAGTATATTTATTTGTGAGCGTTTATTGATTCGAAAAACTTGTCACAGTTCGCGGTTTTGTTTGTTTTGTTTTCATAGATGATAATATAATTGTGCAATTGTGGGATATTTCTTGATAATTTTAGACCAGTCAGAAGAAATACAACAAGACATACAATGTTCTTCGCTAAGGTGACAATTTTCTTCAATTATTTCTTTCGCGAAGTAGGATAGATTCTATTATATTTGCGAAAAAAATAGAACTTTTCATTCCTAGCATGTTTCTCCTGAATTTCTACAAGAAAGGTTTGTAGAGAAAATGAAATATTGTTCATTTTAATTGCATATTAAAGGGCATATTTTAGTATGTTTAGGTCATAGTTGCATATTTTTTAAAAGCATATTCCTAGATTTTTATGGCATAAAATTCCTCTCCCTAATTATCACCGTGGATGCATGAGGAGCGGGCGTTGGAGCACGGGGGCCGCATGTGATGCGCATGCGCATGTGTGTGTGTGTGTGTGTGTGTGTGTGTGTGTGTGCGCGTGTGTGCGTGTGTGCGTGTGTGCGTGTGTGCGTGTGCGCGTGTGCGCGTGTGCGCGTGTGCGCGTGTGCGCGTGTGCGCGTGTGCGCGTGCGCGTGCGCGTGCGCGTGCGCGTGCGTGTGCGCGTGCGTGTGCGTGTGCGTGTGTGTGTGTTTTTTTTACGAGGGCAGGGGAAAATCTTCGAAAGACACTGCGAGGCCCGCACCCCGCAGCGTGTAGGATTCACAGCTAGTCTGTGCCTACCCACTAAAAACCCCTCCCATGTCTGCGATCTCCTCCCCACGGAACCGCCGTCAGGCATTGCATCGCGGGAAGGGTTGGTCGGCTTGTAGCTCTGTCTACTTGTGTCACGGGTTACTTACAGATACTGACGGGTATTCTCGGCTACTCCTTCGTAGGTGCTCCTCCAATCGTAACCTCTTCAAAACTAGGGCTGCATAGTTGGCTACCGCACTCCAGTTATCTTCGGACACCAGCATCTCAGAGACGATGGTATCAGGAGTCATTACCTGGAGGAGTTGGCGAAGTTCATCCCTATCCCTAGAAAAACGTGGGCAGTGGAAAAACACATGCTCCACATCTTCCACCAGTGGTTCACAGGTTGGGCATGAGGCGTCATCGTCCAACCGGAAGCGAAGTTGGTACGCACGATAGCACCCGTGCCCCGTTAGCAACTGGGTCAAATAATGGTCCACTTCTCCGTGTTTCCTTTGGTTCCACTTTACAACGTCCGGAATAAGGCGAAATGTCCATCTACCAGTAGATGATGTAACCCATCTCCTTTGCCATTGGGCCAATGTCACCTCCCTCTCTTCCTTCATGATGACGCTTTTATTACTAGCTCCTTCACGTTTACGCCTGTAGAGCCTGGCCCTTTCTTGAGCCAGGAGGTCTATTGGGGGCATGTCGGCTATCACACACACAGCATCGTGCGAGACCGTTCGGAATGCCCGGGCCACCCTCAGGGCGGACCTTCTGTACACGGACTTCACCCCGCGGGTGTACGATTGTACCCCTAAGGCATGCGCCCAAATGGGGGCTGCGTAGAGCAGCATCGAGTTTACGGCCCCGGAAAATAGTCTCCGGCTACTTTGGCTTGGACCGCCAACATTAGGCATGATTCGTGCCAAGGCGGAGGCCATGCGAGACGCTTTTTTCGCAGGCTACCCGCAAGTGCTCATCAAAATGCAGTCTCGCATCAATCTGAACTCCTAAATATCTTAGAGACTGCTGGGAGGCTATTTTACTACCCCTACATTGAGAGTAATATCTTCTTTAACTTTCGGCCTGTCACCAGAACAGCTTCTGTTTTGTGCTCAGCCATCCGGAGCCCCACCGACGTTAACCACTTCCGGATCGCAGCCACAGCCTCATTGGCAACCTGTGTGACCTCCTCCTTGTATTTGCCTACCACAGCCACCGCAACATCATCAGCAAATCCGATAGCTGTTGCACCTTCCGGCAGCTGGAGCTTCAGCACAGAGTCATACATAATATTCCACAACAATGGACCCAGTACCGAGCCTTGTGGAACACCACCCGAGATACCATACGTCTTAACTCCAGTCTCTGTGTCGTACACCAAAATCCTCTCCTCGAAATAGCTTCTAACTATTTTCCTTAAGTACATCGGAACTCCCAGTTCTTTTAACGCAGCAAGTATGGAACCCCATCTAGCCGTATTAAAAGCGTTCCTGACGTCAAGAGTAACTATAGCGCAATACTTCTTCGCGCCTCTTCTCCAACGTTTGCCCTCGATAGCCTTGCGTGCGATGTCGACGACAACCCCAATTGCGTCCACTGTAGATCTTGCCTTCCTAAAACCGTACTGATGGTCGGATAGTCCTTGTGGTCCCTCCGTGTATGCTTCGATCCGCTTGCAGATGATCCGCTCTAGAATCTTCCCTGCTGTATCCAGTAGGCATATAGGCCTATATGCCGCCGGGTCGCTAGGTGACTTGTCGCTTTTCGGGAGGAGGACTAGCTGCTGTTTCTTCCACCGTCTGGGGAAATTCCCCTCTCTCACGCACGCATTATATACCTCTAAAAACAGATCTGGCCGAGTTCTAATAGCGGTCTTAATAGCAACATTCGGGACCCCATCCAACCCGGGGGCTTTGCACTCTTGAACCTTGCCACAAGCCCATGTCAGTTCTTCTAATGAAACTGCCGGAACCTCTTGTGGATCTTCAGGCGGGTTCATAGGCTGCAACGTATCCATCTGTTGAGGAAACAAGGTGGTAACTATCTTCTCCAAGAAGGCCGGACAAGTCGGGGGTGGCCTGGACAGAACTTTGAGTCTGGCCGTTACCACCTTATACGGCCGTCCCCAAGGGTCAGCATCCACCTCGTCGCTTAACTCTCTCCAGCAACGGTTCTTGCTGATCTTGATAGCTTTTGCGAAAGCTCTTCTGGCGGCAATATGTTCTTTTTTGAGGATCTCGTAGTTTGGACGACCCCTCCCTCGTTGCGCCGACCTGCGCATGCGGTGGCATTCCCTGCGAAGTTTCGCGATCTCGTCAGTCCACCAATACACTGGAGGACGGCGCTCTTTCCTGGAGCTTTTCGTCATTGACGCATCACAGGCGTCAAAGACCCGATTCATTAGAGTTCCCACCATATCCTCCGAGTTTCCGGCCATCGTAACGTTGCCCTCCATCATGACAGCGAAAGAATCTCGATCGAACGTCCTATAGTTCCACGTTGCTCTTCTCTTGTCTTTAGCAGCCCTCTCCCTACTCTTCTCACTGACCTCATATACAATAGCTTGGTGGTCGCTGTGTGTATAGTGATCACTAACCTCCCACGCCGTAATCCTTCTAGCAAGGCTACCACACGCGAATGTCAGGTCGACTATGGAGCTGCGACCATTCATAGCAAAGGTCGGGCTGTTACCCGTGTTGCAGAGATAGACGTCCAAACTGACTAGGCTGTCCAGGAGAGCCGTCCCTCGTTGGTTCGTTACCCTGCTGCCCCACTCCGTGGCCCATGCATTGAAGTCCCCAGCAATAATAAGAGGTCTTCGCCCTCTCGCATCATCCAATAGCCTATCGAGTAATGCCTTGAACTCTTCTAGGGACTCACTGGGTGCAGAATAAACACTGTAAAAATATATGCCGCACCCCTTGATCCAAGTGAATCCATACTCCGGGACTTGCTTAACCTCCTGGACTGGTTTATTACCGCAAATCCACACCGCAGCTCGGTCACTCGCGTCCGAAACCCATTGAGGACTGTTGATATTCCTATATTTGTGTGTGTGTGTGTGTGTGTGTGTGTGTGTGTGTTTTGCGGATTCGATGGTATAACGGAACGGTCAGCGTGTCGGTTTGTTTGGTTGTTTTACCCAAGATTGCAGGTTTAAACCCGATCGAAGTCGTGGATTTTGAAGGGCAAAAAAATCCTTCGTACGCCTTCCTTCGGAGGGGAAGTAAAGCCGGCTGTCCCATGTTAGTAGATTTACTGCATGTAAAAGATCCTGAAGCCTAAATGACGCCTCTGAGCTAAATTCAAAATCGCCTCTTTCGTTGCCCGTTATAATACATTCTTTCTCCGCTAGTTGGTGAAAGGAGCGCAGCGAAATTTGCGTGGTCCGACGGAAGAGCAGGCCTCATGGTCCGAGTCTCCCCACGTAAAATAAGGCATTCACTGTGTGTTGTGTTGCAGCTGAATCCCGACGGCTACGGCTCGCACACGTCGCCGGCGCACCACTGCAGCCGTCAGCACCTGTCCGACGACCTGTCGCCGCGGCCGCCCAAGAACGCCAAGTGAGTAACGCCCACAACTCTTACTCTTGCGCTATACTTCGGTTTTTCTTTCTTGGCGCACGGGGGGGGTGTCAGTAAAATGGAAGATCTCACGGTCTTGCGCATCGTTCTCCGTTTTGCCGACAGGAATCGCATGATCGCCAGCAATGCTCGATACGGTGGCGATCATGCGACTCCTAGCGGCACAACCGAGAACGACGAGAAATACCGTGAGATATTGCATTTTATTTATACACCCCCGTGCGCCAACAAAGAAAATCCGAAGTACATACAGTCGACTCTGGTATTAGTGAACTTCTGGGGACTAACGGTTTTAGTTCACTGTATCCGATGTTGTTAAAATTGAATGGAATTTCTCAACAATGATTGATTTTATTAATATGCAGATCCAGCAAAATACATTATCAGCACTAACTGAAAATTTCAATAGATTTATTCATCCCTAAAAAGTCAATTATTTTCCATTGTTTGCTTCGTACGTTTTAATTAGTAATTTCTCTACATCCTTCATTAGAGTTCTTGCTCTCTCCTTGTGCACTGTCCTTTGTCTCTAAGTATGGTAATGCAGTCTTGATACTCTTCAGTTTTTGTTGCGCTGTTGGAACACTGTCCCTTTCTCCGTAGTCTCTTTTGCTCGCCTTTTAACACACGAGATCCTGTCGGTAGCGGCGTGGTGCAAGCGGCTTATGAAACTGATCGCTTTTCCGCGCTGCACGGCGGTTATCGCCAGGCTGTGAACCTGTGGCAGTAGCGCGCTTCCTGTCGCCTACGTACAACTCAACGCGCTTTGTCCCGCGGAATCTCAAGTAACTCCAAGATTGAAATCGAAAGTAAGCAATCACCCATCACCGCCGCCAGTTGTAGGCCAGACACAGCCTTTGTTTCCGCAGTGAAACTTAGTGGCATAAGGTTGTCAGTAAGGTCCCCAATCCAGGTCCGCTACCTTCACCTCTGGGAAGTGTTCTTCGATCATGACCATTAAACGTCGATATTTTTTCAAGCTGTCTACTGTTGGAATTTGTAGCATCGAGGCGATATACTTTTCTTCAAGAGGGAATTAATTTCCAGGACATTCTATTTCCTACGTTCACTATAGCCGAGGTTTAGGTTCACTATAACCGAATCTTCTTATGCTAATTTGTAATGTAAGTGAAACGGGACTAGTGACTTACGTTCACTATAACCGAGGGGTTCACTATATCCGAGTTCACTATAAGCTGAGGCGTTGTTGATGATTCATTCGTTTAAATGACAACTCAAGCGCCCCTGAACTCTATGCAACCGGCCATACAGTGAAGGATTAAACGCGTCTTCACTGCAAACAAGTATTCTGCTCCTACAATTGTGAAATGGCCGGAATTATTACTTGAATTTCGGACAAGTAAATCTAATTTCTTTCAGATAAGCGACATTGCGTACCTCCTTACGATAGAAACATTTCTTAAAACTGAACAGAACTTAACAGAAGAAATGGACGCGAACATCCTTTTAGTGTTGCTTGAATGGAACCACCAACGTCTCATTCCTGCGAAAAGGACCTATTTAGAAAACCATCGATTTTTTTCTGAATGAACTCCGATTCAGGATGATTACATTGACCCTCCATAAACGCGCATTTTTTCAATAGTTTGATGACGCTTTTCTGATGTGGTGTCACCGCATTCAATTAACGAAAAGTGTTTGGAAACTTCGCGAAAAAAAAATCCTGCTAAATGAGGGATATGATAGTTGTGGACGAACTAACATTTCCATTCACATTTTCAGTCTAAAAGGGTCTCTCAAATCAATTTGATCCAATTGTTTCAGAGCCTTTAATGAGGAATTTTTAGTTTGTGAAATTATTTATTTATTTCACAGTTTTACATTGTTATAGAAAACAACTTTCTGTTACCCACAATTCTAATAAATTACATAATTTGTGAAATTAAATGTGGAAAAAGTCTCAATTAACTGTTGTATTTTCCCTTAATTTAATGCTCCTTTTTAGAACTCTTCTTCTTCTTCTGTCGCACTACGGCCCTTTAAGTTTAGCTTTGGCGTCTCGATCAATGCCCATTCACTTCTCTCTTTTGCCTTTCTTCTCCATTCCTCACTCCCATTCATCTCAAATCCTTCTCCACATCATCAAGCCATCTTAAACGGGGACTTCTTTTCTTTCTTCTTTCTTCGGGTTCTTTGCAGAAGTTAATTTTAGGGATTCTTTCTTCCATTCGTAATAGATGTTGGAGCCTTAATTTCTGCAACAATGTTTGTTGTTTTATACATATTGGCGAGTTCTAAATTACTCTTTATCCTCCAATGTCCATTTTGACATGTGGGACCGAAAATGCACCGTAAGATTTTCCTTTCCCAGGACAGTACACATTCAAGTCTATTTGTTAAAGTCTAACACTCGGCACCATACAATATTACTTACTGGTCTTGTTACCGTATTATACACTTGGACCTTGAGGTATCTACTTATATTTCTTTTCTTTAAAATATACTTTAGTGCTCGGAAACACTTATTGGCTGTGCTTTCATTTCCGTATCTATATTTTCCGTAAAAATAATGAGAGATTTCAAATATTTGAATACTTCTACTCTTTCATATTTCTCTTTACCTATTTGAAAGTTTGAGGGTGGCTCATTCTTTTTCCGTTATAGATCTCTGCCCAAAAGTAAATTCTGGCTAAGGCACGGAGCTCCCTTTGGCCGAGATTCGCGATCTCAGAGAAGTTCGAGAGTAGGTTCGCGTGCGGGAACCCGACCCGACGTCAATTCCTCGCAAGTTGTGCTGCAGCGTTGTTCTCCTGCGTGGCGCCTCCGCTTTGCGGCTGGCACGGCGAGGCCCCTCGGGTCCCCTGGAGGCCCTCCCCTCGGGCGCAACGGGAGCCCCTCGAAGGCCGGGGGTGGGGGTGGGGGGAGCGTAACCCGAGAGCCCGGGCGGCTCTGCGGTCGCCGCCGCCGCCGCCACCGCGACGCGCCGTCGCTGGAGCGTGGCCACGAGCAGGTGCTGCGGCGCGGCGCGACGCGACGCGCGACGACGCGCCGCAACAGTCGCCCAGAGGCGAATCGCTCAACGCCGCTCACTAATAATATTACTAGGCAACTCATGACTAGGAGCGGATTTTAATGCAATCTCTTTGATTTTTGATTTTCACTTTAGAACTATGCCATTTAGTTTAATCGTTAATTTTATATTATGACAAAAAATTAACTATTTTTATATGGCATTTTTTGCTTTTATCTTCGATTCGACTAATAAGTCATTTTTTACCTATGCCCGTCATGTTTAAAGGATTTTTCCCTGATTTAAGCAATTTTAGTATCGTTTTAATGACCTATTTGTTTCAAATAATATTTACGGCATGCAACAAATGTTCTCCCCAGAATTTCTGAGTAGACTATTTCGATGTTACGATTTCTTCATTCAGAAATTGTAATATCAGCCGCTGTATGTAATCTAAGATTTCTGTGACGCCTGTTAGCACCATTGTCGGTTCCGCCGATTTTGCGATAGCTAAAGAGAGAGATCTTCTGAAAAAAACAGTCCAAAACTGAAGTTAGCAAGCTGAGTGCACTTGATCGAAAGGAAGAAACCTCAGTTACGTCAGTAACAGATCCAACAGCTTGAGTTGTTCATCTGAACTGGCTTCGATCCATTCTGTACGTCATTTTTTCTTTGCTTTTAGAACATTTTCAAAACATTTTAAGACCATTGTATTGATCATTTTTGGTGATGTTTTGGATCATCAAACTCCGCCCCCCCTTATCTCAAAGTACCGCAATTATTCTGTTTTTCTCCATGTTCAGAAATTGTGTGTTTCTTATTCAATACCTATACACCAATACCATACCACCTACATATATATACAATAGTATTGATAGCGAAAAAATATGACAATTTATTGTAATGTATCGGAGATTTTTGCCGTTCTGAATTTAATGTTCGGGGAAAATAGTTGATCGCAGCTTGTGACTCTCGTGTGTCAACCTGGAGACTTCGAAAATGCTTAGAGCCCAAGTTGTGAAAATGTTTGTTCGCCAGTGTCAATTGCTCATTTCTAGGATGATAGATAAAGGCTGAATATGGCATTAAACACTATTTTTCAGAAGCAAGTATTTATTTCGAAAATTACGCTGATTGAAAATGACTAAAGTCAATGAAGTTAGTGCGCTCTTAATTATTTCGATTGTCACGTTATGATAAAAATACACACTTTTTTGCTCTTCCTGAAAAAAGTGTTTTATGACTTACTCGTCTTTTATCTATCACTCTATACGTACGAGTTGTCGGATTTAGTGACGTTTATTATCAGCTTCAAATTCAATAGCCCTCTTGTCCTCAGGCGGAAGTTTCCATTGTACTCATAGCTGTGGTAGAAGGCCGATCAGACTTCCTGGTAATTACATTTCCTGACAATTTACGGGTAGGTCTTCGAACTTCCGGGTAGGTGTTCTCATCGAATCATGCCGTGAGCGTATCCACTATTTGAAACTACGTACTATGTGCCCTGCGAGCATGTGTACTAATTATTATGTTCCTAAATGTATTACATTTCCCATTTCGTTTAAAATGAATATGGGATTAGGCCAAGCGCATCTCAATCTCCACTGGACACAAATTAATTATTATATTATTAAAGAAGCGACACATGCTTTGTGATTTATCGTGTTTGACGTACGGAATGTTTACCTCAAAGAATAATTACAATGGGACAAGTTGAAAAAGGTTAACGTATGTATATGAAGAAAATGTATTTTCTGAAAATCTCTCCGTGAACAGAAAATAAGTATCGTTAACACGATTTTGAAACGCATTGAAAATTAATTTGCTGCTGTGAGATTAGATGTTTCATGAATAGGTTTTGCTTCAGGAATAGCTTTGCGTATGTAACGCATGAACGAAACGTCGATGCGATTTGTGCAACCCAATCAAATAGTGAGCTGAAATCCGCACGAACCTCTCATAAATAATTTATATTCAGCGGCGATCGATATCCCGTGCGGTAACTCAACTCGACCGCGAACATTTGAGAGCAGAAGTGGAGCAACGAGAGATACGTGAGCGGATTAGCGATACCCGCCGGCGTGCACAGCCTGAAACAAGAAGAGGGGGCACTGCTTTTCCATTGAACTTTTGCGTTTGCAAATGATGTATATTTTTCTGGTAAATGAATGAAATATTCTATGAATGAGAATGAAAATATTACTTGGATGATACAGTTATTAATTGCAATTAATTTTTTGTAAAATTATTTACACAGTGGCCAGGGGCGTTGGAGAGCTTATTCTCCCAAAGGTCTTATAGCAATGTTTACATAAAAGCATCGATGTTTTGAGAACACTGACATCGGTGTCGCATCCCTAACAGCTAGTGAACTTTTCTGGGAAAACTAAAACTACGAATGGTATTTAAGAAGAATATATCAGAAAAGCAATAAAATACTGGGAAGAAATAGAGTAAGTTATGTAAATTTCTTTTAATGTGTCATGAGGTCAAAGAGACTCTTTAATAAGATGGTTCAGTTAACCTATGTGGTTTTTGACGTCCTGTGAGAAGACAAAGCACGTCAATGGTTGGATAAATACACGCCATACCAGCTACAATCGATCTCCATGCCTGTTCAGTAATACGAGGATAATGAAAGAAAAAGAAAAAAACAAAATGCCAGGAGGAATTTTTGGATTATACGAAACGGATTATTCAACGCTATTGGTCAAGATCACATACGTTAAACAAGTAAATAAAACGCACATGGGATGGAGGCTCCGCTAGTTGGAAGTGCCTGAGGGCCCGAGGACTCTTTATGTCTAGACCCTCGTGCTTGTACTCGTCAGAGTGGAATCTCCCTCAAGTAGTAAAAGGTATCTACATGTTGCGCAAGTTCCGAAGGCCGCCCTATAACCCGCGTTATGTGATGGAGCTGAGGAGCCCCTTTCGTTCGAACGCGCCTCGAGTCTTTCCATCCATCACGGCGGACTCGCCCCACCCCTAACCCTGCCACCCCTCCCCGCCACGCCCCCCACCACCTTCCACTCCCTAGCGCCCGACCCATCCACGCTCCGCTCCGCGCCCCGCTCCGCGCCCCGCTCCGCGCCCCGCTCCGCGCCCCGCTCCGCGCCCCGCTCCGCGCCCCGCTCCGCGCCCCGCTCCGCGCCCCGCTCCGCGCCCCGCTCCGCGCCCCGCTCCGCGCCCCGCTCCGCGCCCCGCTCCGCGCCCCGCTCCGCGCCCCGCTCCGCGCCCCGCTCCGCGCCCCGCTCCGCGCCCCGCTCCGCGCCGCGCTCCGCGCCCCGCTCCGCGCCCCGCTCCGCGCCCCGCTCCGCGCCCCGCTCCCCGCCCCGCTCCGCGCCCCACTCCGCGCTCCGCCCCTCTCCCGCCCCTCTACCCGCCCCTCTACCCGCCCCTCTACCCGCCACTATACCCGCCCTCTACCCGCCCCTCTACCCGCCCTCTACCCGCCC